>ML682134.1:869360-1055852 GCA_007922195.1 Podocnemis expansa
CCCCGCAGCGTCTCACCCCCTGCTGGTGCCTGCAGCCCCCTTTCTGGGGCTGCAGGGTGAGCCAGCAGCGGCTCACCCCCAGGGGTAACGAAATAGCATATTCACACAGTGAACTTGCTATTTCGTTTCCCGCTTTTTTTCTTATTTCGAATTAACATTTTGTTAATTCGAAATAAGATATTTCGAAATAGGGTGTTGTTTCGAGACAAGTTGTTTCGACACAACTTGTTTCGAAATAACCCTGTGCGTGTGAACACAGCCAAAGTGCCACAAGGCTCCTTGCTTTTTTGCTTTACTGGACTAACATGGCTGCCCTTTTGGAACAGTGTATAACACATGACTCGAGACTGTGCTGGACCCACAAAAAAGAACAGTGCACAGTTTACAGGAGCTGTTGGAAATGGGCAAAAAATGTAATGGGGAGCCCATGCAGTGATGGAACAGGAAAAAACTGAATCTTGTGACAGTTAGCTGCAATCATGATGCACAGAAATCCGTTCCCCATTACCACAACTCATTGTGGCAGAAGGTAGTGAGTTGCACAGTGGGATAGCTACTCCCAGTGTTCTGCTCTCTGACGCAAGAGAACCAGCCATAGACGTTGTGGCACCCTGCACCCCATGTACACTCTTATGGCGTGATTGTGCTTCATTCATGTTCACCATAACTGCATTGTTTAATGCAATGTATGTCATGTATAGTGTTTCTGGAATACTTGTGGCATACCAAACATTTTCCTTTTAGTAATATGCTTCTGGCAATGTCATACATATGGTTGTGAAGGTGTTCTAGTAATATTCCCAAATCGGCATCTCATGTTTTGGAGCAGATCTGGGCAAATACTGAAAGGAGGAAGGTGTAGTTCACACTCCCCTAAGGCAGGAATAAAACAATCTAGCTCTTCCAGGAACAAAGGACTGGCCTACATATCTGATAAAGAGATGCTCATTGACTCAGGACAGAGTAAACCATGCATGGATACTTTTGGCTATGTCTACACTAGCCAATTAATCTTGACTAAGGAAGCTGAGTCTAGACTAATTTAGCCCTTGGTCACACAAGGCTTCTCCTAGTCCAAACTAAGAAATTTCTTAGTTCAGACTAGCTAAAGCTTAGTCCAGACTAGTAGAACTGCTTGGTTACTCCGGACTAGCCAGCTTAGTTCTAACTTTAGTTCAAACTTAGCATGGGCAAGACTCAAAGTACTGGCTAGTTTGGACTAAAGAAGTTCAACCTAGCCAGTTAGTTCAAACTAACCATGCTTTTTAGTGGCTAAAAAGTTAGTTTGAACTCAAAAGAGCAGCTCGTTCAAACTAAAAAGCCATGGTTAGTCCAAACTAGCCTGAGGTTTGTTCAGACTAACCTCGGACTTTTTTAGTTTGGACTAGCAAGTCCAAACTAAAAAAGGAAATGTAGACAAAACCTTTGTTATCTGACTATGATGGCAGGGATCGTTGGGGGGTGGGGGCGGGGGGAAGGTGAGGCCCCAGAAATAGGCACAGAGACATGTTAAAGGAAGAGGCATTTTGGTCTCTGGAGATCTCTCATGCAATCCATATAAAAGACAATATCAAGCCTGTCCATAAGGGAGGAGACTGGATTGATGCTGACCAACCAGGCTGTGATGAGAACCAGCTAATAGATAGTATAACTACTGAACTGTTTGGTTTAGAATACAATTTGCCTCTTAATTACTTTTGATCAAATCTGGCTCATGTTATTCTGGCTTCTAATCGCTTAAAATCTTCCAGTGCTTTATTAACTTAAGTGTTTGTTTTATCTAAAGCAGTGCATGTGGTTTGGGTGTGTGTTTAGACTTTGTTAAAAGGGCCAGTGCTGGTGCACATCAATTCCTTTGATGAACTGACCAATGAGCTTGCAGGGTGGAATGGGCAGCACTGAACTCTGCAAAATGGCAGTTCCTGGGGTTGCATCAGGGATGTAAGGTGTTTGCTGGGTCATTCTTTTACATAATCCCAAGAGTGGCAGGCCAGAACTGCTCACTCAGTCCGGTAAGAGCTGCTGGCTTGCAGAAGGCTGGGTGTGGGCTGACCCAGGAATGGGTGGTTCACACAGCAGAACAAGCACAAGATAGGCTCCAGGAGGCAGCCCACACCAAACCGGATTGCAGAGGGGAATGTCACAGGCATGCTCTGCTGACAGAGAGAGCCTTATGTGAACATGAACAAGAAATGAAATCATTGCAGTGTTGGTGACACTGTGTAGTGTAGCCACAGCCTTGGAAAAGGCAGATTCTGCATGGACCATCAGCCCTCGGCAAAACGGCAATTTACCTTTTTCATCCTTGCCTGTATAAGACAACAATGCTGCATGTAGGCCAGGTGTCACTCACTGGAGTTGGTGGCTCCTGCAAACTGAACTGCTCCATCCTCCTGTACTGAGTGTATCTTTCAGGGTTAGTGCAGTCCCAGCTCTCAGGCTGAGAAACCCCACTGGCTGCATCTTCTCTCTATGGCCTGTTCCTCCCCAATCACAAAAGCTGTTTGGCAGCCTCTCATGCTTAAAACCAGTCTTCCTCCTCCAACAGCTGCAGCTCCTTCCCTCTCAAATGTTCCCAGGAGCTTTGTTTCTATTGCCAGCATTGGTACAGGCCTTATATTCTTTCCATTTGCCCAGCACATTCTGCATTAGCCCCTGTGCCAGTGGCCAGAGACCCACTGATGGGTAGCTGCCTTTGGATCACACCCTACAATATGAAGGGGGAGGTCCATGACCTGATGCAGGCACTCACCCCAGTCATCTCTTATACCCATGCTGGGAAACCCACATGCAAATTGCTGTCCAGGAGGTTCCTGTTTAAAAACAAACCTCTGGTTCTAGGAGCCACAACCTCTCCCCAGACACCGAACTGACCCTTTCCATCCACTGGGGAGTTTCCCTTATTATATGAAAACAAGAATGAAATCCCTATTGCTTCTTTCCCTCTTCTCTGCCTTCCCCTGTAAGAGTCTATGGGACAATGGGAGTAATTACTGGTAGTTCCATAGATTTGTTTAGTGGCTAATTCTTCCCCCACTTTGTTTGCCTCTTCTCAGGCATCCTCTCTCAGATGCAGCTGGTGCAGTCCAGCCCAAGTGTGGTGAAGCCCGGAGAGACCCTCACGTTGACCTGTGCTGTCTTGGGTGTCTCCATCACTGACAGCAGATATGGCTGGGACTGGTTCCGGCAGCTCCATGGAAAGGGGCTGGAATGGGTGTGAGGAATTTATCCTCATGGTGGGACCACAGCCTACCCCCCGTCCCTCCAAGGACGAGCCACTGTCTCTGCAGACTCCTCCAAAAACCAGTTCTCGTTCCAGCTCCGCTCGCTGACTGCTGCCGACTCCTCCATGTATTACTGTGCCAGAAATGCACAGTGACACAGAGCAAAGCCAAAATTCATACGAAATGGGGAAGTGTTTTCTAAGCACCCTAAGGAGGCCAGAGAAACAAGCACAGTTGAGCCTCTCAAGTACACAGAACCCACACATCACGGGTGGTTCTTTTTATTTTTTTTAAAGCCACTTACAATGAATGTGCTGCATTTCTCCCTTGTATGGTTAAAAAACATTTCTCCCTGCACTCTGGTTCCATTAATTACTGTGCCAGAACAGAGTTAATTTGGGGGTTACTACAATTAGGGAAAGTGGATTCTACATTGACTTTCAAGCATCTGCAATGCTGAAAATTATGTTCCTGGAGCACAAGCAAGACACCAGGACAGTGCCAGATCAAAGCCTGAGGGGGCCCAGGGCCACACACTCTTATAAGCCCCACTTTGTGCCAGCACCCTGCCTGGGGGCACCAGCTCATCCCCCATACATGCTAGGGTATGGGGTCAGGAGCTCAGGGGCCCCAGCTGCTGCTGTGGAGGGGATGCAAGGGGCTGCCGCCAGACAGTGCTGTTGCTGGGAGTGTGGTAGGGGCTACAGCCAGCACTGCTACATGGGGTCAGTGAGGAGTAGCCATGTGTGGACCCATCGGGGGCTCCTGGGGAGGGCAGCAGAGAGGCACTACTGCATGGGGAAGAGCCCCAGGCCAGCACTATTTACCTGCTGTGGAGAAGCCCACAGACCAGTGCTGTGGAGGGGGAGGTGAGGGGACAGCCCAGAGGCTTCTGTCTGCCACACTCCTGCTCTGCCCCCAAGCTGGCTAGTTTGGAAAAGACCAGCCAAACCAAGGAGTAGGCAGGCAGGCTGAAAGTGACCAGAGGTGGCCAGCCACTCAGACCAGGGCTGTATTTTTGGGGACTGTGGGGGACTCCCTTTAGGTCAGAGCCAGGGGCTGCAACTCCTACAGTCCCTGCCTTAATCCAGCCCTGCACCAGGATCTTTCCCCCAGAGAAAAGTAAAGGGACATCGTCTGTTTTCCCATTCACATGCTGCATGTTAGAGAAGAGCTGGACAGTGCCTCAGTGGGAAGTGAAGAGTTCTCAACCCCTGAAAGGAGTCTGTGCTCGAACACTGTACCTTTCATGTAGTTGATTTAGTCCAGCTGCTGAAAGTTTGCCTTGTGTATGCATCCCGTCTTCCAGCAAAATGCAGTGCTGATGACTGTGAGCTGCAGACCCAACATGACCTCATAGCCCTGGCCAAGAAACTATCTCCTTCATCAATATGCGGATGATAAGTTGAGAGTAAGGCCTTTCTGTGATAAAAACGGGATACCTCATCCATGGCTGGCTCAAGGTTCTTTGGTGCCAAAGATGAAATATGCAGGGGACAAGCGGGGTGACCACTCCAGACCCCACAGGTTGGTGTGCTCTACACTGCCCCTCACAGGTCTCATGCTGCCTTTGGGCAGCAGGGGGTGCCACACTTTGGCAGCATTTCCGACTCTGCCCCTGGAGCGAAGTGACTATGCTCTGACTGACCCCTGGAGGTGGACCAACCAGCCGAGGGATGGAGCAGGACTATGGAGTCCAGCCTCTTGCCCGGAGTGGCCCTGCCCACTCTCCAGGGATGGCTCTGTCCATATGACTGGCCAACACTGGGCTACTGAGAATGACTAAACTCCAGGTGCCGCCCCACATGGCAAACCCAGGTGGCACCAGGAGCGTCACTGCCCCAGGGAAGGACCCAAGGCACCAGCCCAGCCCCCGCCTCCTGACCGCAGGCCACACCCCCGGCCAGGGACAGGCAGGGAGCAGCAGCCACAGCCATGGGGTTGGAAGTGGCCACCGCTGCTCTGGGCAGCCAGGCCCCAGATCTCCAGACGGATTCGGGTGGAGACCGGGAGAGGCAGGGGCCCCGACAGGACCCGGAGCACTGGCGCTGGAATTCAGGGCACAGGCCCCACGTGCCAGATGCCAGTGATGCCCCTGGGTGGCACTCTTATGAAGCTATGTTGTGCCACATTGTAACTGTTTACATATACAACTATGCTCCACAACAGGACCATTGTTACACACAGGAAAAAGATTAATGGCACTAGCCCCCAAACCCATCTTCCTCATGCCTACCCTGTACCCCCCTTCTCCAAGCCCATGTGCAGTCTTCATCATACTGAGAGATCAGATCCTATTCTGTTGCTATCCAGGGTTTTCAGAACCTAAGGCAGGGGTAATGTACTTCTTTCATGCCATGCAGCTTCAGGAATAAATCACTGGGAACACAGCACCTCTGGCTGATGAAGAGCATTACAAGCAATCCAGCTCTTATCTGAAACTACAGTTTATTAGATTCATGCACACAGAGCCATAAACAATAGGATTAATCTCATGAGGTTTAACAAGGTCACGTGCAAAATCCTGCACTTGGGACAGAAAAACCCCATGTACTGCTACAGGCTGGGGAGTGATCAGCTAAGTAGCAGCACCATAGAAAGGGACCTGGGAGTCATGGTGGATGGGAAGCTGGATATGAGTCAGCAGTGTGCTCTTGCTGCCAAAAAGGCCAATGGCATACTGGGCTGCATCATAAGAAGTGTTGCCAGCAGATCGAGGGATGTGATCGTTCCCCTCTATTCTGCACTGGTGAGGCCACATTTCTAATACGGTGTCCAGTTTTGGGCTCCCCACTACAAAAAAGACATGGACAAATTAGAAAGAGTCCAGCAGAGGGCAACAAAAATGACCAAAGGGCTGGAGCACAAGCCCTATGAAGAAAGACTGAAGGAACTAGGCTTATTTAGCCTGCAGAAGAAAAGACTGAGGGGGGATTTGATAGCAACCTTCAGCTACTTGAAGGGTTGCTCCAAGGAGGATGGAGCTTGACTGTTCTCAGTAGTAACAGAGGACAGAACAAGGAGCAATGGTTTCAAGTTACAGCTGGGGAGGTCGAGGCTGGATATTAGGAAAAACTTTCTTACTAGGCGAGTGGTGAAGCATTGGAATAAGCTACCTTTGGAGGTGGTGGAATCTCCATCTTTGGAGGTGTTTAAGGCCCAGCTGGACAAAACCCTGGTTGGGATAATCTAGTGGGAGTGGTCCTGCTTTTTTGGCAGGGGGTTGAACTAGATGACCTCATAAGGTCCCTTCCAACCCTATGATTCTATGATTAGAACATCCCAGAGAATTACCTAACATTTGGGACAGTACTGAGCAATTTACAGCATGTCAATACTCGCCACACACTTCCCCACCAGGAAGTAAAGGTGTCAGGAAAAAGTCTCTCAGGATGGCTTCAGAGAATTGCTCCAACCTACTTTATTATATAAACCAAACAAGGAATCCTGTGGTACTTTGAAAGACTAACAAATGTGTTTATTGCATGGGCTTTCATCGGTTTAATTCTACTCCATCAAATGAATGAAATGGAAATGAAAATGAAACAGGACTCCTTGTTTGTTTTACTCAACTAGACTAATATGGCTACATCTCTGGAACTCTAGTATCTAGTGCTTTTATACTATCACACAACATAGATCATAGTGACCTCTACTGGGTCATCACCTCTCTTAACTTTAATGTCTACTTATTAACAACACAGTCCTAGTCATCTTACTCAGAATAAGTTTCTGTATCAAAGGCAACCGCATTCCAGGTTCCGTACATTTATTTTCTTTCACTCTCAAATTGTTAACTCTTTCTCTCCTCTCCTCCCATTCTGATTAGCAGAAATTGCAAGTCTGTGTAGATCTTGCCTCTACAAGCCCTACTTATTCAAATCCACCCTTAACGTGGTGTTCTATTTTATTAATTCATGGTGACTGTATACATACAAAATGGTTGTAATTGGCTTGATTAAATCCTGGGGTAACAGTGTGAACTCTGCATGCAAATACCTGCCCAGGATGGCTTTTCTTTAAATGCAAAGTCCTGGTTCCAGGCACCTCTGGTTTTCCCCAGATTTATAACTGATTAACTATTCCTGCCCCTGAGAAGTTGCCTTTGCTGAACGAAAACCAGAATGAAATCACAATTTCTTGTTCTTTTTATCTCCTCCCACACCTTAACATCTATAAAAAAGTGAAGAATTAGGGACAGGCTCATAGATTCCCTCAGCAGCTGACATCTGCTTTGCTTTTTTCTCCTTTTTTAAGATGTCCTCTCTCAGAAGCAGTTGGCCCAGACTGGCCTGAGAGCAGTGAAGCTCCAAGAGATCTGTGACAATGGCAGACTATGCATCAGCTCCGGCCAGGATCCCTACTACTCAACCAAACACTGGCAAACCACTTTGTGTCTCTGCAAAATGTCCAGAAATGAGGGGTATGTCTATACTGACAGTGGCACAGTTTCCACTGTCAGATCCATTTTGCTGGATTGACTGAACAGTCAGTTAGGATGCACTCAGTCAATCCAGAAATCAGCTTAATAAAACCACCCCCTCAAGTGGCATAGCACTGCATTGACAAGAACACATTTCCTGTTGGCAAAGCAGAGCCCTAACTAAAGAATTTGGTGCCCCTTACAATGGCTGGTGCCCAAATCAAGCAGCAAGGAAGGTGCCCTTTAATGTAGTGGCTCAATGGAGCCGCTCTGGCATTCCTGGTGCAAAGGACCACTTGTCCCACTGTAGTTACAGCCCTGTGGCAAAGTTCAGTGAAGATAGGCACTACACGGAAGTTAGAAAGACAATGAGAATTACACAAGCTACTCTGCATACCCTGTGTAACTCTGACTGCCACCAAATTTCACTGCCAGTGTAGACCTGGTCTAGGTCGCCCAGCATATGCTCTTCCTGACAGCTGCAGACACTATCAAATATCACTGAGAGTCACAGTGACACAGAGAACAGCAAGGACTGACACAAAAAGGGGAAGCAGTTTCTCAACAGCCTAGAGAGCTGAAGAAACTGGGACAACCACCCCTTCCCTGAAAAGAGGGAACTATGCACACAATGGATAGAATAAGAAGAATATACCCACTCCTAGATGGATTCATTCAGAGATCAAGTCATTTCTCACTTTGTTTCCCTCTTCCCAGGTGTCCTTCCTCAGGTGTAGCTGATCCAGTCTGGTCCAGGAGTCGCAAAGGCCGGAGAGACCCTCACATCAACCTGTGCTGTCTTGGGTGTCTCCATCACTAATGGCAGCTAAGTCTGGGCCTGAATCCAGCAGCCTCTTGGAAAGGAGCTGAAGTGAGTGGGAGACATTTATCCCTATGGAGAAGATATGGTCTACTCCCCATCTGTCCAAAGCCGAGTCACCATCTCTCCAGACACCACCGATAACCAGCTCACCCTGCAGCTCTGCTCACCGACAGCTGTGGACATGGCCACCTATTACTGCACCAGAAAAAGGCACAGTGACACAAAGCAAAGCAGGGACTGGTACTAAAAAAGGAAGCAGTTTCTCAATAGCCTCATGAGGCCAGAGAAACAGGGTCAGTTGAGACCCCCAGAGACAGAGAGATGTACACAATGGAAAGAATATGGCAAGGATATGTACAAACAGATATTTCTAAAGATGTCCTGGGAAGCTACCCAATTTCTCTGGATACGATTTACTTTGGAGCTGCTCCAAGAACCATGACAAACTGTCTAAAAACAGTCAAAACCCTAGGCCAGTGGGTTCCACTGACTCCACCCTTCCTACCCTCTCATGGCCATTACATGTGTGCCTTGACACTCTGTGCTGTAAAAGGGACACCTGTCTCCCACCAGACAGCACCACGTACCAAGAGTTCATCCCATCGTCTCTTGTACCCACCCTGGGAAACTGCATGCAAATCCCTGCCACAGAGGACCCCAGATTCCAGGAGCCTCAGTCTCTTCCCAGAGAAAACTGCACCTTCCTGCTATTTAAGGGAATTTCCCTTGTTGCATGGAAACCAGAATGGAATCTCTGTTGCTTTTCCTTTCCCTGTTCTCTGCCTCACCTGTAATAGTAAGTAGGGGAAGGGTTCCATGCATTCAGCATGCTTTAAAATGGACCTTCTCCTACATTGTCTGAGGCACGGAGTGTATTTAAAGGAAGGAACTAGGTATTTCAGCACGCAGGGAATGCCCAGAGCAGAATGCATCCTTAGAATGAGCAGCGCCCAGAGCAAGCAGTACGGAATGTGCCCTTTGATCAAGAAGTGAAACGGAGCTGCTCTGGGGCACCCAGTATAAAGCCCCAGATGCCCTGCCCTAGTTACAGCCCTGGACAGGGCTTCCTCTCTCACTGACACATACCCCACTTCTGTTACAGAAACTTGCAACTAACGTGCTTCACTTTTCTTTAGTGCATATCTCATTCCTGTGCTGCTGTAATCCATATGCCTAAAACAGGCTGTCTCTTTAAGAGACCTGTTTAGGGTGGGTTAGTGTTGCTGGCAGAGCCATAACACCCTGTTTTGCCACCCGGGGCCCGTTCCAATCAGAATGCACCCCTTTGCAATTAGTAGTACTTGGAGTGGGCGCTGCGAAAACCGCCCTTTAATAGAAAGGCTCCATTGAGCTGCTCCAGCGCACCCAGGGCAAAGTCCCACCAGCCCCACCGTAATTAACAGCTCCGGTTGCTAGATAGATTAGCTGCCCACAACCAGAAATTTCTGGAAACAAGGAGTGGTAGCATTTTTGAGCACACTCCATTTGGTTTCCTGAGTGCAGTGGTCAGATGCCTGTGAGCAGCAGCCCTGAGAGCAGAAGCCACACAGAGAGCTGCAGTGAGAAGAGCCTAAGCACTCAGTGCTCATGGAAGAAGCTAAGCCAGGAGTGAACAGCAAAATGTTTTTTTCCCTTCTATGGTGTCTTCTGCAGCAGAGTTTGTTCACATGCATATGGGATTGAGGGCTAGTTAACCAATCAGCTGACCAGATAGTGCTGGTTCCAGAGGAGAAAGAAAAGACTGCATGGAATTTTCCTGAAGATTCCTGCAGCCAACGAAGAGGATAGCTACGTCTTTCCACTCAAGCCTTTGGACTTGAACAAAGACTGTAGCTGAGAGTTGGGTGACTCCACCTGGACTTTGGGATTCTTGGGTATCTTTCTTACAGAATTTCTGTGAGGACTGTGCTGTTTAAATTCAGTTTTCTTGGGCTAAGATTTATTAAGTTATTAGTTAATAAAGTTCATTGTTCTGTTATTCTCAGTAGTATTTTAATGTGGGATGGTAACTCTGAGCAGACTTTGATGTGAGTCCTTTATAGACTGGAGCCTGGGTCTCCAGCTGCTTTCTCCATATGGGTTGGGGTTTATCTCTTGTTACACACTAGAGAGGGGCAAATGAATGAATTTTTGCCCACCCGAATATTACACTGCTGCAAGTACAGCCCATGTTCAGACAAAACCCACAAGCTGTATCTCCTCTCCCAAGTCCTTCCTTTCCATTTCTGATGCTGACAAGCTTTCCTCCTCCTTGTGTTCTTCCCTCTTCCCCATCAGATGTTCCCAGGAGAGTGTCGCACCTCTCCAGGGCTTCTGGGCATTGTTTGCATTTTACAATCTGTAGCAGGCACTTGAGAGACACAACCATGGATGGAAATGGGCTTTGCCTCCAGCCCTTTCCTGACCACTAGGGATTTTCCTTCATTGCATGGAAACCAGAATGAAATCTCTTTTGCTTTTCCTCTCTTTGTTCTCTACCCCCCACCTATAAGGGTGAATGGGACCTTGGGCTAATGAGACAGAGCCATGGATTTGTTTGGTGGCTACTAATTTCCTTGCTCTGTTTTTTTTCTCCAGGTGTCCTCTCTCAGGTGCAGGTGGCCCAGTCTGGCCCAGGAGTGGTGAAAGCTGGAGAGATCCTTTCACTGACCTGTGCTGTCTCTGGGTTCTCCCATCACTACCAGAGGTTACAGTTGGAACTGGGTCCACCAGCCTCCTGGGAAAGGGCTGGAGTGGCTGGCATGGGTTTATCTAGCCAATGAGGACATAAGCTATGCCCCATCTCTCAAAAGCCGTCTGACCTTTTCCAAACACACACCTAATAACAAGCTCTACCTGCAGCTGCATTCACTGACAGCTGCAGACACCACTACCTATTACTGTGTCAGAGACTCACAGTGATGCAGAGCAAAGCAGGGACTTATACCAAAAGGGGAGCAGATTCTATGCGGCCTGGCAAAACAAGTTTAGCAGGGCTAGCTAGACTCCAAGATGGGGAGAGACACACACAGTGTGAGCTGAATAGGAAAAGTGCATGGCCGCAACTCTTAAAATGGACGCCAGTGGCTCCCCTGGTTCTCTGCGCATGATTTACCTTTCAGCTGCCTCAGGGTGAAAGTGGAACTGAACCAGAAAATAAAAGTCTGGGCTTACCTTTAAATTGTTATGGGAATGGACACAAGGAAACACAGTGACACAAAATTACACCACATGGTGGGAGAGGGAAATCTTGCATACTCTGAAAAGGTCTTTTCCCTGGAGAAGAATTTATTAACATTCACAGAGTAAAACACACCACAAACCAGGGGTCTCAAACTCAAATCACCACAAGGGCCACATGAGGATTAGTACATTAGCTGAGGGTTGCACCACCAAAACCTTTTCATACAACAATATTGCAAATACAGATAATGGTAGTGTCGTTGTGAGCTGCAGGAAATAACTTTTGGGGCCACACGCGGCCCGTGGGCCATGAGTTTGAGACCCCTGCCATAAGCGGACTACTTCCAAGAGGAAGTAGTCTGTCTCACTCTCCAAGAGAGATGCTATACTGTATTAAGCACTCCAACAAACTGAAGGGCCCATTTTCTTCTGGTGTATCTTTCAGGGTTTCTGCAAACACAGCCCTTTTTCTGACAAAGCCCAGGGTGGTCTAGTTCACTCCCCATTCACTGAAGGTGTAGGGCTGTCTCTGCCACCCAGAATGCCTCTTTCCCTGCAGCTACATCTCTCTCCCATCCTACATTCCTAGCAGGGTCTCATTTCCCTTGACCTGTGCATTTAGACTTTCAGAGTGGCCATATTGTCAAACCAATAGTCCACCCAGCCCAGCATCCTCTCTTCAGACTCTGGTCAATGCCAGGTGCTTCAGAGGGAACCATCAGAGGTAATCATCAAGTGATCCATCATGTTGTCGATTTCTAGCCTCTGGCAAACAGCAGTCCCTGCCTAGCCTAGCTAATAGTCATTGATGGACCTATCCTATATGAATTTATATAGTTCTTTTTAGAACCCTGTTAGAGTCTTGGCATTCACATAACACTCTGGCAAGGAGTTCGTTAACTTGTTTATCTTTATCTTATATGCCCACAATACTTGGCAATAGCCATTTCTTCACTTGCCAATAACCCATTGACTTTAGCGGAGTTTGGTCTTTTCCAAAGACCCATGTGACGCTGCCAAACACCAAAAAGCATGGCTCTCCGTGGCAGATTATCCCCCAGTGGATGACACTTGCATGTCCATCTTTCGTTCAGGGAGCTCTCCTCAGTTCCCATTCAGAGCTGTGTCCCCTGGACCCTCCATCCTCCCTTCTCACAGTCAACTCCTGCCACATGGGCACTGAACTGAGCACACCATCTCAGTGCCATATGAAGTGATCTCCTTGTCCCCAAGGGGACATCACCAGGTACTGAGCACTTACCCTCTGTCATCTCAGAGACACCATTCACCCCTGAGGCTGGGAGGATCACAGCCACCACAGCTAGGAGGAAACGTAGGGTTGTGCTGGCTGGGGACTCACTTCTGAGGGGGACGGAGGCACCCATCTGTCTCCCTGACAAGGCCTCGCAGGAGGTATGCTGCCTGCCAGGTGCCCGCATCCGAGACATTACAGAGGGATTGTCAAGAATCATCCGCCCCTCTGACTACTACCCTATGCTTCTCATCCGTCTGGAAACCAATGATACTGCAACAGGTGATCCTTGGCACATCAAAGGTGGCTACAGGGCTCTGGGAGGCACATGAAGGAGTTCAGAGCACACGTGGTGTTGTCCTCGATCCTTCCAGTCAAGGATAGGGGCCTGTGTAGAGACAGATGCATCCTGGAGGGGAACACCTGGCTCTGAAAATGGTGTCATCAAGAGGGCTTTGGCTTCCTTGACCATGGAATGCTGTTCCAGGAAGAAGGACTGCTAGGCAGAGATGGACTCCATCTGTCGAGGAAGAGGAAGAGCATATTCGGACGTCGACTGGCTGACCTAGTGAGGAGGGATTTAAACTAGGTTTGAAGGGAGAAGGAGACCAAAGCCCAGGGGTAAGTGACAATGTGGGAGACCTGGGGGAAGGGATGGAACTTGTGGGGAGAACAGGGACTGTAACACCAGGGATAAAAGATAAGGTAGTTGGAACATGGGGAGGGGGGATCAAATAATTGGGTTAGATATTCTAATGAAGCTTTAATAACTGAGGCAGGTGAGGAAGGACAATCCCAGGAGAAAATACAAGGAGGTAGATGCAATAGAACTGAAAATCAACATGTGAAAGTAGGGCAATCAGCCTGGTATCTTAGGTGCCTGTACATGAATGCAAGGCACCTGGGAAACAAGCAGGAAGAATTGGTAGTACTGGCACAGACAAGGAGCTATGATATAATTGGAATAACAGAGACGTGGTGGGATAGCTTGCATGACTGGAGCCCTGCCATGGATGGGTATAAGTTGTTCAGGAAGGACAGGGGAAAGAGTAGCACTATATGTAAAAGAGCTGTATGACTGCTCAGAGCTCCATTATGGAAGTGGAACCGAGCCAGTTGAAAATCTGTGGGTTAAGCTTAGAGGAGAGGGCAACAAGTGGGATGTTGTGGTGGGTGTCTGCTATAGACCACCATATCAGAAGGAGGAGGTGGATGAGGCATTCTATGGACAACTCGCAGAAGTTTCCAGATCACAGGCCCTGGTTCTCATGGGGGACTTCAATTACCCTGACATCTGCTGGGAGGCCAATACAGCAGTGCACAGGCACCCCAGCAAGTTTTTGGAGAGTGTTGAGGACAACTTCCTGGTACAAATGCTGGAGAAACCAACTAGCGGCCTTGCATCTCTTGACCTGCTGCTCACAAACAGAGAAGAATTGATTGGGGACATAGAAGTTAATGGCAACCTGGGCAGCAGTGACCATGAGATGATAGAATTCAAGATGCTGATTAATGGAAAAAAGGAAAGAAGCAAAACGCAGACCCTGGACTTCAGAAAAGCAGATTTTGGCTCCCTCAGGGAACTGATGGTCTGGATCACTTGGGAGGCTGATATGAAGGGGAAAGACTTCCAACAGAGCTGGCTGCATTTTAAAGAAATTCTGTTAAGGGCACAGGAAGATAACATTCCAATGAGCAGAAAGAACAGCAAATGTGGAAGGTGCCCAGTGTGGCTTAACAGAGAACTCTGCACTGAGCTAAAGCATAAAAAGGAAGCTTATGGGAAGTGGAAGCTTGGACAGATGACTAAGGAGGCATATAAAGATATTGCTCGGGACTGCAGGGATAAAATCAAAAAGGCCAAATGACAATTGGAGTTGCGGCTAGCGAGGGATGTGAAGGATAACAGGAAGGGGTTCTACAAGTATGTCAATAACAAGAAGAGGATCAGGGCTGGTGTAGGTCCCTAACTGAATAGAGCAGGTATCCTTGTGATGAAGGATGAGGAAAAAGCTGAAGTGCTCAATGCTTTTTTTACTTCAGTTTTCACAGGGAGGGCCAACTCCCAGCCCACTACACTGGGTATGGCAGATTGGAGAGAAGAAAAGAGGCCCTTGGTGACAGAAGGTCAGGTTAGGGACTACCTAAAGAAGCTGGATGTGCATTAATCCATGGGGCCGGACAACCTGCATCCGAGGATGCTGAGGGAGTTGGCCAATGAGGTAGCAGTACCACTGACCATTATCCTTGAAAACTCATGGCGAATGGGGGAGGTGCCAGAGGACTGGAAAAAAGCAAATATAGTGCCTATCTTCAAGGAAGGCAAAAAGGAGGATCCGGGGAATTACAGACCTGTCAGCCTCACCTCAATCCCTGGAAAAATCATGGAGCAGATTCTCAAAGAATCTATCCTGAAACTCTTGGAGGAAAATAGAGTGATCAGGAACAGTCAGCATGGATTCACCTAGGGTAAATCATGCCTGACCAACCTCATCGCCTTCTATGATGAGATGACTGGATTTGTGGATGTGGGAAGAGCTGTTGATGTGATATACCTCGACTTTAGTAAGCCTTTTGATATGGTTTCCCACAGCATTCTCGTCAGCAAGTTAAGGAAGTATGGGTTGGATGTAAGGTGGGTGATGGACTGTACGGTGGATAGACAACTGGCTAGATCAATGGTTTCAACGTGTAGGAATCAATGGCTCCGTGTCTAGCTGGCAACCAGTAATGAGTGGTGTCCCCCAGGGGTCGGTCCTGGGGCCAGTTCTGTTCAATATTTGCATTAAAGATCTGGATGATGGGATGTATTCGACACTCAGTAAGTTGGCAGATGACACCAAGATGGGGGGAACGGTAGACATGCTGGAGGGCAGAGAGAAGATTCAGGAAGACCTTAACAAATTGGAGCAGTGGGCCAATAGAAATCTCATGAGGTTCAACAAAGACAAGTGCAAAGTCCTGCACTTGGGATGGAAAAACCACATGCACTGCTACAGGCTGGGGAGCAATCAGCTAAGTAGCAGCACCGTAGAAAAGGACCTGGGGGTCCTGGTGGATGGGAAGCTGGATATGAGTCAGCAGTGTGCTCTTGCTGTCAAAAAGGCCAATGGCATACTGGGCCACATCAGAAGAAGCATTGCCAGCAGATCGAGGGATGTGATCATTCTCCTCTATTCAGAACTGGTGAGGCTGCATCTGGAATACTGTGTCCAGTTTTGGGCTCCCCACTACAAAAAGAACATGGACAAATTAGAAAGAGTCCAGCGGAGGGCAACAAAAATGATCAAAGGGCTGGAGCACAAGCCCTATGAAGAAAGACTGAAGGAACTAGGCTTATTTAGCCTGCAGAAGAGAAGATTGAGGGGGATTTGATAGCAACCTTCAGCTACTTGAAGGGATGCTCCAAGGAGGATGGAGTTCGGCTGTTCTCAGTAGTAACAGAGGACAGGACAAGGAGCAGTGGTTTGCAGTTGCAGCTGGGGAGGTTGAGGCTGGATATTAGGAAAAACTTTCTTACTAGGAGGGTGGTAAAGCATTGGAATGGGCTACCTAGGGAGGTGGTGGAATCTCCATCTTTGGAGATGTTTAAGGCCCGGCTGGATAAAACTCTAAATGGAATAATTTAGTGGGACTGGTCCTGCTTTTTTTGGCAGGGGATTGGACTAGATGATCTCATGAGGTCCCTTCCAACCCTATGATCTACGATTTCTTACACCGCACCCTCCCCCCGGGAAACCCACATGCAAATCCCTACCCAGGGGATATCTGTTTAAAGACAAGCCCCAGGTCTATGGGCCTCAGTCTCTCCCCAGACACAGGAACTGCCCCCTCCTGCCTGCTGGAGAGTTTCTCTCATTATGTGAAAACCAGAATGAAATCTCAGTTGCCTTTCCTTTCCCTGCTCTCTGCCCTCACCTGTAAGTGTCTCTGTGACCATGGTGTGATTAGGAAGGAACCAGTTGATAGATTGGTTTGGTGGCTAATTTTTTCCTGGCTTTGTTTTCCTCTTCCCAGGTGTCCTCTCTCAGGTATAGCTGGTCCAGTGTGTTCATGGCACAGTGAAGCCCAAAGACACCCTCACACTCACCTGTGCTTTCTCCAGTTATTCCATCACTAGCAGTTACTACTGGCAGTGGATCCAGCAGGCCCCTGGGAAAGGGATGAAGTGGATGGGATATGTAGCCACCTATGACAGAGGGCTCACAAGCCATGCAACATCTTTCCAAGGCTGAATCACCATCTCTGCAGACATCTCCAAGAACTAAGGAGTCCTGTGGCACTTAAAGATTAACAGATTTATTTATCACAATCTTTCTTGGGAGAAATCCCACTTTGTCAGTTCTCCCTTCAGTTCTGCTCGCTGACAACTGCAGGCACGGCCACCTATTACTGCACCAGATACACAGTGACACAGAGCAGGACAGGGACTTGTACAAAGAGAGGAAGAAGCCTCTAAACATCAAAGTAAGGCCAGGGTTACAAAGGTGATTGAGACCCTCCTCCCCTCTGCCCTGCCCAGAATCACACCATGAACTGAATGTGACAAACCTTCATCCACAGAGACCTTAAGAAAAATATCCCCAGAAGCCACCCAGTTTCTCTGCACATAATTTACCTTTCAGCTACCACAGAAACCATGTCCAACTTGCAGACAAAGCATGGTGACTTGTTTGCATTAACATGGTCGTAGGAACCGGCAGGGAAAGATTCATGGACATGCAAAGTGACATAGTCATGGACCGGTGTAAATGTCTGTTTGCCTGTGTGAGTTTCTCTATATGTTTGTGTACACTCAGATCTCTTTCCACCACTTAAATAAATGCACACAAACACATGTCAATCATTCCCTCCAGTAGGGGGCAGCAGTCTCTCTCTCAAACACTGTTGAAATGAGAATGTTCTTAATGCGTGCTTCAGTTTCCACCATCTATTATCAAGTGTTCAGGTTTGGGGTTAATGGTGTCCGATCTTTGTAGTGAACCTACAGTGCAGGTGTGGCTGTCATTAGCTACCTGCATACAAATAATGGCTGGAGCCCATCCCCTTGGTTTGGGGAGCAGGGGAGGGATCGGGAAAACTAACAAAAGGCAAGGGATGATGTGGTTGATGGTGGCTGGTGGACAAGGCCAGGCCCCTGTGAGGGGATCCCCAAGAGCAGAGCCAAGGATGGGGCTGAAGAACTTCCCTAGCTGGTCGTTACTCCAACTTTCTGATTTATCTGTGAAGCCTGGTCTACACTGTGCTCCTGCAAAGTATTAAACTCTTCTAACGACCACACCAGTCTGTGCATCGCTCCTCACTGCAAGGTGGGGTGCACAGCTGCTTTGAGGGGGTGTAAGGGCTCCTCCAGCATCCCACACAGGGTGACTCACTGCAGGGCACTCATGGCAGAGCTTCGAGGCCTGATTCAGGAGGCAGCTGCACTAGTAAGAGGGGAGATTCACCCCATTAGAGTCTCCTCTGGCTTCATCTCAAGTGGTTCCACAGGGGGCTAGAGCCACAGAACCTGGTGCCTCAGACTCTGCCCTGAATCTGAACTGGTCATTCTTGGCTTGACATTTCCCTGCCTAATTACCACCACCACCACAAACTCCCTACAGCTTTTCCTTACCCTGGAAAAGACCCAAATGATTCCCAGGTCCACTTCCATGCAGCCTCCCTGCATACACTCTTCTGTTTAAAAAGCCCCTACCAAAAGCACTGTTTCTACTGCATTCCTCGTCTGTGGCTCTGCCATCCCAGCCCTTCTGACACAAAAACGATATCTTCTCTTGGAGCCCTGTCCCCTCGCCCTCCCCCAAAGTCATTTGTCAGCCCAGGCTCCTGAAACCAGCCTTTCTTCCTGCTCAGATACTCCTAGCAGCAGTCTCAGCATCTGTACATCAGGGCACTCTGGTCTCCCTCAGAGTTTGTCACCGCTCAGAGACACAGACACCCAGATACCAACTCCAGTGCAGGAAGTGTTTACAGTTCCCTTGTGTCTGGTCCTGTGACTTCCAGGTTTGCTGGGTGCTTAAGATGACTTTTAAATGTCGGAACAGGGCAAACCATCTGAGGGCCCTCCTTGGATTTGCTTTCAAAGCCACCAAAGCTGTATCATCACAAACACACAGTGCTAAGAAATGCTGGTGGTGGATGCCAGCCAAGGAACTGGGACAGGCAGAAACAGCTGAGCGGTTATTAGGTATTTGCTAACACTTTTTCATTTTCATGCCGTGTTATACGGCTAACATGGAGCGACTGGACAATGGGTGCTTCAAGATCCCACCTTGGTTCAGCTCCTTTTCAGGAGTAGTGGATGAGGCAGTGGAATTTTATGCAAATCTCTGGCCCAGATTCCCCGTTTAAACAGCAGCTCCTTAAGTGTCCCAGGGAACCAGCGGCCAAGGGTCTGACCTGCATCTTAAGTTTTCTAGTCTTCACTTTAAGAACAAAATGAAATCTTAAATCTTACTTGTGCTATCACTGGCCGCTCCTCCCCTCCTCCCCCCCTCCCCCCGTGAGTTTCTAGGGGAGATTTGGGGGGAAAGGAATGGCCCCATGCCAGCAAAACTGGGGCTTTAACTCCCCATTTCTTTTCCCCAGGTGCTGTCTCTCAGGTGCAACTAGTCTAGTCTGGTCCAGAAGTTGCAAAACCCTCCAAGTCCTTCACTGTGACCTGTACTGTCTTGGGTGTCCCTACCACAGACAGCAGCTATGCTTGGCACTCAAGTTGGCAGCCTCCAGGCACAGGGCACAGTGAAGGGGGTGTATAGGAGCCAGAGGGAGCACAAGCTACATCCTGTCTCTCCAGACCTTCCTGACCTTTTGCAGAGACATATCTAAAAATGCGCAGCTGCGCGCACTGACAGCTGTAGACACTGCCCACCTATTACTGTGTCAGCGGTACAATGGCACAGAGAGAAGCAGAGACTGGTACAAAAATGAGGGTGGATCCTAAGCAGGCCAGTACAGAAAGCTTTCATAGACAGAGGAAGTCACACAGAGTGAGCTGAATAGGGAAAAAAACACCCACAGAGAGAGCTATTTTTAAAATGCACCCAGCGACTACCTGGTTCTCGGAACATGATCTGCCTTTTGGCCGCCACAGGGTGACACAAGAAATAAAACTATAATAAACAAACAAACATGTAAAAGGAAAACTCATTACAAAAGAAAATAAAATTCTCTGTTTGCCTTCAAATTGTTATGACAACAGACAGAGAAATACGGAATGATAATAACAAAGGCAACTTGGGTGGAAGAGGCTAGGTCTTGTGCAGAGGGTTACTGTCTCTTCCCTGCGGAAGAGGTTATTGACATTCAGAGAAACACCCACTGTAAACTCACCACTCCAAGAGGGAACAGTTCATCTCATTCACTCAGACAGACGCTATTCTGTATTCTAAGAAAGTACAGGGCCCGTTTCTCTCCGAGGGAGCTTTCTGTCTGGGTCATTGCAACCAAGCAAGGATGCCAAGTCCACTCCTATTCTCTGAAAGTGTAGGTCTAATGCACCTTTCCACTTCCCATGGGACCCACCAGGGAGTGTCTCCTGCCCCTTGACCTGTCCCATGCACTGTTCAGATTTGTTTTGTTTGCCCAACATGTTTGGTAATAGCCATTTCTGGCCTGGCCAACCAGCCACTGAGTGCAGAGTGGTTCTGCCATTGTCTGCTAAAGACTCGGAGATAGATGGGTGATTCACACCTGCTGGCCAACTGTCAGGGTCTGCCCCAGGGAACACTCCTCAATCCTAGTTCAGAGCCATGCCCACTGGAGCCTCCATACTCCTCTCTCACAGCCACCTCCTGCCACATGGGCACTGAGCTGAGCATACTGTCACATCACTGTATGCTGAGCGCTCACCCACTGTTATCACACATACCCACCCCGGAAAATCCACATGCAAATCCCTCCTCAGGGATATTCTGTGTAGATACAAACCCCTGGTTCTAGAAGCCTCAGTCTCTTCCAACACAGAACTGCCCCTTCCTGCCCTCTGGGGTGTTTCCTTTACATCATGAAAACCAGGATGAAATCTCTGTTGCTTTTCATTTCACTGTTCTGTGCCCCCAGCTGTGAGTGTCTATGGGCCAGGGGCAAATTAGGGACCGATCCACAGATTTGTCTGGTGGTTAATTCACTGCTCATTTTGTTTCCCTTCCCCCAGGTGTTCTCTCCCAGGTGCAGCTGATCCAGTTCAGCCTGGGAGTAGTAAATCCCAGAGAGACCCTCACACTCACCTGTGCCATCTCCGAGTTTTCCATCATTACCCAAGATTACTACTGCCACTGGATCCGGCAGCCACCCCCCAGAAAGGGATGGAGCGGATGGGATGGTGCGTCTATATGATGGGGGATCCACAAGTTATGCCGCATCTGTCCAGGGCCGAATCACCATCTCTGCAGACATGTCCAAGAGCCAGTTCTCTGTGCAGCTCTGCTCTCTGACAGCTGCAGGCACAGCCACCTATTACTGCACCAGACACACACAATGACACAGAGCAAAGAAGGGACAGGTATCAAAAGGGGAAGTGTTGCCTATTGGACACAGAGTCTGTATAGTTACTGCATTGCTCCCATTCACTGTTGGTGACCGTGAAAACCCTCCCACAGTGCTCCGCACTGACTGTTAATTTGATGCAAGCACTCTTTCTGAGGCCCCTCAGTGCCCATAAGATGAGTGAAGTGTGGCTAAGCAAAAGCAGTATAGTTACTGTCTTCAACTTCACTTAGGTAGACGTAACTTTGTAGTGTAGCTGGACCCTCAGGCTCTTTTGAATAGCAAGAATCTAAAAAAAAAAAAAAAAAAAACCAAGGAGTCTTGTGGCACTTAAAGATTAACAGATTTATTTATCACGTGAACTTTGTCAGACACTTTGATGATGGGTGGCTGTTTAAGTGCCACAGAACTCCTTGTTTGTTCCCAGAAAGTAACTATCTTAAGATTAATAAAATTTCCTCTGCCAACATGAAACTCTTGAGACACTTGAATACTAAAAGGAGGGAATCATTGTGTCTTGCTGAATGCAAAGAAAATTGAGGAACAATTACATAATAATTATACTGATGCCTAAGAACGAAGTAATCACCAGCCCACTCTAATCTAGCAAAACACCACTAGCTATAGCTAGCTCCAGCAGCTTCTGAAAGGTGCAAGAGTGATCCCCAGTGGATGACAGGGGAATGACAACCCGTTGAAGCTACTCCCTTCTAAAATGTACAGGGTGATGGGCTAGGAAATAGTGGATTAAAAAAATCTGATTCAATCGACAGCTTTAATTCCTTCACTCATCTCTTGAAAGCAGGGGATCAGCTTTTTGATGCAGTGAACATCTAAAAAACTTGATCCATCTTTATCTTGAATTCTTTGCTCTGATCTCTAATAAGTAGGATGTTGTGGTGCCCAGCTACAGATATTTAGTATGGCTGTGTATCACTGTGTAGCTGGGTAGCTGGAGCTCGCACTGTGACATATTCCATAGCAAAAACCTAAGCACATTGACACACCTACAAGAAGAGAGAGAGAGCGAGGAAGACTTCCAGTTTGGTTTAAGTACATAGGGCTTGATCCTCTGATTGTGTCTCTCAATGCTTCCATGAAGTGACATTGTTATACATACCTGGGGACCATTTTATTGATATTATGAAAGCGGCACTTGGTTATTAATTTGATCATCGTATCCAGAGGTCCTAACTGGGTCCAAGCCCTAAAGCGCTAGGCAGTGTATATGCGCATAGGATGAAATTGTCCCTGCCCCAAAACTGAATTCGATCTAAAGCTGGGTTTTCAAAGGACCCTGAAACTCCAGAGCCATTTGGGCTCTTCACTCCACTATGTTCCTTTGAAAATTCCTGTCCAAATATGCAACGGCAATGGAGGAGTAGAGTGTGAAGTGATTTGTTTTAGCGCATGCAGGGAATCAATTAGAGAACTGGTAGCAGAACACAGATGTCCCAAATTCAAATCCAGTGCTGTACCTCATCTAACTCCCATTCCTCTCCACTCTAAAAGGGAAGATATCTGAAGCAGCCAACCTTCTGCAATTCTGATTTCACATTGAATTCAATGCAGGGGGGTAACATATTAGAATATAGGCATTTCCACTGAAGTTCAGCCCAGTGTCCTGTCTACAGCAGTGATGTAAATCTCCAGTCTTGGCAAGATATTTGGTATAGGTGTGCATCACTGTGTATGGCTATAGTGGCTACCACAGTAACACAATCCATTACAAAAACCTAGCGATACTGTAGCTGTGCAAAGTAAATGAATTTTAGGCCACTGCTAGGCTAACACTACATCAGTCAGAGTTGAAGGTCAATATATACAAATCCATCTATGGAATTTGACAGCCAGGTTCTCAATTAAATAAACATCAACTATACATCTTTCAATGGAAGGCTGTCACCTAAACGGCTTGTGAACTTTTTGCAAATCCCTCTAGATGCCTCTCTACTTCTCCATGTACCTAAAAACCTGTGTAAATGTGACCTCTAACACTGTCTAGAAAAATCTCAGACCACACTTCTAAGGAGTGATGGGCAAAAAAGGGGGCAGGAAAAAGTTTCCACAGACAGGTTTGTGAAAAGTGTGTCCATTTTTTAATAAAAAATTCAAATCTCTGTTTCTAACTTGTGTTTTCCTCTGAAGAGAAAGATAAATATTTGTCTTTAACTATTACAGCTCTGTTTCCTAACTTTGTGTCCTGCCTTCTCCTGAGATGAAATAAAATACACCTATTCATCAGTTCCAGGACAGATTTTGCTATCTACAATCTGATTAGCGCTTAACTCCATAATTAGTGAGTTTGAACTTCAGAATCTTGTCCAAGGAAAACAACGCACAAATATTCTTTGCAAGAGTTGATTTTACTTCAAAATTATCTTATTCTCCATTAGAATTAGCAGTAAATCCTCTCTCTCCTACTGAAATTCCCCTGTTCAAGACAGCAGATTTTTCCAGTGGTGTCTCCAAAACTGTTAAATCAGAATTTCACTCTTTGTCCATACCAGTACTTCCCAGTTTCCTATTCCTAGTTCCTCAGTAGCTCACCCACTTCAGAAATGCATAGTAGATGTTCTAGACTGGCTTGATTCTCATTAAGAATATCTGAATGGTGTGTTCCCAGTTTTCATAGTTTCATGTACACTAAGGCCAGAAAGGAGCATTAGAGAATCTACACTGATCTTCTGTATAAACACAGGCCATCCAATTGCATTCAGTTACTTATGTACTGAGAAAAAAAAAAAAAAACAAGGATTCACGTGGCACTTAAAGACTAAGGGTATGTCCACGCTTCTCTTTTATTTTGAAATAACACTGGTTATTTCAAAATAAAAAAGATTAGGTCCACACAATGTTTTCTTATTTCGAAACGACGGGCTCTGTCACTTCGAAATAATCATAATTTTGAAACAGCTGTTATTTTGAAATGGTTATTTCGAAATAACGCCATTTGGACATGTTGTTTCGAAACACCACCATTGTTTCGAAACAACTGTTTCAAAACAACATGTCCAAACAGCCGTATTTCAAAATAACCATTTCAAAATAACAGCTGTTTCGATAGCAGGCTTTCCCTTAATTTGAATTAACATTTTCTAAATTCGAATTAACTTATTTCGAAATAAGGACTTTATTTTGAAATAACTCATGTATGTGTGGACATAGCCTAACAGATTTATTTTTCACATGAGCTTTCGTGGGAGAAAATCCCACTTCATCAAATGCTTCAAAGATGGGGGAACTTACAGGATGGAATGAAAATAAATGCGAGGGTGTGTAAAACAAGGTCAAGTCATACAGTAACAGCAAATCAGAACACTTGTTTAGGTTCAAACCTGTGAAGGCTGAAGTCAAATTACTTTTTGTAATGGGAAAAGGACCCATAGTCTTGATTTAATCCTGCATTCCCACAATTTAATTTGCATATTAATTTCAGTTCAGCTGTTTCTCTTCGAAGTCTGGATGTCCCATTGATGTTTCTGAGTACAGTCGTTAAATCATTTATAGAGTGATTAGAAAGATGGAAGTCTCAGCAACTGGTCTTTTTGTTTTGTGATTTCTGATGTCAGTTTTGTGTTCAGGAGCATCGCTGCCCCGTGGAAAGACCCAGGGCCTAGGCCTGGGCTCCACCCTCCAGACCCCGGCCACACCCCCTGCCGAGACTGGGGAGGGCAAAACAGTGCCTGCTATGGACAGCCCGGACCAGGAAAAGCAGGCGCTGCTGTAACTGGTCCAGCCCCAGCTACTACGTCAGGAAAGGCAGGTGCTGCCATGGACAGACTGGCCCAGTCCTGACCCAGGATCCAGGGCCAGGAGTGGCAGGGGGCACCCCAGGCTTTTGGGGCACTAGCACCTGGACTCGAGGCACATGCCCCATGTGCCAGGTGCTAGCGACACCCCTGTTTGTATTCATTTATTCTTTTGCGCGGGAATCGTCCTGTTTGTCCAATGTATAAGGTGTTGGGGCATTTCTGGCACATGACAGCATAGATCACATTAGTAGATGAGCAGGTCAAGGACCCTTTGATGGAGAAGCAGGCATGATTAAGACCTATGATGGTATCTGTTGTGCAGATATGTGGGCAGACTTGGCAGCGTGGTTTGTTGCAGGGGTGTGTGCCTGCTTTAATGTTTCTGTTGTTAGATCTGTAGGTACTGGTGAGTATCTGTTTAAGGTTGGGTGGCTGTCTGTAGGCAAGGAGAGGTCTGTCTCCCAAGGCTTGAGAGAGTGAGGGATCATCTTTTAGAATAGGCTGTAGGTCCTTAATGATCTGTTGTAGAGGTCCGACATGAGGGTTGTATGTGGTGACTGGTGGCGCTCTATTGTTTTCTTTCTTGGGCCTCTCCTGCAGCAGATGACCTTGGGGTACCTGTCTAGCTCTGTCAAATTGTTTTCTTACTTCCCTAGGTGGGTACTGTAGTTTTAAGAATGCTTGATTGAGATCCTCAAGATGCCTGTCTCTGTCTGAGGGATCAGAGCAAATGTGGTTATATCTTAGGGCTTGGCTGTAGACAATGGATCGTGTGGTGTGTTTAGGATGGAAGCTTGAGGGATGTAGGTAACTATAGCGATCAGTACGTTTTTGGTATTAGGTGGTGTTGATGTGTCTATCCCTGATTTGTACTGTAGTGTCAAGAAAGTGGATCTCCTGTGTGGAGTGTTGCAGGCTGAGTTTAATTGTGGAGTGGAAGTTGTTGAAATCTCTGTGGAAATCTTCAAGAGCATCCTTGCCATGGGTCCAGATGATGAAGATGTTGTCAATGTAGCGTAGGTAAAGGAAAGGTGTTTTGGCATGAGAATTGAGGAAACATTATTCTAAGTCACCCAAAAGATAAAAAGTTGCTCATAAAGAAGAAAAGAGCCCTTTCATACTGGGTTTCCTTCTTCATAAAGTAAATATATTGAGCACTTTAACAACCTCCATTTTGTCCCAAGAAAAAGTGCACACAACATTTTCCCACCTCTAATGAATTAAATTTGGTCCTTCGCGTCTCTAGCTTTTTATATCAGCCGCCCATCATTGTAGAATGCAAGTCATGTCATGAATATCCAAAAGAAAAGACAATGATATAAGCTGGAAGAATTTCTGCATATACCCTCTCTGACACCTCCCATTGTGCCATATGGACTAGCAGCTCCCACAGTGAAAAGTCTTCTTAAAAAAACATGGGCATCTTAGCAGCTATGCGACAGAGTCCAACAGAGGGTACACTCCTACATTGTTATGTCAGACATATTCATAGCAACCATCTGGCAGAGGATTTTGTAGAACTATACATAACTGTGACTAGTGGATGGTACCACAGTGGCAAATCCGTTATCATAAACCTAGACCCTGTTAGAAGACAGCACAAAGAATTCAGGCAACGAAAGTTCTCAAAGATTTTTCCACCACACCCAAAAAAAAGCTGTCTGCAGAGGAAATAAATATTTCAGTGTGCAACTCGGACAACAGGTGGTGCTTCTTCCACACTGTTCAGCTAGCCTGGGATTTTCAAAGGGGAATCAGGCACTAACCCTGGAAGTTAGGTGCAGAACCTGATTAGACAATTCTATAAGCGCTCTTAGGCTCCTATATGCATCTTTAGCATCCTCGTTACGTTGGTTGATCTTGCTCTTTGAAATTCCCAGCCCATATGGCTAACGAGAACACTACAAATATTACTTTAGAGAGGACAAGGAGCAACATTCACCCAATCACTCTTTGCCCTGAGATTTAGAATTCTAAGCTCCCCACCCACAGTGCTTAGACAGACAGACGTATGAGTGTATATAGGGGGTAGCGACACAGAATGATTTCTTTCCCTCAGACAAGGAGGAAAAATAGAAACCTACACCCTGATTTCCCTCTCTCTGGCATCAGGTTTATAACAATTCAACTCCAGCAAGCATCGGTGGAATTTCTCCAAATTTACTTCAGATAACCTTAGAGGCTAATAAGGACCCTGATATCTCTGTGACATTCAGTGAGGTTTTCAAAGGAGACTCTAGATTCCATTGAAAATCTTATCCAGACTGAGTAACTCGGGTACTTTCCCTGTGAATTCCCATCCCATCAAAGGTTTAGGTTCATTTAAGTTTAACTTTAATTCTGGATTTCTTGTGGGGGCTCAGTGATGTTTTTCCTGTCAGAATGATTATATGTAAGTCAGTTTCCATCACATCCTCACTGGGTTGAATCTCTCTCGCTCTCTCCCGCTTCCTTCTTTAAGTCCTACATCAACACTGATTACTGCAATTTCTGCTTCTCATTGGGAATATCCGCCAGGAAAAGAAACTGACCCTTCTCTCACACGTAACTCGTAAACTGAATGGAAGGGCATTGACTGGCTTGAATGGAAGAGATTTTTGTACAGCTTCAGTGGAAGAGATTTTTTGTACAGCTCTGTATCACTGTGGTGACTGGGATACCTACCACAGTGGGAAAACCCTGAACAAATAATCTGTGTCTATCAACAACAACACTAAGAAATCTCTCTAGCAGAACAGTCACTACAGAGTCTGGGCATCTGACAAACATTAATAGTTAATTAATATTAATAACATTAACAGACATTAATACTTTCAATATACTTGCAAATGAAAGAAAGGCACAAAGAAGGAGATCTACCCACACTTCACAGGGAGAGACATTTACATGTCTATCTAACCCACCTACATAGCCCTGCTACCATAATAGTCCAGTGTCTCTCAATCTTTGATGTGTTTAGCCTCATTAACCCCCTGTGAGACATTCTCATTGTATACCTGGAGAAACAAAGAAGAGAGAGATGAACACCAACTATTTAAAGGGATTGGACATCTCAGCCAACATACCTTTAAAGGCCTGGTTCTAAGTGTTCTGCCCAAGGTCAAATTCGCAGGCTGTGTCAGGGCTTGGAATAAGACTGGGACTTCCAGGTTCAGGACCTAAGCACTGGACCATCCTTTCTTCAGATGGGGAAGCTGAGGCAAAGAAAGATTAAGGACTCGACATCAAAGCTTAGTGAAACTTCTCTCTTCTTCTATAAGTTCCCACATCTTCAAAGCATCTGATGAAGTGGGATTTTCTCCCACGAAATCTCATACAATAAATAAATTTGTTAGTCTTTAAGTGCCACAGGACTCCTTGTTTGTTCTCCAGGGGAGGACATCTAACTCTTTCTCCATCTTTCAGCCACCTTTTGGTAGAGTGGAAGGTTCAGCATGAATATCCAACAGAGAAGAAAATTATTTCAGTTTGAAGAAATTCTCCTTTCACCTCTCTGATAGCTGAATGATGAACTATCCAAAAGTACATTTTCCACATTGATTCATTCAGGAGACAGAAGTGAATTTTGTATGGCTCCATAACACTGTGCCCTATAGAGCAGTGACTATCACAGTGAAAAGTCTTCTATCAAAAACACAGTCATTTTAGCAGCTATCTGGAGTCCAAGAGAGGGCATCCTCCAAATGTATTTTGTCACACCAATGGTAGTGGATGGCTGAGGATTTTGTACAGCTGAATATCATGGTGATGGGTGGAGTAGCTACCACAGTGACAAATCCCCTATCAAAAACCTGGACCCTGTAAGAAATAGCACAAAAATACCAGGCAAAGAAACTTCTCACACACATTTCCATCATCACAACAATAGCTCCCAAATGAGACAATAAATATGGAAGTGTGCATCCCTGACTTCTGAAATATCAGTAGCTCCAGGATTTTTAAATGGAACAGTGGGAATCAGGCACTAACTCTAAACCATAGGAGTTGGGCTCCCAACCTGATTAGAGGCCCTTGTCATTCCTAGTAGGTACCTATCTGCACCATTAGAAATGTTTTGTCAACCCATTAAAATCAAAGACAGTTGTTCTATTCACATCAGCAGGGTAGAGATCAGGAACTAGATTTACCTAAGCTCCAACAAGCATGTAAGTAATCCACAGTTTAAGCCCAAGTCACCTGCCTCCCATGTCAATGCAGAGCAAAGGAAGCAGCCTTTGAAATCTTTCCCATCATGCCAAAGTTCATTTCCTACCAGACCAGACAGAGGTGGATTTTGTATGGCTCTGCACCACAGTGATAACTGGGGTGGGAGCTACCACAATGAAAAATCTCTTATCAAAAACCTGGAGCATACTAGCAACTATGACAATAAGAAAATGTTGTACCAGCTTCCTCCACAACAGCTCACATGAGGCAAATGGGGATTTTATACTAATCTGTAGCACTGTGCTGGATGGAGCAGTACCTACCACAGTGACACATCACCTCTCAAAAACCTGGACACATGAATTCAGCTCTGAAAATACAGAATATAATTCTAGACCCAGAGCCTTAAATGTCCCCAACTTTAACCTCTAGAACGTGCATCACAGAGTCCTGAAAACTGCTGTGTGGTAGATCTATAAAACTGGTTAGAAGGTCCAGTCCCTTATCAACTAACCGATTAGCTTTAGACACAGGATTTCAATACCAAGGAAACCAACAGAGCCTCATCCTAGAGCCACAAGAATAATTCAAGAATTAGAAAACATTCCTTAGAGTGAAAAACTCCAGGAGCTTAATTTATTTAGCTTAAAGAGAAGGTGAAGGGGTGACAACTAGTATCTATGGCTGTGTTCACACAGCCCTCTCATTTCGAAACAACAGAGGTTGTTTTGAAATAAGATTTAGGCTGTTCACATGATGCATGGTTGTTTCGAAACAACGAGTTCCGTTGTTTCGAAACAACGGCGTTGTTTCAAAACAAGTTAAACCCCATGTGGGGACAAAACAACACCGTGTGAACATGTTGTTTCGAAACAACGGTGACTTGTTTTGAAATAACTGTTGCCTGAACCTGCTATTTCACTTTGAGCTTTTTTCCTTAATGTGAATTAACAAACTGTTAATTCGAATTAAGTTATTTCAAAATAAGGCGTTATTTCGATACAAGTTGTTTCGAAACAACCACATCGAAATAACCCCCTGTGTGTGAACACAGCATATAAGAAGTTACATGATGAATAGAAATTCTAAAGCATAGAACTCATCAATGTAGCAGACAAAGCTCTAACAAAATCCAGTGACTGAAGGTTGATGCTTTACGCATTCAGACTAGAAATCAGGTACAAATTTTTAACACTGCTGGTAATTAAACATTGGAACAATTTGCCAAGGTTGTGACTGAGGTTCCATCACTGGCAATTTGTCATCACCACTGAGACTCCATCACTGGCGATTTTTAAACCAAGGATGACCCTTTCCTCCTGCAACATCTGCTCCAGTTGAAACAGGAATTAATTTAGGGAAGTTCTATGACTTTTGCTATGCAAGAGGTCAGAAGAGATCATCACATTGGTCCTTCTGGTCTGATAATCAATCAAGCAGTGACTTACCTTAAGATACAGTCACAATTTAATCCCATCTACACAGAAAGAAAAAAAAATGCTTCACACCTCTTCCCTTCAACCTCATCTTCAAACTAACCCTCCCTACAAAATATAAATCTCAGAGAAGTAAAACCTTGGTCCATTTCATACAAAGGGGAATTGGTATGTCCCTGTATCATCGTGCTGGTTGGAATAGCACAGTGAGGCACTCCATAACAATAACCTGTATCTGTTAGCAAGAAAAGAAGTAGGAAAGAAATCTGGCACCTGTGCATTTATATGGACCTATTACTGCAGTATCTGAGTGCTTCTCAGTGCAGAGAGAAAGACTGTCAAAGTGGATTTAGACACATAAGCATGTTGAAATGGTGGTTGTGCTTCTCAATCCCCTATCCAAAATGTGCATTTTACAGCCAAGAAAACTGAGGAACAGCATGATACAATGACCTCCATCAAGGGAGCATCATGGATCAAGTGCTAAGTGACTTACCAGAAAACACACAAGGAATCTAGGAGCTGAATCCAGTGGGATTTTGTATGACTCTATATCATTGTGCTCTATGGGCGGGTAGTGGTTACCACAGTGACACATCCTTTACCAAAAACATGGATTCTAGAGTTGGTCATTTTTTGTTGTTGTTGTCGGCTTATCTATCTTGTGGAAAAACAGGAAGTATCTTGAACAATTTTCATGCATTTTAAATTTTTTTATGGCCAGAAGGGACCTTCTACACATCTAATTTGACCTTCTGTGTACCACAGGTCATGAATTCCACTCATTTACCCCCATAGTGAGGCAAATAACTTGTTTTTGACAAAAGCATTTTCTAGAAAAGCATCCAGTCAAAATGGAGAATCCATCACTTTCCAAGGGACTAAGTAGTCACCTTCACTTTAAAAAAAAAATAAATTTAAAAAAAAAAAAAGAGTGCCTCATTTCTAGGCTTAATTTGTTTGCATTTAAATTCTAGCCATTGGGTCTCATTCTACCTTTCTCTGGTAGATTCAAGACTGCTTAAAAACCCCAGGATATTTATTTTGGGGTATTTCACAGCTGGGAAACTTAAGAGGGAAAGAAAACTATGAAATAAGCATTTTGTTTCCCTTTGAAATCTGCACTGCTTCCCTCTTTCTCTCACTTTTCATTTCCCCCTTTCAGTCAACTGATAATTCAGAGAACTAAAGAGTTTCTGCCCTACTTTGAAGGAGATATTTGGACAATTAAAAGAACCCAAATTTTTTTTAATTGAAAATGTCAGCATTTTACTTGAGAAATTCTATTTTTTGACAAAAAGAAATCTTTTTTTTAATGACAAATTTTCAAAGGAGATATTTTTGACCAGCCCTGCTGTACTCTCTGAAGAACTCAGGACAGAAAGCAACTTGAAAATCTTCATCTGACAGAAATACTAATTTCCTCAGGAGATAATTGTTATTAATGATTCAGTGAGGATAAGAAAGGATGGATGGCCCTGTGGTCAGGGCAATAGCTGGGGAATGGGTAGATTTCTGCTTTATTCCCTGCTCTCTCACACACTTCCATGAAGAATTTATTCGTGGCCAGATGTTCAAAGACTTTTAGATTCCAAATGGGATTTTCCAAAGCAACTAGGACCTAACACTAGTGCATTTGAAAATCATGCTAGGTATCTCAATACATTTACAAATCTGGCTTTTACTCTCTCTGTTCTTCATTTTCCCATCTTAAAAAGAATAGCATTTCCCCACCTCACAGAGACATTACATTAAAGGTAAATACATTACAGTCTGTGAGGCACGCTGATAATATCTCAGTAGGAGGGAGGTCATATCAGTACCTATGACAGATATCTTCTTCAATGTTACTTCTGCATGTTGAAATTTGTCTCTTTTTCTCCATATAAACATCTCTCTCCCGCTCTCCTACAAGAAAGTACTTCCCTTCAGTCAGGTTATTCCATAAGAGCAAGTGAGAAGTCATCTGTAGCCTCCTCTGAAGCAGCTGGCACTAGCCACTGATGGAGGCAGAAGTCCAGGCTAGAAGGACCACTGAGTCTATTCCAGTCCAGCAAATCCTGCACTTCTCTTCCACATTTGTGATCAACTTTCACAAGTCCTGGGTGTTCACCAAGGATTTAAGCAATGCAGAGAGAGGAACTGGTAGAGACAACTTGCCCTCCCACCCCATCATCTTGAACCAACCCTCCATACAAATATCTTCTCCAGGCTCCCTATTCAAATAGCAGGTCTCACCCACAGCCCCCTCCCATGAAGCTCCATTAGTAAGTCTGTGTCTCAATGTCTCAGCAGCACCACAAAATCTTCAATGTTGCTGCACCAAATAGTGGCTTTACTGCAGAAAGAGGGCTGGTGGGGAAAGTGCTGGGCTGAACCTGGGGTTATTCCCTTTTATAATTCCCATTCTCTCTCCTTCCAGGTGTCCTTTCCCAAATCCAGCTGGTCCCATCCAACCCTGGAGCTGTGAAGTCAGGAGACATTAAATTGGCTTACCATGGAAAATCTGTCTGGCAGAACAAATATGCCTCCACCTTCCAGAGTCATTGCCGAGAACCTTCCCTCAAACCAGCTGCAGACACGGCCATTTATTACTCTCCTAGGAAATTGAGTTGCCACCACTGTAATGGATTCCACAGCAAACTTCTGGATGTCCTAGTCTTCACCTCAGTACACCAGACCAGGAGACTGAGGAAGACATTTTTCTGTCTCATAAATATTCATTCCAAAGAGGCAAATATTGAGAATTTCAAGGCCTTCCAAGGGATTCAGAGATACAGTTCTCACTGAAGGTAAAGACAATGAAGTTAAATGGGATTTGGGGGCAGCCCCCCGTGCCCTGCGGCTTGTCTCTCCTCAGCACCCTGGACAGGGTGCTGAGGGGCAGGTTTTCCTCCCAGGGTGTTCAAATCCTGTTGTTCAAATCCTGTTGTTTCGGAATCCATTTATTCCGAAACAACAGGTCCAAATGGCATTATTTCAAAATGACCATTTCGAAATAACAGCCATTTCGAAAAAATCCAGGTTTAACTGTTTCGAAAGGACTATTCTTATTTCGAAAGGACAGGATCTGTCCTTTCGAAATAAGAAAACGTCATGTAGACTAAATTTCTTTTATTTTGAAATAACGAGTGTTATTTCAAAATAATAGCCTTAGAGTTTTAAACACTTCTTCAACCTCTACTCCTAATCCAATGTTTTTGAAAGGCATTAGCAATTTGTCTTCTGCCTATTACAGTTTTCAGCACTGGAAGGATGAGTTACCATAAGAGGCACCTGATCAAGGATATTAGAAGAGATGAGCAAGATTTTGCAGGGCCATGCATCACTGTGTATACTACTATAGTGGGAGCTACCACAATGATATACCCTATAACAAAAACCACAGATACATTAGCAACTGATAAAAATCACATACTTTCCATCAAGGTAATTGTTGGATGAGTTTTAAAGCTGCCAAAGAAATCTGGACATGCAATTTTCACTAGATGTGATCACCTAGTTTTCCAGCCTACATGCCAGCTATAAAGTATATTTGGTATTGGTGTGTATCACAGTGTTATACAGTGACTGGAGTTACCACACTGATAAACCTCATATCAAAAACCTATGTATGGTAGCAACTATGTCAGACCTAGAGATGTGGGATTTTGGAAATGGTTCCATCAGAACCAATTTTTTTTAATATACTTTCTCCTCTAGGTTTCAAAAATACATCTTCTGAAAGGCTATTGTCAAGTCAACTATAAGCGGATCGCAGGAAAACATACACTTGGGAAGATAAATCACAGACGCAAAGAACTGCAGCAAAGCATGAGGAATGAGGGACATTTATTGAGTGTTAGATATCTAACCTACCTAAGTCCTGTTATAAATTCATCAAGGCACCTCCTTAGTTGGGTGCCAAAAGATCTTAGCAAATTTGGCTTCTCACTTCCTGGGTGTGAAACAAAAACAAGAAGTGATCTTGTTTAAAAATAATAACTAATTTCTGTTTCTCAGCTTCTGGGCCACTGAATACAATAATTACTCTCAACTTCTTTAGCTCAGGAAGACGTTCCAATTCACTGGACTTTTTTGTATAGGCACATATCATTGTGCTGAAGCAACTCTAATAATAGAGTTTGAATCTCTATTTGTTGCTACCACAGTGAAAAACACCGTCATTAACCTGTACACTGTAGACATTCTCCAAAAAGCAAGACTTACCCACACTTTTCTAAAATCCATCAGCTCCTGCAAAAGAAAATCCTCATTCAACAAAAGGAATCCAAGCTTTGGTCTTCAGATGATATAAACTAGCAGTGAACTTATCGGAGCTCAACAAACACACATTGTATTTGTTACACCCATGGGGGTGCATCGTGTTAGGCACTGTACAAACACACTGCAAGAGAGGGTCCCTGTCCTGACGAAATGAAACAGAGAAGAGTGGGAGGGGAAACAAAAGGGAATTAATCTGCTCAAGGTCCTACAGCATGTTAGGGGCAGAGCTGGACAAGATTCCAAGCTAAGTCCGAGCCCAGTGCTCTGTCCACTAGATCAGCCACAGTGTAGACTCCAAGGCCTTTCATTAAACTCATTATATTGTCCATCTAACCCTATGCACATTCATCCACTAAATCTCTATCTATCTGTCCATCACTATTCACCCACCTATTTATTCACCCATTCACAGATAAGACAAAGATATGTTTATAGATCTATTACCACACATTTATAGATGTATTACCACACATACTTCTATTTATCTATCTGTTTATATCTACATATTTACCGATCTAGTCATCCACTTGGACTATGTAACTTGTGTCTAGCTATTCTTTCACAATTTAGCTGTCCTCATTATCAGCTATCAATACATCCATATACACCCGTCTATTTGTCCCCACCCACCACCACATTTCTCTCTTCCCCCATTTCAGTGATGATAAATTTTGTAACAATGTTTAGCTGTTACCCTCTCATCTATTTTCTTAACAAGTTTGCATCCCCAACCGTCCTGCCCACTCTAGCTGTCTCAGTAATTTTCAGCTATAATACAGAGGTTTGTGTAGAGGCATGTAACACTGTGACTATACGGGGGGTACCACAATGACTAACACCAGTACAAAATCTCACTGCCCTTATCTTCCATCAAACCTCTGACCCACATATGTGGAATTAAAGACCTGCAGAGCTGGTTCACCTTGGGGAAGATGTGGCCATTAAAAGGCAAAGAGAAGACTGCTAATAGATATTGAAAGAAGAAGGTTTTGGATAAACACTACAGGCAAGGAAGCTGTGCTGAAATCATGAATGAATCCAGCAGAAACTTTTAGACACACTTTCTTGGCACAATCATTTTGTATTTTATCATTGTATTGCAATGCAGTTTTATATGGCAGATGCCACATTAGCTAGCCATCCTTCCATCCATCATGATACACAGCTACCCATCACTGCTACCTCTCTCTCTTATCTGTCCATTCAAGGATGATAAATAGCAATGATATTTAGCTGTTACTTTCTCACCCATTTTCTCAGTGTGTTTTTGGATCCCCACTACCCCCCCCCCCCAGTGTCTGTCAATAGTTTCCAACAATACCACTGAGGTTTTTGTACAGGCACGTAACACTGTGACAACCTGGCTATCACAGTAACTAATGCCATTACAAAATCTCACTGTCCTTATTTTCCATCACACTTCTCCCACAAGCTAATGGATTAAAGCAATGTTTCCCAACCAGGGTCCCATGCACACAGGTGTGCCATCAGGCCTGAGCAGGTGTGCCACGGAATTTTTTGAAAACCTTCTCCAAGTTCTGGATTGGCTCATGAATATTTATGAGTTCATTTGGAGACTATATGGCAGTGTGCCTCAAAATAATTAAAGGTATCAGGGTGTGCCACAGCAGAGGAAAGGGTGGGCACCACTGGATTGTAGACTTGCAGATCTGGTTCACCTTGGAGCCATTAAAGGATGAAGAAAAGGTTGTTAACAGATATTGAAGGAAGAAGACTTTGAACAAACAGTACAGGTAAGCAAGCTCTATGCTGAAATGATTCTACACTAGAATCCAGTGAAACAAACAAAGAGTCCTATGGCACTTAGACTAACAAATACATTTATTAGTCTTTAAGTGCCACAGGACTCCTTGTTTGTTTGTTTTACTGAACTAGAGTAACACAGCTGCCACTGTGGATCTTAGAATCCAGTGAAAGCTTTTAGATGTAGTCTAATGGCCCAATCACTTTGTATTTTATAATTATATTACAATTCAGTTGCATATGGCGGAGTATGAAACAAAAGCACCTCTTTACATCTGTACAAACCTACCTGCTTTTTAGTTTCTTAAAGAATGCTTCAAATTCCTAGCAAAGACAATGGAAAACTGAAATATTCAATGCTGTACCTGTTCCTCTGGCCACAATTCTTACCCCCCTACCCCACCCCAGGAGTGCAGGTTTGTGATTCTATACTGAAGCAGAAGTTCTTGTCGGGGTCGATGCCATTGTGGGAACTAGCTACGGGTCACAGTGATTTACATCCATTCAAATACCAGTTGCAGGAGAGACAGCTTAATTAAGTTGTCATTAGAATTTGGAATCAGAGGTCAGATACCATGCAGCCTGGATAGTTTTTGTCAAGTGACTGAGGATCTGCACTGTTCTTGGAAATGTTGCACTAACCATCTCTCTTTAAATGGTCACTGGTGAAGACTGACACTTCTTCTCCTTCAGAAGCACTTGACTAATAAAAATATACACAAATGTCCTCATTAGGATCCTCTGCCACAAAAATAAGCAGTGAGATTTTCAAAGCTGTCCAGGAGATTCCAAGCCCCCACTCCCATTAATTAAAGTGAACACAGTTCATTATTCATGTTGGGAAGAACTTTCCTTGCTAGATTTTTTCTTTCCACATACTACATTTGAATGGGATTAAGGTTCTAGAATTATTATATTTCTTCCAACCAAACCATTTTAAAGTCTTGTTCTTAAAAATCCTTTCCTTGCTGCTATAATTTCTGTTTAGAGAATGCTAACAACTCCATTAAAGGAGAGTTATTTCAAGGAACTGAGACAGTTAGAAGACAAAGTCCTCTGAAATTCAATAGAAGTTAGGTACCCAATTGTCCTTTATGTACTTTTGGAAACCCTAGATAACCCAGGAGTGCATTTTGCCTAAGCTACGAAAATGTGGGGAAGCAATTTGTAGCAAAATTATGGACACAGTCAACTATTAAGGCTGAGATTTCCTAACAGGATCTTACAGGAATTCCTATTTAAACCATTCCATTGTTGTCTTCAGACTGGAAACACAGGGGAGAGATATGGGGAAGGCCACACTGTGAAGTACTTAATTTAACAGGGACAGACTGGGAAAGGGTCATAGAGCCTGGTTTACTTTACTTATTTAGGATAATTTTATGAATGTCAACTAGAACCTCAAGTGGGAGAGGGAAATGCAAGTATTTGAAGAGACACATTTATGGGAGGATGGGTAGAAGGAGAGAGAGACAGGTGTTTGTGATGACAGATAGATCTACCTCTAAGGGCTGTAGACACAGTCTCAGATGTCTGTTAATATATTCCAGAAAGGCTCCCATCTGATGTCCTGCTTAACTCTGACACCTGATTTCAATACACTTAAACAGCTCTTTTGACTATCCCAACCACACTCAAAGTAAAATCACCACCATAGCTAGCCAGCTTATAAACAACTCAAATACACTAGGGGCTACTACAGGGTTAGTAAAAGTCATTTGCTGCCTTTTTTACAACTGGAAAAAATCTTTGAACATACCTCCACAGACAAGAGCAAGACGACAGAGCAATGCACCACTGGGAGGGAGTCCATCTCCTCAAACGAGGACACGGCTGCCATCTGAGACTCCTTCTAGATGCCCACATAGCCAGGTATGCAAACTTGAAATCCACATGCAAGAAGTGGCAGTTGCTGCTATTGTCTCCCAACCAAAGCAGCTTGAAATCCAAAATGTTTATTCCCAGAGAGGAAGGTCACAGGGAGAAACCATTTGTAAAGAAAATTAATGTGAAAAATTCTGTTTGTATCTCCTCCAGCTATTAAATCTGTCAGCCTATCTATATCTATCCATCCCCCCACACCTCATCTATCTATCCATCCCTCCTTCCTGCCACACACCATTCTTACTCTCTCCCCCCATCACATACACACACTCATTCAGTAGTTATCTATCCATCCAGCCCCACAAACACCTATTTACCTATCTATCCCCATACATTCACTCACTATCCTTCCCTATAAACACACTGTCCATCCACACACAACTCCATATCACTGTCTCATTCTCAGCTTCTGGAGTTACTGAGTGACTTGCAGCCAGCGAAGTGCCACAGATGCCTTTCCGGGCAGCAAGTGGAGTTGGAAGGGGTATCTGTTTCTTAGAGTGTAATTTATGACAGGAAAAGCCTGTTTCCCTTCTGTTTCTTTCAGCATTCAAAGGAAGCCGACTGGTGGATTTGTGGTTGGAGATAAATTTCACAGAAGTACCGTGAACTGAATGTGACAAACCTTCATCCACAGAGACCTTAAGAAAAACATCCCCAGAAACCACCCAGTTTCTCTGCACACAGTTTACCTTTCAGCTACCACAGAAACCATGTCCAACTTGCAGACAAAGCATGGTGACTTGTTTGCATTAGCATGGTCGTGGGAACCAGCACGGAAAGATTCATGTGCTCCTGCAAAGTATTAAACCCTTCTGATGACCACACCAGTCTGTGCATCGCCCCTGACTGCAAGATGGGATGCACAGCCGCTTTGAGGGGGTGCAAGGGCTCCTCCAGCATCCCACCTAGGGTGACTCACTGCAGGGCACTCATGGCAGAACACGGATGCTGAGAGCTTCAAGGCCAGATTCAGGAGGCAGCAGCACTAGTAAGAGGGGAGATTCACCCCATTAGAGTCTCCTCTGGCTTCATCCCGAGTGGTTCCACAGAGGGCTATAGCCACAGAACCTGGTGCCTCAGACTCTACCCAGCATCTGAACTGGTCATTCTTGGCTTGACATTTCCCTGCCTGCTTACCACCACCGCCACAAACTCCCTACAGCTTTTCCTTTCCCTGGAAAAGACCCAAATGATTCCCAGGTCCATTTCCACCCAGCCTGCCCGCACACACTCTTCTGTTTAAAAAGCTCCTACCAAAAGCACTGTTTCTACTGCATTCCTCATCTGTGTCTCTGCCATCCCAGCCCTTCTGACACAAAAATGGTGTCTTCTCTTGGAGCCCTGTCCCCTCCCCTTCCCCCAAAGTTGTTTGTCACCCCAAGCTCCTGAAACCAGCCTTTCTTCCTGCTCAGATATTCCTAGCAGCAGTCTCAGCATCTGTACATCAAGGCGTACAATTCCCCCATTTACCACATAGCACTCTGGTCTCCCTCAGAGTTTGTCACCACTCAGAGACACAGACACCCAGATACCAACTCCAGTGTGCAAAATGTTTATAGTTCCCTTGCGTCTGGTTTGCTGGGTGCTTAAGATGACTTTTAAATGTCGGAAGTGGTCCTGGGTTCAATTCCCAGGGGGTTGGACTCGATGATCTCATGAGGTCCCTTCCAGCCCTATGATTTGATTTGATTTGATTTGAACAAGGCAAACCATCTGAGGGCCCTCCTTGGAATTGCTTTCAAAGCCACCAAAGCTGTATCATCACAAACACACAGTGCTAAGAAATGCTGGTGGTGGATGCCAGCCAAGGAACTGGGACAGGCAGAAACAGCTGAGCGGTTATTAGGTATTCGCTAACACTTTTTCATTTTCATGCCGTGTTATACGGCTAACATGGAGCGACTGGACAATGGGTGCTTCAAGATCCCACCTTGGTTCAGCTCCTTTTCAGGAGTAGTGGATGAGGCAGTGGAATTTTAAGCAAATCTCTGGCCCAGATTCCCCATTTAAACAGCAGCTCCTTAAGTGTCCCAGGGAACCAGCTACCAGGGGTCTGACCTGCATCTTAAGTTTTCTGGGCTTCAATTTAAGAACAAAATGAAATCTTAAATCTTCCTTGTGGTATGACTGGCCACTCCTCCCCTCCTCCCCCTGTGAGTTTCTAGGGGAGATTTTGGGGGGAAGGAATGGCCCCATGCCAGCAAAACTGGGGCTTTAACTCCCCATTTTCTTTTCCCCAGGTGCTGTCTCTCAGGTGCAACTGGTCTAGTCTGGTCCAGAATTTGCAAAACCCTCCAAGTCCTTCACTGTGACCTGTGCTGTCTTGGGTGTCCCTATCACAGACAGCAGCTATGCTTGGCACTCAAGTTGGCAGCCTCCAGGCACAGGGCACAGCGGAGGGGGTGTATAGGAGCCAGAGGGAACACAAGCTACATCCTGTCTCTCCAGACCTTCCTGACCTTTTGCAGAGACACATCTAAAAATGTGCAGCTGGGCACATTAACAGCTGTAGACACTGCCCACCTATTACTGTGTCAGCGGTACAATGGCACAGAGAGAAGCAGAGACTGGTACAAAAATGAGGGTGGATCCTAAGCAGGCCAGTACAGAAAGCTTTCATAGACAGAGGAAGTCACACAGAGTGAGCTGAATAGGGAAAAAAACACCCACAGAGAGAGCTATTTTTAAAATGCACCCAGCGACTACCTGGTTCTCGGAACATGATCTGCCTTTTGGCCGCCACAGGGTGACACAAGAAATAAAACTATAATAAACAAACAAACATGTAAAAGGAAAACTCATTACAAAAGAAAATAAAATTCTCTGTTTGCCTTCAAATTGTTATGACAACAGACAGAGAAATACGGAATGATAATAACAAAGGCAACTTGGGTGGAAGAGGCTAGGTCTTGTGCAGAGGGTTACTGTCTCTTCCCTGCGGAAGAGGTTATTGACATTCAGAGAAACACCCACTGTAAACTCACCACTCCAAGAGGGAACAGTTCATCTCATTCACTCAGACAGACGCTATTCTGTATTCTAAGAAAGTACAGGGCCCGTTTCTCTCCGAGGGAGCTTTCTGTCTGGGTCATTGCAACCAAGCAAGGATGCCAAGTCCACTCCTATTCTCTGAAAGTGTAGGTCTAATGCACCTTTCCACTTCCCATGGGACCCACCAGGGAGTGTCTCCTGCCCCTTGACCTGTCCCATGCACTGTTCAGATTTGTTTTGTTTGCCCAACATGTTTGGTAATAGCCATTTCTGGCCTGGCCAACCAGCCACTGAGTGCAGAGTGGTTCTGCCATTGTCTGCTAAAGACTCGGAGATAGATGGGTGATTCACACCTGCTGGCCAACTGTCAGGGTCTGCCCCAGGGAACACTCCTCAATCCTAGTTCAGAGCCATGCCCACTGGAGCCTCCATACTCCTCTCTCACAGCCACCTCCTGCCACATGGGCACTGAGCTGAGCATACTGTCACATCACTGTATGCTGAGCGCTCACCCACTGTTATCACACATACCCACCCCGGAAAATCCACATGCAAATCCCTCCTCAGGGATATTCTGTGTAGATACAAACCCCTGGTTCTAGAAGCCTCAGTCTCTTCCAACACAGAACTGCCCCTTCCTGCCCTCTGGGGTGTTTCCTTTACATCATGAAAACCAGGATGAAATCTCTGTTGCTTTTCATTTCACTGTTCTGTGCCCCCAGCTGTGAGTGTCTATGGGCCAGGGGCAAATTAGGGACCGATCCACAGATTTGTCTGGTGGTTAATTCACTGCTCATTTTGTTTCCCTTCCCCCAGGTGTTCTCTCCCAGGTGCAGCTGATCCAGTTCAGCCTGGGAGTAGTAAATCCCAGAGAGACCCTCACACTCACCTGTGCCATCTCCGAGTTTTCCATCATTACCCAAGATTACTACTGCCACTGGATCCGGCAGCCACCCCCCAGAAAGGGATGGAGCGGATGGGATGGTGCGTCTATATGATGGGGGATCCACAAGTTATGCCGCATCTGTCCAGGGCCGAATCACCATCTCTGCAGACATGTCCAAGAGCCAGTTCTCTGTGCAGCTCTGCTCTCTGACAGCTGCAGGCACAGCCACCTATTACTGCACCAGACACACACAATGACACAGAGCAAAGAAGGGACAGGTATCAAAAGGGGAAGTGTTGCCTATTGGACACAGAGTCTGTATAGTTACTGCATTGCTCCCATTCACTGTTGGTGACCGTGAAAACCCTCCCACAGTGCTCCGCACTGACTGTTAATTTGATGCAAGCACTCTTTCTGAGGCCCCTCAGTGCCCATAAGATGAGTGAAGTGTGGCTAAGCAAAAGCAGTATAGTTACTGTCTTCAACTTCACTTAGGTAGACGTAACTTTGTAGTGTAGCTGGACCCTCAGGCTCTTTTGAATAGCAAGAATCTAAAAAAAAAAAAAAAAAAAACCAAGGAGTCTTGTGGCACTTAAAGATTAACAGATTTATTTATCACGTGAACTTTGTCAGACACTTTGATGATGGGTGGCTGTTTAAGTGCCACAGAACTCCTTGTTTGTTCCCAGAAAGTAACTATCTTAAGATTAATAAAATTTCCTCTGCCAACATGAAACTCTTGAGACACTTGAATACTAAAAGGAGGGAATCATTGTGTCTTGCTGAATGCAAAGAAAATTGAGGAACAATTACATAATAATTATACTGATGCCTAAGAACGAAGTAATCACCAGCCCACTCTAATCTAGCAAAACACCACTAGCTATAGCTAGCTCCAGCAGCTTCTGAAAGGTGCAAGAGTGATCCCCAGTGGATGACAGGGGAATGACAACCCGTTGAAGCTACTCCCTTCTAAAATGTACAGGGTGATGGGCTAGGAAATAGTGGATTAAAAAAATCTGATTCAATCGACAGCTTTAATTCCTTCACTCATCTCTTGAAAGCAGGGGATCAGCTTTTTGATGCAGTGAACATCTAAAAAACTTGATCCATCTTTATCTTGAATTCTTTGCTCTGATCTCTAATAAGTAGGATGTTGTGGTGCCCAGCTACAGATATTTAGTATGGCTGTGTATCACTGTGTAGCTGAGTAGCTGGAGCTCGCACTGTGACATATTCCATAGCAAAAACCTAAGCACATTGACACACCTACAAGAAGAGAGAGAGAGCGAGGAAGACTTCCAGTTTGGTTTAAGTACATAGGGCTTGATCCTCTGATTGTGTCTCTCAATGCTTCCATGAAGTGACATTGTTATACATACCTGGGGACCATTTTATTGATATTATGAAAGCAGCACTTGATTATTAATTTGATCATCATATCCAGAGGTCCTAAATGGATCAGAGCCCTAAAGGGCTAGGTAGTGTATATGCGCATAGGATGAGATTGTCCCTGCCCCAAAACTGAATTCAGTCTACAGCTGGGTTTTCAAAGGACCCTGAAACTCCAGAGCCATTTGGGCTCTTCACTCCACTATGTTCCTTTGAAAATTCCTGTCCAAATATGCAACGGCAATGGAGGAGTAGAGTGTGAAGTGATTTGTTTTAGCGCATGCAGGGGATCAATTAGAGAACTGGTAGCAGAACACAGATGTCCCAAATTCAAATCCAGTGCTGTACCCCATCTAACTCCCATTCCTCTCCACTCTAAAAGAGAAGATATGTGAAGCAGCCTACCTTCTGCAATGCTGGTTTCACACTGAATTCAATGTGGGGGGTTAGCCTATTAGAATATAGGAATTTCCACTGAAGTTCAGCCCAGTGTCCTGTCTACAGCAGTGATGTAAATCTCCAGTCTTGGCAAGCAATTTGGTATAGGTGTGCATCACTGTGTACGACTATAGTGGCTACCACAGTAACACAATCCATTACAAAAACCTAGCGCTACTGTAGCTGTGCAAAGCAAATGAATTTTAGGCCACTGCTAGGCTAACACTACATCAGTCAGAGCCAAAGGTCCATGTCTACAAATCCATCTATGGAATTTGAGAGCCAGGTTCTCAATTAAATAAACATCAGCTGTACATCTTTCAATGGAAGGTTGGCACCTAAGCAGCTTGTGAACTTTCTACAAATCCCTCTAGATGCCTCTCTGCTTCTCCATGTACCTAAAAACCTGTGTAAATGTGACCTCTAACACTGTCTAGAAAATCTTAGACCACACTTCTAAGGAGCGTTGGGCAAAAAAAGGAGCAGGAAAAAGAGTTTCCACAGAAAGGTTTTGTGAAAAGTGTGTCCATTTTTTAATAAAAAATTTCAGATCTGTTTTTAAGTTTTGTTTTCCTCTGAGGAAAAAGATAAATCTTTGTCTTTAACTATTACAGCTCTGTGCCCCAACTTTGTGTCCTGCCTTCTCCTGAGATTAAATAAAATACACCTCTTCATCAGTACCAGGACAGATTTTGCTATCTGCAATCTGATTAGAGCTTAACTCCATAATTAGAGTTTGAACTTCAGAATCTTGTCCAAGGAAAACAACGCACCAATATTCTTTGCAATAGTTGATTTTACTTCAAAATTATCTTATTGTCCATTAGAATTAGCAGTAAATCCTCGCTTTTCTACTGAAATTCCTCTGTTCAAGACAGAATATTTCTCCAGTGGTGTCTCCAAAACTGTTAAATCAGAATTTCACTCTTTATCCATACCAGTACCTCTCAGTTTACTACTTCTAGTTCATCAATAGATCAACCACTTCAGAAATGAGTAGTAGATGTTCTAGACTGGATTGATTCTTATTAAGCATATCTGAATGGGGTGTTCCCAGTTTTCTTAGTTTCATATACACTAAGGCCAGAAAGGAGCATTAGAGAACCTAGTCTGATCTTCTGTATAAACACAGGCCATCAAATTGCATTCACTTACTTATGGATTGAGGAAAAAAAAAAAGAGTCTTAAAGACTAACAGATTTATTTTCTGCATGACCTTTCATGGGAGAAAATCCCACTTTGTCAGATGCTTCGAAGATGGGGGAACTTACATAATGAAATGAAAATAAATGCAAGGGAGTGTAAAATATAGGATCAAGTCTTACAGAAACAGCAAATCAGAGCATTTGTTTAGGTTCAAAAGGTGGGAAGGCTGAAGTCAAATTACCTTTTGTAATAGGAAAAGAACCCATAGTCTCGATTTAATCCTGCTTTCACATAATTTAATATCCATATTAATTCCAGTTCATCTGTTTCTCTTTGAAGTCTTGACGTCTCATTGACGTCCCTGAGTACAGTCGTTAACAAATCATTTACAGAGTGATTAGAAAGATGGAAGTGCTCAGCAACTGTTTTGGCTTTGTTTGTGGTTTTTTTGGGGGGGGGGTTGTGATTTCTGATGTCAGTTCTGTGTTCATTTATGCTTTTGCGCAGGAATCGTCCTGTTTGTCCGATGCATAAGGTGTTGGGGCATTTCTGGCACATCATGGCATAGATCACATTAGTAGATGAGCAGGTAAATGAGCCTTTGATGGAGTAGCTGGCTTGATTAGGACCTATGATGGTATCTATTGTGCAGATATGTGGGCAGACTTGGCAGCATGGGTTGTTGCAGGGGTATGTGCCTGCTTTAATGTTTCTGTTGTTAGATCTGTAGTTGCTGGTGAGAATCTGGTTAAGATTAGGGGGCTGCCTATAAGCAAGGAGGGGTCTGTCTCCCAAGGCTTGAGAGAGGGATCATCTTTTAGAATAGGTTGTAGGTCCTTAATGATCTGTTGTAGAGGTCTGACTTGAGGGTTGTATGTGGTGACTAGTGGCGTTCTCCTGTTTTCTTTCTTGGGCCTCTCCTGCAGTAGAAGACTTCAGGGTACCCCTCTAGCTCTGTCAATCTGTTTTCTTACTTCCCCAAGTGGGTACTATAGTTTTGAGAATTTTTGACAGAGATCCTGAAAATGTCTGTCTCCGTCTGAGGGATCAGAGCAAATGTAGTTATATCTTAGGGCTTCGTTATAGACAATGAATCATGTGGTGTGTTTAGGATGGAAGCTCGACGGATGTAGGTAACTATACCAATCAGTAGGTTTTTAGTATAGGGTGGTGTTGATGTGTCTATCCCTGATTTGTACTATAGTGTTGAAAAAGTGGATCTCCTGTGTGGAGTGTTCCAGGCTCAGTTTAATTGTGGAGTGGAAATTGTCGAAATCTCTGTGGAAATCTTCAAGAGCATCCCTGGCATGGGTCCAGATGATGAAGATGTCATCAGTGTAGCATAGGTAAAGGAGAGGTGTTTTGGGATGAGACTTGAGGAAATGTTGTTCCAAGTCACCCATAAAGATAAAAAGTTGCCCATAAAGAAGAAAAGAGTGTTCTCATACTGGGTTTTCTTCTTGATAAAGTAAATATATTGAGCATGTTAACAACTTCCTTTTTGTCCCAAGAAAAAGTGCACACAACATTTTCCCACCTCTAATGCATTAAATTTGGTCTTTCATGTCTCTAGCTTTTTATATCAGCAGCCCGTCACTGTCAAATGCAAGTCACGTCATGAATATCCAAAAGAAAAGACAATGATACAAGCTGGAAGAATTTCTGCATACACCCTCTCTGACACCTTCCACTCTAGACAGATGAATGATCCAAAACAGCACTGGCCACTTTGATGAGACAGACAGGAAGTTTGTATAGCTCTGTACCATCGTGCCATATGGACTAGCAGCTCCCACAGCGAAAAGTCCTCTTAAAAAAACATGGTTATCTTAGCAGCTATGCAACAGAGTCCAACAGAGGGTACACTCCTACATTGTTTTGTCAGACATATTCATTGCAACAGGATGGGAGAGGATTTTGTAGGACCATACATCACTGTGACTAGTGGATGGTGGCAAATCCCTTATCAAAAACCTAGACCCTATTAAAAGACAGCACAAAGAATTCAGGCAAGGAAAGTTCTCAAAGACTTTTCCACCACACCCAAAAACAAGCTCACTGCAGAGGAAATAAATATTTCAGTGTGCAACTCTGACAACAGGTGGTGCTTCTTCCACACTGTTCAGCTAGCCTGGGATTTTCAGAGGGGAATCAGGAAATAACCCTGGAAGTTAGGTCAAAACCAAATTAGACAATTCTGTAAGTGCCCCTAGGCTCCTATCTGCATCTTTAACATCCTTTTTACCTTGGTAGATCTTGCTTTTTGAAATTCCCAGCCTATATGGCTAACAAGACCACTACAAATATTACTTTAGAGAGGACAAGGAGCAATATTCATCCAATCACTCTTTGCCCTGAGACTTAGAATTCTAAGCTACCCACCCACAGTGCTTAAACAGACATACGAGTGTATATAGGGGGCAGAGACACAGAAAGATTTCTTTCCCTCAAACAAGGAGGAAAAACAGCAACCTACACCCTAATTTCCCTCCTTCTGGCATCAGTTTTATAACAATTCAATTCCATCAAGCATCAGTGGAATTTCTCCAAATTTACTTCAGATAAGCTTAGAGTCTAATAAAAAAACCCTGGTATCTCTGTGACATTCAGTGAGGTTTTCGAAGGAAACTCTAGATTCCATTGAAAATCTTAGCTAGGTTCTGGGTAACTTGGGTACTTTCCCTGTGAGTTCCCATCCCATCAAAGGTTTAGGTTCATTTAAGTTTAACCTTAATTCTGGATTTCTTGTGGGGGCTCAGTGGTGTTTTTCCTGTCAGAATGATTACATATAAGTCAGTTTCCATCACATCCTCACTGGATTGAATCTTTCTCTCTCCCTCTTCCTTCTTTGCATCCTATATCAACACTGATTGCTGCAATGTGTACTTCTCATTGGGAATATCTGCCAGGAAAAGAAACTGACCCATCTCCCATACGTAACTCATAAACTGAATGGAAAGACATTGACTGGCTTGAATGGAAAAGATTTTTGTACAGCTCTGTATCACTGTGGTGACTGGGGTAGCTACCACAGTGAGAAAACCCCGAACAAAAATCTGTGTCTATCAACAACAACATTAAGACATCTCTCTAGCAGAGCAGTCACTATAGAGTCTGGGCATCTGACAAACATTAATAGTTAATTAATATTAATAACATTAATATTTTCAATATACTTGCAAATGAAAGAAAGGCACAAAGGAGGAGAACTACCCACACCTCACAGGGAGAGACATTTACATGTCTGTCTAAGCCACCTACATAGCTCTCCTACCATAATAGCCCAGTGTCTCACAATCTTTAATGTGTTTAACCTCATTAACCCCCTGTGAGACATTCTCATTGTATAGCTGGAGAAACAAAGAAGAGAGAGATGAAGCACCAAATATTTAGAGGAATTGGATGCCTCAGCCAACATACCTTTAAAGGCCTGGTCCTAAGTGATCTGCCCAAGGTCAAATTTGCAGGCTGCGTCAGGGCTTGGAATAAGACTGGGATTTCCAGGTTCAGGACCTAAGCACTGGACCATCCTTTCTTCAGATGGAGAAGCTGAGGCAAAGAAAGATTAAGGACTCGACATCAAAGCTTAGTGAAACTTCTCTCTTCTTCTGTAGTTCCCACATCTTCAAAGCGTATGACAAAGTGGGATTTTCTCCCATGAAAGCTCATACAATAAATAAATTTGTTAGTCTTTAAGTGCCACAAGACTCTGTTTGTTCTCCAGGGGAGGACATCTAACTCTTTCTCCATCTTTCAGCCACCTTTTGGTAGAGTGGAAGGTTCGGCATGAATATCCAACAGAGAAGAAAATTATTTCAGTTTGAAGAAATTCTCCTTTCACCTCTCTGATAGCTGAATGATGAACGACCCAAAAGTACATTTTCTACATTGATTCACTGAGCAGACAGAAGTGAATTTTGTATGGCTCCATAACACTGTGCCTTATGGAGCAGTGACTACCACAGTGAAAAGTCTTCCAACAAAAACACAGTCATTTTAGCAGCTATGTGGAGTCTAAGAGAGGGCATCCTCCAAATGTATTTTGTCACACCAATGGTAGTGGATGGCTGAGGATTTTGTACAGCTGAATATCATGGTGACGGGGGGAGTAGCTACCACAGTGACAAATCCCCTATCAAAAACCTGGACCCTGTAAGAAACAGCACAAAAATACCAGGCAAAGAAACTTCTCACACACATTTCCATCATCATAAGAACAGCTCCCAAGTGAGACAAATATGGAAGCGTGCATCCCTGACTTCTGAAATATCACTAGCTCCAGGATTTTTAAAGGGAACAGTGGGAATCAGGCACTAACTCTAAATCATGGGAGTTGGGCCCCCAACCTGATTAGAGGCCCTTGTCATTCCTAGTAGGTACCTATCTGCACCATTAGAAAATGTTTTGTCAACCCATTAAAATCAAAGACAGTTGTTCTATTAACATCAGCGGGGTAGAGATAAGGAACTAGATTTACTTAAGCTCTGACAAGTGTGTAAGAAAGCCACAGTTTAAGCCCAAGTTGCCTGCCTTCCACTCCAATGCAGAGGCAAGGAAGCAGCCTTTGAAATCTTTCCCATCATGCTAACGTTCATTTCCCACCAGCCCAAACAGAGGTGGATTTTGTATGGCTCTGCACCACAGTGATAACTGGAGTGGAACTACCACAGTGAAAAACCCCTTTTCAAAAAACCTGGACCATACTAGCAACTGTGACAATGAGAAGATGGCATGCCAGCTTCCTCCACATCAGCTCACATAAGGCAGATGGGGATTTTATACTGCTCTGTAGCACTGTGCTGGATGGAGCGGTAGCTACCACAGTGACACATCGCCTCTCAAAAACCTGGACACACAAGCTCAGCTCTGAAAATACAGAACATAATTCTGGATTCAGAGCCTTTAACATCCTCAAGTTTGCTCTCTAGACCTTGCATCATGGAGTCCTGGAAACTGCTGCATGGTAGATCTATAAAACTGGTTAGAGGGTCCAGTCCCTTATCAATTAACCCATTTGGTTTAGACAAAGAATTTCAATACCAGGGAAACCAGCAGAGCCTCAACCTAGAGCCACAAGAATGATTCAAGAATTAGAAAACATGCCTTAGCATGAAAGACTCCAGGGGCTTAATTTATGTAGCTTAAAGAGAAGGTGAAGGGGTGACAACCAACATCTATAAGAACCTACATGACGAATGGAAATTTTAAAGCATAGAACTCATCAATCTAGCCGACAAAGCTCTAACATGATCCAATGACTAAAGGCTGAAGCATAACACACTCAGACTAGAAAGCAGGTACAAATTTTTAACACTGCCAGTAATTAAACATTGGAACAATTTGCCAAGGGTTGTGGCTGAGGCTCCATCACTGGCAATTTTTAAACCAAGGATGACTTTTTCCCTCTGAACCATCTGCGCTAGTTGAAACAGGAATTAATTTACAGAAGTGCTATGACTTGTGTTATGCAAGAGGTCAGAAGAGATCATCACAATGGTCCCTTTTGGCCTGATATTCTATCAAGCACTGATTTACCTTAAGATACAAAAAGCCACAATTTAATCCCATCTACACAGAAAGAAAAAAAATTGCTTCACACCTCTTCCCTTCAACTTCTTCTTCAAACTAACACTCCCTACAAAATATAAATCTCAGAAAAGTAAAACCTTGGTCTGTTTCATACAAAGGGGATTTTGTATGTCCCTGTACCACTGTGCTGGTTGGAATAGCACAGTGAAGCACTGCATAACAATAACTTGTGTCTATTGGCAAGGAAAGAAATCTGGCACCTTTGCATTTATATGGACCTATTACTGCAGTATCTGAGTGGTTCTCAGTGCAGAGAGAAGGTAGACTGTCAAAGGGGATTTAGACACAAAAGCACATTGAAATGGGTGTCGTGGTTCTAAATCCCCAATCCCAAATGCACATTTTACAGACAAGGAAACTGAGGTACAGAGTGATACAATGACCTGCATTAAGGGAATTTCGTGGATCAAGTGCTAAGTGACATCCCAGAAAACACACAGTGAATCTAGAAGCTGAACCCAGGAGGATTTTGTATGACTCTGCATCATTGTGCTCTATGGTCAGGTAGTGGCTACCACAGTGACACATCCTTTACCAAAAACATGGATTCTGGAGCTGGTCAATTTTGTTGTTGTTATTGTTGTTGTGGTTGTTGTCGGTGGTGGTGGTGGTGTCTTATCTGTCTTGTGGAAAAACTGGAAGTATCTTGAGCAATTTTCATGCGTTTTAAAACTTTTTATGGCCAGAAGGGACCTTCTACACATCTAATTTGACCTCCTGTGTACAACAGGTCATGAATTCCACTCATTTATCTCCACAGTGAGGCAAACAACATGTGTTTGACAGAAACATTTTCCAGAAGGCATCCTGCCAAAATGGAGAGTCCACCATTTTCCAGGGGATTAAGTGATCACTTTCACTGATTAAAAAAAAGCCTCTTATTTCTAATCTTAATTTGTTTGCATCTAAATTCTAGTCATTGGTTCTCATTCTACCTCTATCTGGTAGATTCAAGACTCCTTGAAAACTCCAGGATTTTTGTTTTGTTCACAAGCATTCATGTTTGTTTGGTGGTATTTCACAGCTGGGAAGCTTAAGAGGAAAAGAAAACACTGAAATACGCATTTTGTTTCACTTTGAAATCTGCATTCTTTCCTTCTTTCTCTCACTTTTCATTTCCTCTTTTCCCTCAACTGATAATTCAAAGAACTCAGGAGTTTCCTACCTATTTTGAAGGAGACATTTGGACATTTAAAAAAAAATCTTGTTCTTTTAAATTGAAAATGTCAACATTTTACTGAAGAAATTCTATTTTTTTTGACAAAACTCATTTTTAATGACAAATTTTCAAAGCAGACATTTTTTACCAGCCCTTTCATACTCTATGAAAAATGCAGGACAGGAAGAAACTTGAAAATCTTCCTCCCATGGCAATACTAATTTCCTCAGGAGATAATTGTTATTAATGATTCAGTGAGGATAAGAAAGGATGGATGGCCCTGTGGTCAGGGCAATAGCTGGGGAATGGGTAGATTTCTGCTTTATTCCCTGCTCTCTCACACACTTCCATGAAGAATTTATTCGTGGCCAGATGTTCAAAGACTTTTAGATTCCAAATGGGATTTTCCAAAGCAACTAGGACCTAAAACTGCTGCATTTGAAAATCATGTTAGGTGATAAATACATTTACAAATCTGGCTTTTAGTCTCTCTGTGCTTCATTTCCTCTGTCTCTAAAACGAATATCATTTCCCCAACTCACAGGGGAGTTACAAGGGTAAATACATTACAGTCTGTGGGGCAGGCTGATAATATCTCAATAGGAGGGGCGTCATATCAGTACCTATGACAGTCATCTTCTTCAATGTTACTTCTGCATGTTGGAATTTGTCTTTCTTTCTCTCCATACAAACACCTCGCTCCTACTCTGCTACAAGAAAGTACTCCCCTCCAGGCAGGTTACTCCACAACAGGAAGTGAGACCTCATCTGTGGCTTCCCCTGAAGCAGCTGGCACTAGCCACTGATGGGGGCAGAAGTCCAAGCTAGAAGGACCATTGAGTCTATTCCAGTCTGGCAAATCCTGCACTTCTCTTCCACGTTTGTGATCAACTTTCACAAATCATGGGTCACAGGTTTTCACTAAGGATTTAAGCAATGCAGCAAGAGGAACTGGTAGAGACAGTTTACCCTCCCACCTCATCATCCTGGACCAACCCTCCAAGCAAATATCTTCTCCAGTCTCCCTATTCAAATAGCAGGTCTCACTCACAGCCACCTCCCATGAAGCTCCATTAGTAAGTTTGGGTCTCAATGTCTCAGCAGCACTACAAAATCTTCAATGTTGCTGCACCAAACGGTGGCTCTCTCATAGAAAGGGGGATGCTGGGGAAAGCGCTGGGCTGAACCTCCAGTTATTACCTTTTAAAATTCTCATTCTCTCTCCTTCCAGGTGTCCTTTCCCAAATCCAGCTGGTCCCATCCACCCCTACAGCTGTGAAGTCTGGAGACACTAAATTGGCTTACTACTGAAAATCCCTCAGGCACACCAAATATGCCTCCACCTCCCAGCGTGGGACAGTCATTGCCAAGAACCTTCCCTAGAACCACCTGCAGACACAGCCATTTATTACTGTCCTAGGAAATTGAGTTGCCACCACTGTAATGGATTCCACAGCAAACTTCTGGATGTCCTAGTCTTCACCTCAGTACACCAGACCAGGAGACTGAGGAAGACATTTTTCTGTCTCACGAATATTCATTCTAAGGAGGCAAACACTGAGAATTTCAAGGCCTCCCAAGGGAGTCAGAGACACAGTTCTCACTGAAGATAAAGACAATGAATTTAAATGGGATTTTAGCACTGAACTCCTTGAGTCTCTCTGAAAGACCAAAATCTTTTGTTCTAAAGGGGCAGCCATGTTAGTCTAAATCAGTAAAACAATCAAGGACTCCTGTGGCACTTAAAGACTAACAAATTTATTTAATGCATGAGCTTTCATGGGAGAAAATTCCACTTCATCAGATGCTTTGAAGATGGGGGAAGTGCATTTATTTCCTCCCATTCTGTAAGGTCTATTTGATCCTAGTTTTAAACACCCCTTCACCCTATATTCCTAACCCAATGTTTTTGAAAGGCATTAGCAATTTGTCTCCTGCCTATTACAGTGTTCAGCACTGGAACACGAGTTACCATAAGAGGCATTTGATCAGGGATATTAGAAGAGATAAGGAAGACTTTGCAGGGCTGTGTATCACTGTGCATGCGACTCTAGTGGATTCTACCACAGTGATATACTTTATAACAAAACCACAGATATATTAGTAACAGATAAAAAACACATACTTTCCATCAAGCCAATTGTCAAATGAGTTTGAAAGGTGCCCAAGGAATCTGGACATGCAGTTCCCATTTGATGTGATCACCTAGTTTTCCCACTGACATGCCAGCCATAAAGAACATTTAGTACTGGCACGTGTCACAGTGTTATACACTAGCTGAGATTATGGCACTGATAAACCCCGTATCAAAAACCTCTATAGAGTAGCAACTATGTAAGACCTCAAGATGTGGGAATTTGGAAATAGTTCCATCAGAACCAACTTTGGGGTTTTTTTTAAATGTACTTCCTCCTCTGGGATTAAAAAAATATATCTTCTGAAACGCTGTTGTCAAGTCAATTATAAGTGGATCCCAGGAAAACAGAAACTTGGGAAGATAAATCACAGAGGCAAAGAACTGCAGCAAACTATGAGGAATGAGGGACATCTACTGAGTGTTAGAGCTCTACCTTACCTATGTCCTTTTATAAATTCATCTAGCCACCTCCTTAGTTGGGTGCCAAAAGAGCTTGGCAAACTGGGCCTCTCACTTCCTGAGTGTTGGAGGGGTGGGAAACAAGAAGAGACCTTGTTTAAAAAGAATAACTAATTTCTGTTTCTCACCTTCTGGGCCACTAAATACAATAATTACTCTCAAGTTCTTAGTTAGGGAAGGTGTTTAAATTCACTGAATGTTTTTGTATAAGCATGTATCATTGTGCTGCAGCACTTGCAGTAATGGATTATGAATATGAATTAGTTACTACCTCAGTGAAAAAACACCCTGTCATTAACCTGTATACTGTAGCCATTCTGCAAAAACACACAGACTTACCCAGACCTTTCCAAAATCCATCAGCTCCCACAAAAGAAAATCCCCATTCAACAATAGGAATCCAAACTTTGGTCATCAGATGATATAAACTAGCAGTGAACTTAGTGGAGCTGAACAAACACACATTGTATTTGTTATGGGGGTGCATTTTGTTAGGAGCGGTACAAACACACAGCAGGAGATGGTCCCTGTGCTGATGAAATGAGACAGACAAGAAGTGGGAGGGAAAACAGAAGGGAATTGATCTGCTCAAGGTCCTACATCAAGTTAGTGGCAGAGTTGGACAAGGCTCCAACCTAAGCCCCAGCCCAGTGCTCTGTCCACTAGACCAGCTGCAGTGTAGACACCAAGGTCTTTCTTTTGCTGCCCTGTATCTGAATCCAGCCCCAAATGGCTGTAGCGTAATCTGGGGCTATCTTCATAACCTGGTCACCTTGGAGTTAATCTCCAAAAAAGCATGAATTTTGCATAAAATTGTAAATAATCAGGAGCAAAAACAACCTCACAGACTCAAGGAAAATATTAGAGATTGACGTCTCTGAGAATAGATTGGCAAGGCTTTCCTAGGAGTTGCTGAGATTTGGTATGGGGTTGTATCACCGTGAGCTGGTAGCAGATGGGGTCCCACAGTAATTAATTCCACAGTAAAAACCTCTGCAAAGTCACAGTTTAGGCACAGAGAATCCTAGCCAGTCATTTATCAACTTATCTGATTTCTACTTAGCAATCTACTTCCTTCACTGTCCATGGAAGTGGAATCTGTTCCTGAGTTGGTAGGGACATCCTGAAGTAGTGTGGGAGACACTCAGATACTTGTGGGGAAATCAGAAGAAAACACAAGATCTATGTTAGTCTTAAAGTGCCACACAGCTCCTTGTTGTTTTTTTATAGAGATACGACCAGGCTCAAAAGGTGATTATTCTGGCAATTCACCATCCCATTCACCAGGTTACCTTGAACCTTACTTCCAAGAACAGCTTCAGTGGAAGAAGATAACAACTGGTTCTCAGATCTCCTCCCCCACGGGTGTAATCCGCGGAGTGGATATTTTAAGGTTTTCCTTTTGGTCACTCTGGCAAAAGTACACTCTGAATGGTAACTTGATTGTTCACTAAACCCATTATATTGTCCGTCTATCCCTATGTACATCTGTCTGTCCACCCCTATGCACCCATCTATTTATTCACCCATACACAGCTATAGACAAAGATACATTTATAGATCTATTACCACACATACTTCTATTTATCTGTCTGTTTATATCCACATATTTACCAATCTAAACATCCACTTGGAGTATGTAATTTGTGTCTAGCTATTCTTTCACAACATATTTCTGTTTAACTGTCCTCACTGACAGCTATCAATACATCCATATATACCTGTCTATCTATCTCCACTCACCACCACCACATTTCTCTCCCCCCATTGCAGTGATGATAAATTTTGCAACATTTAGCTGTTACCCTCGCACCTATTTTCTTAATGAGTTTGCATCCCTAACCATACTGCCCACTCTAGCTGTCTCAGTAATTTTCAGCTACACCACAGAGGTTTGTGTACGGGCATGTAACACTGTGACTATATTGGGGGGATACCACAATGACTAACACCATTACAAAATCTCTCTACCCTTATCCTCCATCAAACCTCTGACCCAAATGGGGGGCATTAAAGATCTGCAGAGCTGGTTCACATTGGGAAAAATGTAGCCATTAAAAGTCAAAGAGAAGATTGCTAAGAGATATTGAAGAAATAAGCCTTTGATCAAACAATACAGGTAAGGGAGCTGTGCTGAAATCATGAATGAAACCAGTAGAAACTTTTAGGCACAGCTTATAAGCACAATCAGTTTGTGTTTTATCATTGTATTGCAATGCACTTTTATATGGCAGACACTCCATTATCTAGCTATCCTTCCATCCATCCTGATACACACCCATGCAACTATCCACCCATCTGCACCCATCACTGCCACATCTCCCTCTTATCTATCCGTTCAAGGATGACAAATATTGCAGTGATATTTAGCTGTTACTTTCTCACCCATTTCCTCAGTGTATTTCTGCATCTTCATTGCCCACTCTAGTGTCTCTCAAAAGCTTCCAACAATACCACTTCAGTTTCTTGTATGGGCATGTAACACCATGACAACCTGGGGTATCATGATGACTAACACCATTACAAAATCTTACTGTCTTTATATCACACTTCTCCCACAAGCTAATGGATTCAAGACTTGTAGATCTGGTCTACCTTGGAGCCATTAAAGGATGAAGAAAAGATTGTAAACAGATATTGAAGGAAGACGACTTTGAACAAACACTACAAGTAAGCAAGCTCTATGCTGAAATCAGTCTACACTAGAATCCAATGAAACAACAAACAAGGAATCCTGTGGCACTTAAAGACTAACAAATATATTTACTGTATAAGCTTTCTTGGGGGAAAATCTCACTTCGTCAGATGCTTTGAAGATGGGGGAACTGCATTTATTTCCTCACATTCTATAAGTCCACACATCTTCAAAGCATCTGACGAAGTGGGATTTTCCTCCCACGAAAGCTCATGTAATAAGTAAATTTTTCACTCTTTAAGTGCCACAGGATTCCCTGTTTGTTTTACAAAACACTTTGGACTCCAGTCAACTGACTTAACTTCTATACACAATTCTTACTCTGTGTTTCTCTTGCACTAAAATATTCCTACTTGTCTGTCAGTCCTTTGACTCAGATGCCACTGTAAAGGGCATGGAAAAGACATGAAGAGGTTAGACTACTCTAAACTCAACTGGAGCACAATAGACTAGAATAGAGCGTGCTAGAATAAACAAGAATATATTATAGTTCAGTAGAACCCTCATGTTGCAAAAAAAAAAAAAATGTTATAAATGATCAGTTACATAAGCCATTTTTCCTGATTTCAGGGGTTGGGAATCACATAAGAAAAGTGACGCTGATGAAGAAAAAGTCAACATCACTTCAATTCATTGGAAATCGCTTTGCAGTGGTTTGAAGAAGAATACAATGCTCTGCACCATACTGCAACTTATGCACTGTACCTACCATAACTTTGAGATATTCTAAGAACATAAGAACAGCTAAACTCAATCAAATTGATGGTCCATCTAGCCCAGTATCCCATCTTCCAACAGTGGCCAATGTCATGGGCTTCAGAAGGAACCAAGCAATCCATCCTGACACACATTCCCAGTTTCTGGAAGACAGCAATCTGCTTAACAGCCTTTGAGGTAGTTATCCTCCATGAGCATATCTACTTCTTTTTTGAACCCCATTATAGCCTTGGCCTTCACAACATCCTTTGGCAAGGAGTACCACAGTTTGATTGTGCTTTGTCCAATTTTATGAAGTAATCTATCTCCAATTAGTTGAAAAAACAGGGTTCTGCTGTAGACTAGACAACTGTCAGTTTAGGCTGCAGTAAAACAAACTATACTAAAGCAGGCTATACTGTACTAGAGTAGAATGTAGTAGACTAAACTATGAAAAGACTAGATTAAATTGGACAGGACTGCAATAGAATAGAATTTATGATCCTTCCTGAATATCTAGAAAGATTCTAGCATGATTTGGGTGCTATCTGATTATTACTGATATCCTCAACTCCATTGTTAACAAGTCAAAATGGTGGGAGAGACTTCAGGACAACTGTTGACGTTTCCACCTTTTTTAGCACTTGACCAAGTTGCTAAGACTGCTGTGGAAGAATCTGGGCCCTAGACGATTTTGTACAGAAGTGAATCAGAGTGTAACTACAACTACCACAATGATGTGCTTCATGTCAAAAACCACGCCTCACCGTAGAAGTGTTAATGCAAGTGCAATAGTAAACTATAGAAGCAAGGCAAAGAATGTTAACAGGCACATTTATGTAGGGATATCTGGTTGCTGGATGGGACACAGGAGAATTGTCATGACACCTGGGCTTAAAACCTGACTGGAAACAAGAATTTGGATTTTCAATGGAAAAACACTACAATGTTCCTTTGAAAATACCAGCCCAGAAAACTGAATATCTTGACTTAAGCAGGATTTGAAATTACACCCTTGAACTCTAGATCTGAGATTCAATCTTTGGCCACAGCAAAGAGAAGAGGAAGAATACAGGAAAATGGCCCATTTCAGGACAGATTTTGATGTGACTAAATCCTAGCCACTACTTTTTTAAATTATTAAAGATAGAAAAATAGACTGAATTTTTCAAAGTTAGGTGCTCAACTCCCAGTTGAAATTGGGTGACAAAATACCTTAGGCTATTTTGAAAATCCCAGCTGAAAAAGATGCAGGATGCAACTTTCAAAAATTGCTACATGACTTTGTGGCATAAGTTTCTTAGAAAGTCAGCGGGACTTATGGTTCTAAGTAACATTTGCAAATACCACCTGAGGCTGTTTACATTAGAGAAACAGTTTTCAACCACTGTGTTGGGACACATTACTATGTCGCCACATAGTGGTGAGTATGCCGTGGAGAGCCAGGGAAATGACTGAATTCAGCCTACGGAGGCGGGCTGGTGTGTCCTGTAGGGTTATGAAATTCACGCCCTGCAAAAGGTTGAGAACCACTGCATTAGAGAGAGAATATAAATCAGGGTGGACAAAGAAGGACTACAAACACAGAGAAAAGGAAGATGAAGCACTTTTATTCACTCTGCCTCAAAGAAGAACAGGGGGATTTTCAAATCCAGATGAAATTCAGCCATTTGAAAACTGATCAAAGGAAATGCCTTCTTCTACCCATTGGACCTGTGGAATTCATTGCCACAGAATATCACTGAGGACAGGAGCTCATCAGGACTCTAAGAGAAGGAACCTTTGTAATGATAAGACAAATAGAATTACAGCAGTAAATATGGGTGAGGAAGAATTTTGCAGAAGACATAAATCTTTCTCTATCAGGGTAGGAACTGACTTCTAACTGATGCAAGCCCACGTCAAGGTAATCCTATGATGCCCACAATGGGGCAGTTATTGCACCTTCCTCTGGATTGCCTCAAATGGCCACAAAACAGGAGCTTGTACTGGATGAACCATTGGTTTGACCCATTCAGGCAATTCCTGAATCTAAACATTCTATTCTGGGCCTGTCTTCTTTCCAACAATTATTCTATCCCACTCTGCCTTCCTCAGTTTTAAACACGCTCTCACCCTATATTCCAAATCCAATATTTTTGAAAGGTATTAGCAATTTGTCTCCTGCCTATGACAGTTTTCAGTGCTGGAAGGAAGATTTACCATAAGAGGCATCTGATCAGGATATTAGAAGAGATGAGGAAGATTTTGCAGGGACATGCATCACTGTATACACTACTATAGTGGGAGATATCACAGTGATATACTCTATAAGAAAAACCACAGATATGTTAGTAACAGATTAAAATCACATATTTTCCATCAAGGAAATTGTCAGATGAGTTTGAAAGCTGCCCAATGAATCTGAACAAGCAGTTTTCACTAGATGTGATCATCTAGTTTTCCCACCTATATGCCAGCTATAAAAAAAAAAAAAACTTTTGGTATTGGCACGTATCATGGTGTTATACGATAGCTGGGGTTACCACACTGATAAACCCCATATCAAAAACCTATGTATGGTAGCAGCCACGTCATACCTAGAGATGCAGGATTTTGGATATGGTTCTATCAGAACCAACTTTTTTTTAATATACTTTCTCCTCTGAGTTTAAAAAAATATATCTTCTGAAATGCTGTTGTCAGGTCAATTATAAGTGGATCCCAAGAAAACAGAAACTTCAGAAGATAAATCACAGAGGTAAAGAACTGCAGCAAACCATGAGGGATATTTATTGAGTGTTAGATATCTAACCTGCCTATTTCTGTTTATAAATTCATCTAGCCATCTCCTTAATTGGGTGCCAAAAGAGCTTGGTAAATTGGGCCTCTCACTTCCTGAGTGTGGGAGGGGACCAAGAAGTGACCTTGTTTAAAAAAAAATAACTAATTTCTGTTTCTCACCTTCTGGGCCACTAAATACAATAATTACTCTCAAGTTCTTTAGCTAGGGAAGACATTCCAATTCACTGAATGTTTGTATACGGGCATGTATCATTGTGCTGCAGCAACTGTAGAAATGGATTATGATTATGAATTAGTTATGACCACAGTGAACCACACCCTGTCATTAACCTATGCACTGTAGCCTCTGCAAAAAGCACAGACTTACCCAGACTTTTCTAAAATCCATCAGCTCCCACAAAATAAAATCCCCATTCAACTAAAGGAATCCAAGCTTTGGTCATCAGATGATATAAACTAGCAGTGAACTTAGTGGAGCTCAACAAACACACATTGTTTTTGTTACACCCATGGGGCTGCATCTTGTTAGCACCTGTACAAACACACTGCAGGAGATGGTCCCTGTGCTGATGAAATGAGACAGACAAGAGGTGGGAGAGGAAGCAGAAGGGAACTGATCTGCTTAAGGTCCAACAGCAAATTAGTAGCAGAGTTGGACAAGACTCCAACCCAAGCCCCAGTCCAGTGCTCTGTCCACTAGACCAGCCACAGTGTAGACTCCAAGGCCTTTCAATAAACCCATTATATTGTCCATCTATCCCCTATGCACATCTGTCCACCAAATATCCATCTATCTGCCCATCCCTACGCACCCACCCGTTTATTCACCCATACACAGGTATAGACAAAGGTCCATTTGTTGATCTATTACCACACATACTTCTATTTATCTATCTGTTCATATTCACATATTTACCAGTCTAGACATCCACTTGCAGTATGCAACTTGTGTCTAGCTATTCTTTCACAACATATTTCTGTTTAACTGTCCTCATTAACAGCTATCAATATATCCATATACAGCTGTCTATCTGTCCCCACTCACCTCCACATTTCTCTCTCCACCCCATTGCAGTGATGATAAATTTTGCAGCAACGTGTACCTGTTACCCTTGCACCTATTTTCTTAATGAGCTTGCATCCCCAGCTGTACCATCCACTTTGGCTGCCTCTGCAATTTTCAGATGGACCACAGAGGTTTGTGTATGGGCATGTAACACTGCAACTATATGGTGGGGGGGGTCCGACAATGACTAAAACCATTACAAAATCTCTCTACCCTTATCCTCCATCAAACCTCTTACCCAAATGGGTAGCATTAAAGACTTGCAGAGCTGGTTCACCTTGGGAAGACGTAGCCCTTAAAAGGTGAAGAGAAGACTGCTAACAGATACTGAGGGAAGGAAGGCTTTGGACAAACACTACAGGTAGGGGAACTGTGCTGAAATCATGAATGAAACCAGTAGAAACTTTTAGACACACCTTATGAGCACAATCAGTTTGTGTTTTATCATTGTATTGCAATGCACTTTTATATGGCAGACACTCCATTATCTAGCTATTCTTTCATTCATCCTGATACACACCCATGGAACTATCCACCCATCTGCATCCATCACTGCCACACTTCCCTCTTATCTATCCATTCAAGGATGACAAATATTGCAGTGATATTTAGCTGTTACTTTCTCACCCATTTTCTCAGTGTATTTCTGCATCTCTACTGCCCACTCTAGTGTCTCTCAAAAGCTTCCAACATTACCACTTAGGTTTCTGTATGGGCATGTAACACTGTGACAACCTGGGGTATCACGATGACTAACACCATTACAAAATCTCCCTGTCTTTATTTTCCATCACACTTCTCCCACAAGCTAATGGATTAAAGCAGTGTTTCCCAGCCAGTGTGCCATCGCACCCAGGTGCACCATGAGGCCTGAGCAAGTGTACCATGGAATCTTTTGAAAAACTTCTCCAAGTTGTCGATCAGCTCATAAATATTCATGAATTCATTTGGAGACTGTATGGTGGTGCGCCTCTAAATAATTAAAGGTATCAGGTGTGCCACAGCAGAGAAAAGGATGGGAACCATTGGATTAAAGACTTGAAGATCTGGTTCATGTTAGAGCCATTAAAGGATGAATAAAAGGTTGTTAACAGATATGGAAGGAAGAAGACTTTGAACAAACACTACAGGTAGGCGAGCTCTCTGCTGAAATGATTCTACACTAGAATCCAGTGAGACAAACAAACAAGGAGTCCTGTGGCATTTAAAAACTAACAAATATGTTTATTGCCTGAGCTTTGGTGGGAGGAAAAAAAATCACACTTTGTTGGACACTTTGAAGCTCTTGTTTGTTTGTTTTACTGAATTAGAGTAACACGGGTGCCTCTTTGGAGCTTAGAATCCAGTGAAAGCTTTTAGATGTAGTCTAATGGCCCAATCACTTTGTATTATATAATTATATTACAATTCAGTTGAATATGGCAGAGTGTGAAACAAAAGCATCTCTTTACATTTGTACAAACCTACCTTCTTTTGAGTTTTGTAAAGAATGCTTCAAATTCCCAGCAAAGGCAATGGAAAACTGAAATATTCAATGCCGTATCTATTCCTTTGGCCACAATTCTTATCCCTCCACCCCACCACAGGGGTGCAGGTTTGTGATACCATAGTAAAGCAGTTCTTGTCAGGGTCTGTGCCATTGTGGGAACTAGCTACGGGTCATAATGATTTACATCCATTCAAATACCAGTTGCATGAGGAACATTTTAATTAAGTTGCAATTAGAATGTGGAATCAGATGTCAGACACCCCACAGCTTGGATCCTTCTTGCCAAGTGACTGAGGATCTGCAGTATTCTTGGAAATGTCATGCTAACCATCTCTCTTAATGGTCACTGGTAAAGACTGACACTTACTTGCCTTCAAAAGCACTTGACTAATAAAAAAATATACACAAATGTCCTCATTAGGATCCTCTGCCACAAAAATGAACAGTGAGATTGTCAAAGCTGTCCAGGAGATTCCAGGCCACAGCTCCCATTAATCAAAGTAAACACAATTCATTTTTCATATTGTAAAGAATTTCCCTTGCCAGATTTTCTTCCTTTCCAGAGGCCACATTTAAATGGGATTAAGGTTCTATGATTATTATATTTCTTCCAACCAAACCGTTTTAAACTCTTGTTCTTAAAAATCCTTTCCTTGCTGCTATCATTTCTGTTTAGATAAGGCTAACAACTCTGTTAAAGGCAAGTTATTTCAAGGAACTGAAACAGAAGACAAAGAACCTCTGAAATTCAACAGAAGTTAGGTACCCAAAGTTCTTTTTGTACTTTTGGAAACCCCAGATCACCTAGGAGTGCACTTTGCCACAAAAATGTGGGGAAGCAATTTGTAACAAAATTATGGATGCAGTCAACAATTAAGGCTGAGGTTTCCCAACAGGATCTTACAGGTATTCCTACTTCAATCATTCTAGTGTTGTCTTCAGACTGGAAGCATAGGGGGAGAGACACGGGGAAGGCCACACTGTGAAGTACTTAATTTAACAGGCACGGACTAGGAAAGGAGCATGGAGCCTGGTTTATTTTACTTAGGATACCTTTATGAATGTCACCTAGTACCTCAAGTGTGAGAGGGAGATGGAAGTATTTAGAGAGAGACACATTTATGGAAGGATGGGTGGAAGAAGAGAGAGAGACAAGTGTTTGTGGTGACAGATAGATCTACCTCTAAGGGCTGTAGACTCTGAGTCTCAGATGTCTATTAATATATTCCAGAAAGGCTCTCACCTGATGTCCTACTTAGCTCTGACACCTGATTTCAATACACTTATACTGTTCTTTTGAATATCCCAACCACACTCAAAGTAAAACCACCACCATAGCTAGCCAGCTTATAAACAACTCAAGCAAACCCTAGGGGCTATTATAGAGTTAGTTAAAGTCATTTGCTGCCTATTTTACAACTGGAAAAAATCTGTGAACATACCTCCATAGAAGAGAGCAAGACGACAAAGCGATGCACCACTGGGAGGGAGTCCATCTCCTCTGTGGAGGACACAGCTGCCATCTGAGACTCCTTCTAGATGCCCACATAGCCAGGTATACAAACCTGAAATTCTCATGCAAGAAGTGACAGTTGCTGGTATCATCTCCCAACTAAGGCAGATTAAAATCCAAAATGTTGATCCCCAGAGAGCAATTTCAGGGGAAAAGCCATTTGTAAAGAAACTTAATGTGAAAAATTCTGCTGATATCTCCTCCATTCCTTAAATCTCTCAGCCTATCTATATCTATCCATCCCTCCAGACACCATTCTTACTATCTGTCTCCCCATCACATATACACACACATTCAGTTGTTATCTATGCATCCAGCCCCACAAACATCTACCTATCTATCGCCGTACATTCACTCACTATCAATCCTTATACACACACTGTCCATCCACACATGGCTCCATATCACTGCCTCATTCTCAGCTTCTGGAGTTACTGAGTGACTTGCAGCCAGCGAAGTGCCACAGATGCCTTTCCGGGCAGCAAGTGGAGTTGGAAGGGGTATCTGTTTCTTGGAGTGTAATTTCTTTATGACAGAAAAAGCCTGTTCCTCTTCTGTTTCCTCCAGCGTTCAAAGGAAGCTGACTGGTGGATTTGTAGTTGGAGATAAGTTTCACAGAAGTAGTCCCAGGAGTAATGAAAGAGCATTTGCACAACATGTTCCACCCCAACCCTGCTTTCTTTAAAAGGAGGTAAGTTCACACCAAGTCCATACAGATTTCCAAATGCGCCCTATGGGAATCAGGTGCCAGCATCCCGTTGGTTTTGTATGAGGTGACCCGTTGCACCCTTCAGCACATTTGCAGACCCCAGCCTGTGGGTGAAACTTGGCCCCTTTGAAGTGAATGGGAGTATTCCCACTGATTTGGGGGGGATCAGCTTTCACCCTAACTGTGTGTCTTGTGTATTATGGTATTCATAGGACATAGACACAGAGGGAGAGACAGTGCCTCCATGCACAAGGCAAAGTTCAGAGCCTCCAAAGCACCTGGGACGCTAAACAGACAAGACGGACAGACAAAGGCATTTCTTTTTCAATCATGGGAAACTGAATTCAGTTAAGCCTGGCCAGATACCAGACATTTACAAAGAGGGAGGCTGATTTTTTTCAGCAGATAGAATTAAGGAGGTAAATGAACCATCGAGCTGAACCCAGATTGTTTCTGCTAAATAAGGCAAGTAAATAGGTCAGTAGGCAAACAGGACAGAATGTCTGAGCAAGCAAGAGGGAGAACACCCACGGAACTGTTTACTAGGAACTAGATAACAAGAGATGAAATAAGTTAGGAATGTAGAGATGAAGTAAAGAGGAAGTCAAACCACGGACAATGCAAGCTGCACATGGGTTGGCTCCTGCAAAATAACCTAGATGATCCAGAAATGTGTGATGGTATGTGTGATGAATGGAATGGCCATGAGAGGAGTAACATCTATAAGGGAGAGGGTTTCTATTTAACTCAGAGCTGTGATGTACACAACTTCCATCCCCCCTCAGTTGAGAGGGACCAGTCCAGCATAGCAGCATGGTATGTCACAGATACCTAAGCATCGAAGGCCGGAGTCAAACTGAGTTCTTGGGACGCCAAGTGGAAAGAGATCTTGGAGGGAACACCAACACCAAGACTAGGAGAGAGTCGAGGTGGATTTTTTTCTTTTTTTTTAAGGAATGATACATCTAAATCTTACAGAATTTCAAAGATACCAACCTATGTAACTTTTTCCAGGGCTCACACAATCAATAGATCACCCTCCTGTAAGCGGGACCTCAGTTCGACCCACCGGGAGGGTGAACCCTGATGGGTAGTTTGGGGAGTTGCTGTTCAAACGGTCCCCCGGTCCAGCCCTTACCCAGAGGGAAGGGGAGCAGACAGTCTTTCTTAGTCCTACAAGAGGCCAATCATCACTCTAGGCCCCTGGGTAGGGGCAGTTCAATAGTAGTCCTGTGCCCTTAACTGGGCGCACAATCAACAAGTCATTCTGCAGTTGGGGTCAAACAATATCAGCTCGCACATGGGGTCAACGTCTCGGGGAAGGGGAGAGGAGAAGGGAGGACACAGGCCCGCCCTACTCCACTGTGTCCCAGCCCAGGGCCCTAACAGCGGCCGGGCATTTGATCGGGGGGGTCAGCGGGGATCCGACTGAAACACGCTGACCCCGGTATGAGGTATAACTCCCCTGGGCTACTGCCCTCCCCCTCTCCCATTAGTACCTGGTCTGCTCCCTCCTCAATTTCCTTGGGGTACTCGCTGAGAGGCACAGAGTAGAAGCCCTCCATAACGTCCGGTGGCGGCAGGTCCAGAAGTTCCGGGGTGACCTCCATCTCCTCGGGGGGCAGCTCAAGAAGTTCTGTACAGTCTGAGGTGAGGGGTAGCTCCTCCAGGTCCTGACCCCCAGAGGGGTCAGCTTCGGGCGGAGCCAGGGGCAGTTCTTCCAGGTCCTCCCTGACAGCCACTGGGGTCCGTTCCCCATACTCTGGGCCCTCCCTGAAGCCAGGCAGCCGCTGGGTTCCAGTTGTCTCCATGGCCTATCCACCCTAAGCTGAGGGGGCTCCTCCCACGGGACACCTGCCATGGGAGGCCCAAGCCAGCCATCCTCATATAGGGCTGGGGGCCAGCGGGTAGGTCCAGGTCTCCTCTGCCAGAGCAAGGGCTGGGGCTGAGGAGCCTAGACAGAGCCATCCTTCTCCTCCAGCAGCCAGGGCTGGACTGAGCTCCCTGGCCAGGTTTTTATACGTCCTGTCCTGCCCCTTACCTTCTGGCTTGAGTGACAGCTCTGTGGCAGCCATTTTACCTGTCCTGGAGGCGGCCATTTTGTCTCCTCCGGTGACAGCCATCTTGCTTCTTCTGGAGACAGCCATCTTGCGGCCTCTTTACACTCCCCACGCTCAAGTTCGGTCCCTGGGTTCCAGGGCTGGACTCATCCTCTCCCCCCAGTCGGGAGAGGCCATCAGCATTGGTGTGGTCTCAACCAGCCCTATGTTGGATCGTAACTGAGAGGGGCTGTAAAGCAAGGTACCATCGCATCAGTCACGGGTTGGTATCTTTCATTTTTTGGAGCTATTTTAAGGGTTGATGATCAGTCACTACTACGCAATGGGTCCCCAGAAGATAATACCTGAGAGCTTCAAGGGCCCATTTGATAGCCAGAGCCTCTTTCTCTATGGTAGAGTAATTCCTCTCTCGTGGGAACAATTTACAGCTTATATACAATATGGGATGTTCTTCATCGAAGACCTGGGAGAGTACCGCCCAGAGTCCAACCGCTGAGGCATCCGTCTGCACTATAAATACTCAGCTAAAATCAGGGTTACAGAGGACTGGTTCCTTACACAAACAGTCTTTGAGGGCCTGGAATACCCGGATACCCTCGGTGGTCCAGCGGACCCAATTAGGCTGGTTCTTGGTCAGTAGATTGGTCAGCAGAGCTGCGAAGGTTGCAAAATCAGGAACAAATCAGCGATAATAACTGACCAAGCTCAAAAATTGTCATATTCCTTTTTTGGCAGTCAGGGCGGGTTGATCCTGGATGGCTTGTACCTTGTCAATCAATGGCCTTACTTGCCCTCGTCCCAGCACATACCCCAAATACGTGGTGTCCCAGAACCCAAGCCGGCACTTTGGGGGATGAGCAGTCAACCCAGTGTCCCGAAGTGCTCTTAACACTGCTGCCAATCTTAAGAGGTGGTCTTCCCAGGTGGTGCTATAGACTACGTCATCTAAGTAAGCGGCCGCATATGGCTGGTGCTTCTCTAATAGTTGATCCATCATTTTTCTAAACATGGTGGGGGCCCCATGGAGGCCGAAGGGCATCCGAGTGAAATGGAATAGTCCTCGGGGTGTGGCAAATGCTGTCTTCACTTTAGACCTCGGAGCCAGGGGAATTTGCCAATACCACTTTGCCAGATTGAGGGTGGAAATATAACTAGCTCCTCCTAGCCTTTCCAGTAGTTCTTCAATTCGGGGCATGGGGTAGGCATCGAACCGTGAAATGGCATTTACTTTTCAGAAATCGATGCAAAATCTTATCAAACCATCCAGTTTTGGAACTAGTAAGATGGGGCTTCTCCACTCGCTCTTCAAGGGCTCAATCACACCCAGCTCCAACATACTCTGTATTTCCTCCTCAACGGCTTTTCTCATGTGTTATGGAAGCAGCCAATTTATTTCCCTCACCACCTCGCTGGGATTCGTGTAAATAGTGTGCTTGAAACCTACCACCCAGCCTGGTAGGATGGTGAAAGTTCAGGAAAAGGCCTGCATTAGTTCTTGGGCTTGTGCTTTTTGAGGAGGGGTAAGAGTGTCCGCCAGGATTGGTACCATTGGATCCAGCGGCAAGGGAAGCTGGGGCCCTACCTCTGTGTCAGAGGATTCTGGAGTGATCATAAGGGCCTCTAGTTCAGTCCATTTTTTTAACAAATTGACATGGTATACCTGTAGCGTTCATTTTTTATCAGGTTGGTGTACCTCATAATTGACGGGTCCTAGCTGGAGGACGATCTCATATGGCCCCTGCCAATGGGCAAATAGTTTGGAGCCTTCCGTGGGCAGAAGCACGAGGACTCAGTCTTCCAGTGGAAGGTTCAGGTGTGGGCTCCTTTATTATAGGTAGCACTCTGCACCTCCTGAGCCTCCTATAGGTTTTGTTTTTCCATCTCTTGGACCCTGGCAAGGTTGTCATAAAGCTGGCTTACATAGTGTAGTAGACCATGACCCGTGGAAGGGGGTCTCCTCCCAGGTTTCACGCGTTAAGTCCAGTAGGCCTCGTGGTTGTCTCCCATATAACAATTCAAATGGTGAAAACTGGGTAAATGCTTGGGGTACCTCATGGACTGCCAAAAGCAAAGGAGGGATCAGTTGGTCCCACCGGCGAAGAACCTGGGGAGGGAATTTGCGGAGCATCCCCTTTAAGGTCCGATTAAACCTCTCCACCAGGCCGTCGGTCTGAGGATGATATACTGAGGTGTGCAACTGTCGAACTCCCAAGAGGGCGCAAACCTCTCGAAGTACGCGAGACGTGAAGTTAGTGCCTTGACCCATTAAAATTTCCCAGGGCAGACCCACCCGCACAGATTTTCATGAGTTCCGCTGCAATAACTTTCGCCAAGGCATTTCAGAGAGGGATAGCCTCAGGGAAACAGGTAGTGTAGTACATGACGACTAGCAGGTACTGGCACCCAGCAGCACTTTTTTGTAGGGACCCCGTTAAATCCATCGCAACCCGTTCAAAGAGCATGCTGATCATCGGGAGTGGGACTATCGGAGCCCATGGGGGTTTCATAGACGCAGCCAGCTGGCAGTCGGGACATGAGGCACAGTAGTTCTTAACATCCTGGTGGACCCCAGGCCAATAAAACCTGGTGGTAATCCAGGAGAGGGTTTTATCGGCCCCAAGGTGCCCCGTGGCTGGGACGTCATGGGCTATCTGAAGCATGGCCCTTTGATGACCGCTAGGGACGATGAGCTGCATGAGGGGTTGCTGTGACTTGGGATCTTGGCTCACTCGACACAGTCAGTCACATTTCAACTCAAAGTGAGGACCCTGATACAAATTTTGAAGACCGGTCGGCTGGCCATCAACTGCCGTTACCTGTTCATAAGCATGGGTCAGGGAAAGGTCCTCCCTCTGGGCCTGCCCAAAGTACCAACCTGGGTCACTAGGGTCGAGGGGCTCACCGCCGCCCGGTTCTTCAGGCTCTTCCACCAGCTCTGGCGGGGTTGAAGGGCCTGGTTCACCTTGGTCGTCCGCTTCGGGTTCATCTGGCTCACTGCCCAAGGCTAGCTGGGGGTTGCTCAGGGCGTTGTGCTGACTGCAGCACCTGAGAGAAAGCGGGCCGGTCCCGACCCAAAATTACTGGGTAGGGTAGCCCAGGGGTTATGCCAACAATCAAATCATGCGTACTGTCATTAACGGTGAGTCTCACCAGCACACTGGGGTATGTCCAAGTGTCCCCATGTATACACCAGAGCAATATTGGTTTAGAACCTCCCTCCATTTTAAGGGTGGGGCTTTGGTGTATCAAAGTCTGTCCACATCCTCAGTCCACCAGGGCTGTAAACCACCTGCCTCCTAACTGAACAGGAACCGTCAAGGGAGTGTCCATTCCCTGGCCAAGCCAGGTATCCCCGGTATAGGAATGGCCAAAAGCACAGTCCATTTTGGGCCATTGTCACTGTAAATCTCCAAATTGCCCGCAAGTAAAACAGGGCCAGTCCATGGCGGGTCAGCAGGAGTCCAGGACACCAGGCGAGTGGCCTCTTTGGCTGGGGCCACTCCTGGCGGGGAAACATACCCCCGTCCCACTGGCCCAACTCGCGGCTTGGGTGTAGGCCAGTCCCGAGCCTTGGCCCATCATTTGATAAGCTTCTCTAAACCCATCTTAGAGTCTATCCAACTCTTTCTCCACTACTGGGGTCCCCTGAGATACTGTGGCCTTCAGGGGGTGGTCATAAGATTCTGACAGACATGCTACTCAGGGCCCAACTCTCTAACAAGAAAGTGTACACCAAGCAGTGTCCTTGCCTGGCACCTTCCATCAGGGAAAGGGTGCCCGCATTCTCCACCAAGTGTAAGCGGGACCTCAGTTCAACCCACCGGGAGGGTGCCCCCTGGTGGGTAGTTTGGGGAGTCGCTGTTCAAACGGTCCCCCGGTCCAGCCCTTACCCAGAGGGAAGGGGAGCAGACAGTCTTTCTTAGTCCTACAAGAGGCCAATCATCACTCTAGGCCCCCGGGTTCCATAGTAGTCCTGTGCCCTTAACTGGGCACACAATCAACAAGTCATTCTGCAGTTGGGGTCAAACAATATCAGCTCGCACACGGGGTCGATGTCTCGGGGAAAGGGAGAGGAGGAGGGAGGACACAGGCCCGCCCTACTCCACTGTGTCCCAGCCCAGGGCCCTAACAGCAGCCGGGTATTTGATCAGGGGAGTCAGTGGGGATCTGACCGAAACACGCTGACCCCGGTATGGGGTATAACTCCCCTGGGCTACTGCCCTCCCCCTCTCCCATTAGTACCTGGTCTGCTCCCTCCTCAATTTCCTTGGGGTACTCGCTGAGAGGCACAGAGTAGAAGCCCTCCACAACGTCCAGTGGCGGCAGGTCCGGAAGTTCCAGGGTGACCTCCATCTCCTCAGGGGGCAGCTCAGGCAGTTCCACACAGTCTGAGGTGAGGGGTAGCTCCTCCAGGTCCTGTCCCCCAGAGGGGTCAGCTTCGGGTGGAGCCAGGGGCAGTTCTGCCAGGTCCTCCCCGACAGCCACTGGGATCTGTTCCCCATACTCTGGGCCTCCCTGAAGCCAGGGGGCCACTGGGGTTCCAGTTGTCTCCACGGCCTATCCACCCTAAGCTGAGGGGCCTCCTCCCATGGGACACCTGCCATGGGAGGCCCAAGCCAGCCATCCTCGTACAGGGCTGGGGGCCGGCGGGTAGGTCCAGGTCTCCTCTGCCAGAGCAAGGGCTGGGGCTGAGGAGCCTAGACAGAGCCATCCTTCTTCTCCAGTGGCTAGGGCTGGACTGAGCTCCCTGGCCAGGTTTTTATACTTCCTGTCCTGCCCCTTACCTTCCGGCTTGAGTGACAGCTCTGTGGCAGCCATTTTACCTGTCCTGGAGGTGGCCATTTTGTCTCCTCCGGTGACAGCCATCTTGCTTCTTCTGACAACAGCCATCTTGTGGCCTCTTTACACTCTCCTGCAGTCTGCCATTTTGTCTCCTCCGGTGGCAGCCATCTTGCCTCTTCCGGAGGCAGCCATCTTGCGGCCTCTTTACACCCCCTCTCTTGAGACACCATCATTCAGCATCTCAACCATGGCTGCCAAGACCATCGCTTGTTAATATTGTCTCAGGGTTAAGGCCAAATCATCACTTCCTCCAATCTGATCTACTGCACATCCCACCCCATTTTGTTTAACCCAGATGTCTCAATAGTCAGCACTGGCTGTATCAAAGTATTTCAGGTCTCAGGATCTAAATGGATGAGTCAGAGGCAAAAAACAGGATAGACCCAGAAGCCACCCATGTTCATGCCTTCTCCAGCAGCAGAGAATTAGGTGAGATGTGCCCACATGATCCAAGCAGATAAACCATCTCCTATATGTCAGAGGAAGGTTGAAAAACTTGTGTGTTTCTCTTTTTGTGTCTCTTGTCTCTTTGCTATACCTCTGTTTCAGCTTAGCAAAATCTGATTTATTTATAATTTCAGCTAGGACATTTTTGTGTATTTAAGCCATGTTTTAGATTTTTATCTATTCATATTTTCACAGTTGTGAAAAAATGGTGTGTCAACTCTTTTATTTTTAGCCATTTAAAATTTCACAGTTGCAGGAATTGATGGGGACGGTCAGGGAAGAGCGGGGTAGGCAAATTACAGCCAGTAAATTTAATGACAGTGAATGCTGAGATTCAAAAAGTTAAAGCTTAAGAGTGGCTAAAACACAAATTGACAGTCTCCCATGTCAAGCTATGCAAAGGAAACATTCCTAAATCAGCCTGGATTACATTCTCAGGCAGCATTTTTCCTACTTTCTGTATCAGTGAATTGGAATGATCACCAATGGAGATCTATTTTCATCAGGTTTGTGCGTGTGTGGAGAAAGTGATGCTTGCTGACATTTACCAATAAAAATCTAACCTTTCCAAGCCTGCTTACCTTGTGTCCTTTTAGAAGTAGGGGCCATCTTTGTGATCTCTTTGTACAGTACCTTGCCCAATGAAGTCCTGACCCACTATTGGGGCTCCCAGATGCTGTGGAAATAAAAAAAGTTAAGACCATATTTTCTTACTTCTTTTTCTCAAGCAGCTGCTGTGGTTAGAGACAGCTGGAGCATCCCAGAGGTTCCTGCCTGTGAACATTGCACTAGATGTTATTGTGTCTAGCAGAAAGCCCACTGCAGTGCTGAGTTAAGTTTTAGCTCCAGTGTTTAACACTGTGGGACAATATAGCAACACAGTGATGTATTCACATACAAAAACATCCTACAGATGACGAGTGCAACCAAAGTAGCAAGGCAGCCAGCCACCACGGTTGATCCAAGTCTGATAAAGGCAGGCCAGATGCCTTGGCAATAGAAATCAATGTTTTAACACCCTTATTCAAGGGCTACCACAAGTACTACTATGACTGTTTAGTTCCTGCCATCAATAGATCACAAAGCAGTTTGCAAAGGAGGACATTATCATTTCAAAGATGGGGAAACTGAGGCATAGAATCATAGAAACTGGAAGGGACTATAAGAGGTCATCGAGTCCAGTTCCATGCATTCATGCCAGGACCAAGTACCCTCTTAAACCATCTCTGACAACTGTTTATTTAACCTACTCTTATAAACTTCCAATGATGGAGATTCCACAGCCTTCTGAGGCAATTTATTCCAGTAGTTAAACACCCTGACAGTTAGGAATTTTTTCCTAATGTCCAACCTAAATCTCACTTGCCATAATTTAAGACCATTGCTTCTTGTTCTATCATTGGAAGTTAAGGAGAATGATTTTTCTCCCTCCTCCTTGTAACAAGGTATTTTCAGGTACTTGAAAACTGTTATGTCCCCTCTCAGTCTCCTCTTTTCCAGGCTGAACAAACCCAGCTCTTTCAATATTCCCTCATAAGTGAAGTGTTCCAGACCGCTAACCACTCATGCTGCTCTTATCTGGACTCTCTCTAATTCCTCCACATCTTTCCTGAATGAGGCACCCAGAACTGGCCACAATACCCCAATTGAGTCCTAATCAGCATGGCGTAGACAGGAAGATTTACTTCTTGTGTCTTACTTACAATGCTCCTGTCAAATCATCCCAGAATGGCGTTTACCTTTTTTGCAACAGCATTATACTGTTGACTCATATTTAGCTTGTGGTCCACTATGGCTATGTCTACACTGGCAAATTAATCTGGACTAAGGAAGCTTAGTCTGGACTGATTTAGCCCTTGGCTACACTAGGCTTTGCTTAGTTCAAACTAAGAAATTCTAAGCAAAGCTTAGTCTGAACTAACAAGTACCAAGCTTAGTTCAGACTACCATGCTTAGTTCGAACTAAGCCATTAGTTCAAACTAATCATGTGTTCTAGTTCAAACTAAAACATTACTTCAAACTAGAACATGCAGTTAGTTCAAAGGAAAAAGTCCAGGTTAGTTCAAACTAGCCCAAGGTTAGTTTGGACTGACCTTGGACTTCTTAGTTTGGACTTGCAAGTCTGAACTAACTCAGGCTAATGTAAACATAGGGTATGTCCAGTCCACACACACTGAAATAATGCTGATTACTTCAATTTTTAAAAAGGTAGATCCACACAATGTTCCCTTGTTTCAAAATGAGGAGCTCCCTCATTTTGATATAAGGAAAGTCATATCAATATATAAACCTAGTATTATATTGATAGGACAGTTAAATCAAAATTGTTATTTCAAAATAACACAGTGTGGACATGTTATTTCGATTTAACTGTTAAATTGTTTTAACACTTTTTGCCCTTCTCCTTCCCAGGCGCTTTCCTTTCTCTATATATTGGTGGGGGCATAGCCCTTCTAGGGGGCCATGTTGCCACACTCTCATGCTGCCTCTCTCCTAAATCGCAATAGCAAGTCCTGTTCATAGACATGCTATTTTGATTTGAGTTTCTAGTGGGGACCCATTAAATCAGTTTAATGACCTTTATATCGATATAAGTTAAATCGATTTAACTGTGTAAGTGTGAACACAGCCATAGCCTATGACACCCAGATCCCTTTCCACAGTACTTCTTCCTAGGAAGTCATTGCCCATTTTGTACATGTTCAATGGATTATTCTTTTTCCTAAGCAGAGTGCTTTGCATTTGTCTTTAACAAATTTCATTCTATTTATTTCAGACCATTTCTCCTGTTTGTCCAAATTATTTTGAATTGTGATCCTATCCTCTAAAGCACTTGCGACCTCTCCCAGTTTGGTATCATCTGCAAATTTTATAAGTATAATCTCTATGCCATCATCTAAATCATTGATGAAAATATTAAACAGAATTGGACCCAGAAACAATCCCTGCAGTATCTCACTTGTTATATCCTTCCAGCATAACTGTTAACCCTTGATAACTACTCACAAAGGCATAGAGACGAGAAGTGACTTCACCAAGATCAGCCAACAGGCCAGCCCTGGAAACAGAAACCAGGTCTTCTACCACCCACTCCAGTGACTTAGCCACAAGACTAAATGGCAGCTCTACATTGGGGGTGGTATTTCTTTAATCACACCTTCGTCATTCCAGCTGGGCTTTGCAAGCAGCCCTAAGACAATAAAGGTTTGTTTCCAGGTGGAAATCTAGCAGAACAGCTGTTTCAACATAATTTAGTTATTCGAGAATAATTACTGCTCTGTTCCAGAATAATTACTCTTCTTACAAAGTCTCTTTTACTACAGATTGGAGTACTCATGAGAAAGAGTTTTCCCAGAATAATAAAATTATACTTGGATAGCTATCCCAGAACACCTATTTCTGTGGAGACAAGCCCTGGAGCACCCAACTCCTACTGAAATTCAAACACCAAGCCATTGAAAAACTTCATCCTCTGAGTACATTCACCTAGCTGCTTCATATATTCCAGCAGCATCTAAAGACTGGGGGTTGGGGACAATTAAAGCCCACCACAAGGTATCAAGTAAAGCAACCCTCTTAAAAGTTAGCCCCTGTCAAGGCTGTTCCCCACCCTGGCACTCTGAGTGCAGAAGGTGGGGGCCCACAACAGGCCTAAAAAGCCACTGGCCTTAAAGCCTGCTCTTAAAACTCTCCAAGGCCTCCAATTCCTGGCCTTGGAGTGGTATCGCTGCCACCACCCAAATGCAAAAAAACCTCTTGGAAACCCAGAAAGGCACACTTGGGAATTCCTTCCTGTGAGGTACTTGCAATCACTTTTATTCCTCTCTCTGGAGAGTGACTGAACCACAACTGGAACATCAGCTGAAACTGGAACATAATCCCCTTTAGCAGCTGCCTATGCAATCTGAGGCACGTGCACACAAACCTCTTCCCTTTCAAGACACAGAATCAGAGCTTACCTAAAAGGTAAAATCTTTAATTAAAAAGAACAGCTAAAAACACAGAGAGTTGCTTCTCTGGGATTTAACTTAGGTAGTTACAGGGTAGTGGGAGGGGGTACATGTGCTCACCACAGAGAAATCCAAAAACAAGCCAAAAACAAAGAAAATACCCTGACCACGTCTAAATAAACATTCCCTGTTCTACTCATGCCTGGACAGTAACAAACTTGACTTATCTTTGGTACGGATGTTGCTGGATTCTTCCTCAGGTCCCTCTGGCCTCCTCCTGATCCTTCCAGGAGCTCTGCTGCATCCAAACAGGAACAAGCCAGGCTGCTGTTCCAATTCAAAAACCTGCACTTCATTCCTATTGGCTGTCCTGGGACTCACTGACCAGAGTGTTAGCCCTTTCCTTCCCAAAGATTACTACAGCCCCCATCCCCAAAGTTACAGATCGTGTTGGGCCTGAGTTCCTTATAGAACCAGGATTGAAGAAAAGAGAGTTGATTAGCTAGATAAACTGTCGATTACCCAGAGAGAATGGGAGGGCCTTCTCTGCAAAAAAGTCTAGGTATGGGTGCCCTCAATAAAATCCCTGAGCTCCCACCCAGTAAGAGGCAATCAGTGTTATTAAGGTGAAGAAGGGGGTGGTTGGAGAAAAAAAGAAACAGTACTTATCATAAGGTATAGAGTACTTTAGATAGGTACATAGAACAGAGTTGTTTTAGGCAAATATTGTCATCTGTATCTGCATCCCCTTTTTTCTGTTTTAATGTAAAACTTTGGTGTTGCTGTTTTTACAGATGGAGAAACTGAAGCCTAGCGTGGGTGAAGAAACCTGTCACTTAAAGCTACGTCTCTGCATCCTGAGCCAGGCTCCTAATGGAAAGACTCTCTTTTTTCCCCTTAGTCATCTCTTTCTTCAACAGAATGCTGACCTTAGGTGCCCCCTGGTAGCAGTTCTCATGGCCTAGTGTAAACAAGGTATTCGGGGTTAGTCTTTCCAGCAAAGATGCCTCTTGTTCCTGAGCTAAGTTTTAGCTATGGTGACTATCACTGTGGGATACTATAGCAGCCACAGTGATACGCCCCAGTGCAAAAACTCTTCAGGGTGTGAACCAGAGCAGCAGCACCCTTTTGTAAGTAGCCTTGGCTATAGTGCCCATGGTTTAATGGCTGTGGGAAATGTGCTTTATTCACAGGGTTCTCTCACTGATCCATTTGGGCTAGGGTTAACAAAGAGAGTTGGGCATCCAAATCCCTGTGAAATATAGGTACTTAATTCCTTTGGGAGGCAAAGAGGGCAAGGGAGAGAGACATGGACTGGGTGGCTATGTCTACATATGGGGGCTATTTTAAGTTAACTTCACAAGGTCAACGTTAAGTCAACCTTGTGAAGTTGAGTTGGGGTGTGTCTACATTGGTAGACATAACCCAGCCCAGGCTCAAGCCCCTCCCCCTTCCTTGCCCTGGGGCATGATCAGACTCCTAGCCCTTGCACAGGTGGCGGGAACCATCTCCAAGCCCCCGCTGCTTGCCACAAGAAGTGGGTGCCAGATCTGGCTCCCAGCTGCTTGCCAGCAATGGCTGGGGCTGGATTGGCTCCTGGAACCATATCAGGCTCCAGGACCCCAATTGAAACTGGGGGCGGGGAAGGGGATAGGACAAAGGGCTTCCTGCCCTGTAAAGTTGACTTAAAAGCTTAAATTGACTTACATGGCAGGAGTTATTAAGTTGACTTAAGCAAATGCTTAAGTTGACTTAATAAATTCTAAATATAGCCTTGGCTTTGCTTAAGTCAACTTAAGCCTGCTTTAGTTGACTTGAGCCCACAGTGTAGACATAGCTAGTATCTCTACAGTAGGGCTTAACTCGACCTAAGGAGGCTTAGGTCGACTTAAGCAACTCCCTGGGCACATTTGGAGTTCATTATGTCAACCTGTGCACTGAATCCTCTAACCACAGGGTGGAGATAAAGAGGAGTGGGAGGCACCTCCACTTTTGGCAGATGTATTTTCTAGGCTCTTCTCTGAGTGTGCCCTCAGATGGACCATGCAGGGTAGATAGCCCAGGGAATACCCTGTCTGAAGACTTCTCTGGCCCCACTAAGGTGCCAGAACTGAGCTTTATTTGTCCACAAATCCCAGCCAACACATACATATCTAGGACACTGGTAACTTAGGTCTGGGGGACCTGGCCTAGGTGTTTCTCAGTTTGCTCTTTAGTATCTCCCCCTACCCCCCACAGCATAAACCTGGCTTAGCAACAGCTGGACCCAGCTCACCCAGGCTGTGCTAGCATGTCCATTCCACTCTATGCAGACCTCACTCCATGCTTTGGCATAGCCAGTTACAGCCATGCTGGAAAAAGGACAGCATGAGCCCCTTGCCCAGGCATATGTTGATCCTGCTCCACTTCCCTCTGCAGCCACTTTCCAAACAGCAAGCTGCAGAAATGCCCACTTGAATTATGAGTCCGGGTCCACATCTTGTGAAAGGAAGTGACTAGGAGAGGATAGGCAGATGTTTCCTGCCAAGGATGGAGGGATTTAACAGAGGCTAATTTATCATTCAGGAAGGAAACAAGACCCCAGTCATTCTGAGTGTGGAAGGGGCACTTAGTAACCACAGGAACAGCAAAACCCTTCATATTTCACTTGTCTTTGGGGGTCTGACTATCCCCCACAAACTGTCCCTGCTGGGTGTATTTAAGGATGGATTTCTGCAAATGATTTCTGCCTAAATTTGATATACACATAGGAGTGTTTCACCTTTCTCGGTAGCACTGGGCATGGGCTCATCTGCTGGTGAATTCTCTGTATCTTAAAGTCCTTAAATCACAATTTGAGGACTTTAATAACTCAGTCATAGGTTAGAGGTTTATTGCAGGAATGGGTGGTGTGGTTTAGTGGCCTACATTGTGCAGGAAGTCAGACTAGATGATCATACTGGTCCCTTCTGACATCAGGGTCTATGAGGAATTAAGAAACTTTCACAAAACTATCTTTCAGGTAGATTAATTTAATTTTGGTTCATCTTAGAGCCTTTTAAACCTATCATTCCAGCAAGTGCAAGTACCCTCCGAAGAGTTTCTCCATAGTGCAGTGCACTGCCTTCATGCAACTTGAACTATCAATCCCAATCCTGAGCAGGTTCAGTGCTGGAGCTGAAGTTCTGGTTCCCAGCCCCCCCTGCTCTCACCACTGGACCCCACTACCCTCCTAGAACTAGGGGTAGACCCAAGGATTTGTGGAACCCAGCCCTGCTCCCTGCTTTAACTGCTAGATACCACTTCCCTCCCAAAGCTGGGGCTAGAAGCCAGAAGTCCAGCACCGCCCCCCCCCATGCCACTAGCCCCCACTCCTTCCCAAACCTGGGGAAAGAATTCAGGAATCCAGGCTCCGCACTCTGTCCCCTTCACTTTAACCACTAGACCCCACTCCTCACCCTAAGCTGGGGAGAGAATTCAGGAGTTCTGGTTCCAAGCTCTGTCCTCCCCACTATAACCACTAGACCCCACTCCCCTCCCTGAGCTGAGGACAGAACCCAGGACTCTGTGCTCCCAGCATCCCCCTCATTACAACCACTAGCCCTAACAAAGCAAGAAGGAGAACCAAGGGTTCCTGTAGTAGACCATAGCAAAGGCAACCACTTCATCCAATGCAGTCAATACTCAACATGTCAGGGTATTATTTAAAACCTCATACAGGATTCAGCAGAGTGAAAGAGACCACTCTAATTATGCTTCCCACACTGGTTCATTGATGCATAATGCTGCACAGAATGAATGTTTTGTTACTCTTTGCATTACACTAGTAGTGCATGGCTGCAAGTGAGATAGGGGCCTACAGTGGGACATACTGCAAATTCAGGTATCTAGAAACTGTCCTTGCCCTGAGGCATTTGCAGGCTAAATAGGCACAGCAACCAAAGGAGCTCTTGTTCCTATTTTACATCTGCAGAGCTGAGGCACAGAGAGATTGAATGAGTTGTCTGCAAACACATGTGGGAGGACTTGAACCTACAACTGCTATGCTGCAGTCTAGTATTGACCACAAGGCCAAACTTGTTTAGGAAATGTGGTGTTCTGTGATCAGGCAGATGGAGCACCAATTGCTGTCTGTTTTGGAAAGGTTCTCTCTTTTAGAAAGTTGTCGGTTGAACAGAAATGTTGGAAATCCACCATCCCAAACCACTTCCTTCAGCACTGGCTTTCTCTCTATTTCCGTCACTTGTACTGACACACAGGTGACATGTTACACACACACCTTCACAAAGTGGCAGGTGTGTTGAAAATTGAAAGAAAGAAGAATAGAGGCAATTTTGGACTGACAACTTACCAGTAGGTAAGAAAATAATTATATTCAGCTTACATGCTAAGGGGATGGGTGATGTAAGACACCGTAGGAAATACAGAAGTAAAGTATTAGGAAAAAAGAAAAGACCATGGTGGATCAAAAGAAGGGCAAAGTTGTCATAGTGATGGGCATCAGATGCTTCAGAAGAAATGAAGTCCCTTCATTTCCTGTTTGCTGGCTTGCTTGGTTTTGTCATTAATTGTGTTGAATTCTGAACCTGTAACAAGAACTGGTAGCTGTGAGATCCACAGACTAATATGTGCTGCATAAAAAATGTGTTTCTCTTGATCCTTTAAAAACTGACTGATATTCAGTGCATTGTTGGATATCTCACCAGCCATTACTACAGAGACCCTTTCAGGAAAAACCTTAGAGTTGTATGTTCCAACAGAAGGATTTGTTGTGATCACCAAGTCCAACCTTTGGTGCAACCCAGTCCGTAGCTGCCCTGAATTAATTCCAATATTTATTTGACACCCTCTCCCCCTAAAAAAGAAATGGTTTGGGATTTCTTTCATTTTGGTGAAAGAAGTCATGCAGTCATCATTTCAGATCAACCGCCAATAGATTTTTCTGTTCAGCTGCTGACCCCCCAAAAAATCAATTATTTTCCTAGGTCAATTCCAGTGTTCCTAAAAGGTGCAGTTAGAGAATTCCAGTGTTTTTACAGGCATTTTATTGTGGTTGAACAAGCTGAATTTCCACCTGGAACTCTATTTGCTGCTCATGTTTATAACAAGGAGGCAAAGAGAAGCCAAAAAGACTGGAGTTTTTGCTGCAGTATTCATCACAGTGTGGGGTGGGGGAATCACAGTGATACAGCTCTGTATAAAAACCCTTTGTACAGGGACTGGAAAACTTCAGAGCTTAAACAAAAATGCTAGTCATGTTTATGAATAGCAATCAAGTGCCTGCTGCACCTGCAGGGAAGCTGAGGATTCACCTTCTGAAAACAGGCTACAATAGCAATGCATTATAATTTCCATGAAAGAGAAAGCTTGCTAGGAATGAAGATGAACCAGCGGGGGTGGATTAGGACTGAAAATCTGGGTCTATTTCTGGCTCTGCTTCAGTCTCCCAGCATAATCACTGCCCCCCCTGTGCATCCATTCATCATTATAATATGAAATTATCCTGTAGAGTGGTAGCACCCATGGACCCTGGGCAGGACCCCATTGCACTACCCACTGGATCCCAACAAAAGTTTTTCCCCTGACCGTCAGCTCTTACCCTGTAAGTATGAGATTGATACAGTAGATGAAGGAAGCACAATGTATTACTAAAATGATGGTTGATGAAGATAGATGTAGTAGAAGATTGACCAGAAATGAAGATTGACACAGTAGAACCTTAAATCAATAACTATCTATCCATATGCACCAATCTCTCTAGCCAGCCTTCCCCTGCAGTCTCTGTTTACCCAACAGACCAATGGTGGTCAGTAATTACTGGTTAATAAATGAAGACTGATAACTGATTAAATCTATATAATGATCATTATTGATAATAGAATATAGAGATGTGATTATGGAAAATGTGGGATAGGTCGATAAATGATAGCTAGTAAATTGCATGTTGGTGACAAGCAATTATTGAGAGACTGCTAATTGATAGTTGATTGGGAATTAGTTGATGACAATAACTGGTGCTTGAGTATTAAAACTGATTATTGCTAGCTGGAGACTGTAACTTGATTGATAATTGATACTTGGTGCATAAGTCATCATTGTTAAGTGGGGGGTGGAGAAGGTGTGTTTCTGCCTATAAGCTTGCATTTATTTTAATTATTAGAACAAGGTGATTCATCAATCTGGAAGGGGCTGCAGTTTTTGTCTTCATTTCAATCACTGTGGATGGGGGCAACACAGTGACTCATTCTAATTCAAAAACCCTCAGCAGAAGAGATGGGAAGTGCTCAGAGACTGAATAATAAATGCAAGTCACAGCAGTGAAAGGTTCACAGATCTTCTTGGCATTGAGCCAAGGACTGTGGTATTTCATGAATCTTTCTGCAAAGCCTTTGCTAAGAAAATTAATACATCCCTCTAGAGCCATGGTTATAAGACCTCAAGTCCTCTTCATTGCTCATCTTCCCAGAATACTTTGGCTGTGCCTACACTGCCAAATTAGTCCGAACTAAAGAAGCTTGGTCCGGACTAATTTAGCCCATGATCACACTAGGCATTACTTAGTCCAAACTAGTAAGACCCAATGGTTATTTCAGACTTCCGTGCTTAGTTCAAACTAAGCATAGGCAAGACTTGAAGTAAAAGTTAGGTCAGACTAAAGAAGTTCGAACTAGCTGGTTAGTTTGAACTAGCTGCACATTCTAGTTCAAACTAAAATGTTAGTTTGAATTAGAATGTGCAGCTAGTTTGAACTAAAAAGTCCAGGTTAATTTGAACTAGCCTGAGGTTAGTTCAGACTGAGCCTTTGTGGATTTCTCTAATTGAAATGGAATTTAATGGGTACTCAATCCCTTTTGCTTCCTTTGAAAATCTCATTGTAAAACCTGTGAGCTCAGAGGGCTAGTTTCTTTAAAATATTTTGAATCTTAAAAAGCAACTCATGCCCACTGAAATTCATCCCTTGGCCTGGTTCCCCACTAAATTGGCCTTGCTTAAAAATTTGGGCCAGAGAGTCTAGACATCCCAATTGGCTCCCTAGATAATTAAGTTATCTAACTGCCTAGCCTCATACACTCCCATTCACCTCTATCTGTTGATAGCCATCTATTCCCATCCATCCATTGATCTACCCATCTAGCCTCATAAACCCTGTGCCTCTATCTAGCCACATACACATCTATCTATCTATCTATCTATCTACCTAATCTATCTACTTTAAAAGAAACCTTAGGGAGTGAGGTACCTAAATTTGATTCAACAGAAGTCAGATGACTAAGGATGGACCCTTTTCTGTAGTCCAGCAGAAGGGGCGCTAGTCCAAGAGACCTGGTTTCTCCCCTCTCTGACCTTGGGCAGGATAATTTCCCTTTCCATCCTTCACTTCCTGTTCCCTTAGCTGAAGTCAAGACCCTTTGAGCACCCAGCTCTCATGGGGAGAAGAGAGCATTTCAGTGGAGCAGGTTCTGAGCTGAGACCCTGCAGAATAGGTGACTATTCTGATTATGACCATGGGCTCCCTTACCCCCCTCTTTGAATCTCAGTTTCTCCATCTGTAAAATAGATGTCATGATGGCCTTTTCCCTAGCTGTTTTGTTTGGTTTTTTTTGTTTGTTTTGTTTTTTTTTGGGGGGGGGGGGGCTGTGCAGATAAAACACTTTGGCCCAGATTGTTAAAGCTATTTAAGCACCTAAAGGAGAAGATAGTTGCCCAGTGGGATTGAAATCAGAAGAAGATTCATAGGTTTTAAGATCAGAAGGGTCCAATAGAACCATCTAGTCTGACCTCCTGCACAATGCAGGCTATAGAACCTTCCACCCACTCCTCCAATAGACACAGAAGCTATGACTGAGACGCTGAAGTCCCCAAATCATGGTTAAAAGATTTCAAGGTGCAAAGAAATCACAGCAACTGACCCATGCCTTATACTACAGCAGAAGGTGATAAATTCCCCAAATCCCTTACCAATCTGCCCGCAAAGCTGAGGCATTGCTGCCCCAAAAAAAGGTTGGGGCCCATCCCTGGGCACCACCCCCTGCCCCTCCCCAAATATACCATCTGACCCAAAAAAATACCCTGTGACCCCAAATATGGTGATCAGCTAATCCCTGAGCATGGGCAAGACTGACAAACCAGACACCCAAAAAGAATTCTCTGTAGTAACTCAGAACTCACCCCATCTAACATCCCATAGCAAGCCATTGGACATATTTATCACTAGTAGTCAAAGAGCAGCTAATTATCAAATTAGGCCATCCCATCATAACATCCCCTCCATAAATTTATCTGCCTCAGTTTTGAAGCCAGCTAGGTTTTTTGCACCCACAGTTCCATTGGAAGGCTATTCCTGAGCTTCCCTCCTCGGAAGGGTAGGAACCTACATCTAATTAAAAGTCTCAACTTCCTGATGGCAAGTTTATATCCATTTTTTCTTGTGTCTACATTGGCACTGAACTTAAATAATTCCTCTTCCTCCCTGGTATTTATTCCTCTGATGTATTTATAGACAGCAATCATATCTCCCCTCAACTTTCTTTTGGTTAAGCTAAACAAGCCAAGCTCTTTGAGCTGCATCTCATAAGGCAGGTTTTCTATTCCACAGATCATCCAAGTTGACTTTCGTTGCACCTGTTCCAGTTTGAATTCATCCTTTTTAAACATGGGAGACCAGTACCACACACAGTATTCCAGGTAGTATCCTAGATATATCTGAATAATGCACTAAGCAGCCATGTGCACCTGTAGGGATTTAAATATCTTTATACCTGCACTTTACATGCAGAGGTCTCAGAAGCATGGATGGTGTTTTTTCCTCCAAATTCTTAGCTGGTGTGCCTTGACATAGGATCAGGTTTACCTGAAAGCAGTGGGAGTTAGGCAATTAATTGACTGAGATGTTTTTGTAAACTCCACTATGTGCCTATCTAAATATTTAGGCACCTTAACTATCATTTAAAATCTAGTTCTTTCCTTTAAGTACTTCAATCATAAACCAAAACTGCCAGGAAACCCATGGGTCACTCTTGGAGAGTGAATCTGACCTTACAGGCCTTGCAGAGGAAGAACAAGGACAGGATTGGAGTCTTCTTGTCATTCACAAGGTTAATTCTAGCCATCATAAGATTCTAAAACAAGGATGTGGTGTTTCTAGCCAACAGCAATAAATCATTTATGTTGCCAAGGAGCAGAACCAGCATGGAGAGCCCTTGTCCCCAGAGGGAAATATAACTATTGCTTTAAACAAAAAAAAAAAAAAAAACCCAGAAGGTTTCCCCTTGACTTCTGGATGTGGCCTCAGCTTCTCATATCTGCAGCTGTGCTGAGATGCCTGAACTATTGTGTCCTAGGCAGGGCTGGCCCAATGTTTTCTGCTGCCCTAGGCCAGCAAGGATTTTGACACCCATCCCTTCAGCCATGGGTAGGGAGTGGTGCCACCATCAGGATCTGACTGCAGGCAGAGAGTGGCACCAATGCCAGAGTCTCACTGCAGGAGGGGGTCTGGCCTGGCAGGGGAGCAGCACCATGGGCAGGAGTCTGGCCATGTGCGTGGAGTGGAGCAGCCCCACTCCAGCCCTTGGTGCCCCCCAAATTGTTGGCAGCCTAGGCGACCACATAGGTCACCTCTGTGGAAGAACTGGCTTTGGTCCTAGGGCTTTAACAGCTGAGGAGTTCAATGGTGTGGTTTGACTTAAGGTACTGTCATTAGATTCATCTCAGGAATGAACCATGTTCTTTCAGAGACCAGACAAGGTGCATCTATCCATCAATCCCCCAGCATCCCTTTTATCTATCATTCACTGTCACCGTAATGAACCCACTGTACATGGAGCTTTTGATTTACCTACTATTTATGCAGACTGGGTCACCAAGCAGTTATGCCTTGATGGAAACAGTCATTTTCATACATTCCCACATGAATTAACTGTCCCCAAAAAGAGGGCACATGAGGTGCAATTTAATATTGGGTCAGGGACCACAGCTGCAGGGACAACAGGAAAATTCAGATTAATTTTCCTCTGTATCTTGTTATTACTTCAAAGTGCTTTGATTTTTACCTTTTTATTCTGTTTTAACTCAGTATATATCACCCAGCTTGACTAATGTGGTCTGGGAAATTGTCTAAAATCCCAATACATTTTAAAACCTCTTTTCACTGCTTCTTTAACAAGACTATTTTTTTAAACAATTTCTAAAGTTTAACAAAAGCAAAGGTAATGGAAAAGCTCTGTGCAGGTTACTGAGGACAATGAGCAATGAGATAGCATGTTCTGAAGTAAGTATCTCCCAGCAGTTCTGAATTCACTCTGTGAGAGCTGTTATTTTGGGGAGAATGTACTGTGTTACCTGTAATGATGTTGTTGAAATCTTCTTCTGAGTGCAAAGCTCAACTCATGAATGCTGGAGCAGAACTTCCATGCTATCATTTTGATGGCCCCACAATGGGCATAAGCTAGCCCTGGAGGGCTGGAAATTAGGAGCAGATTTCTAACCTTCACAGCAGGGAGGTTCTGGGATCATGTCCCATTAGGAGTTATGGGGGAAATAACCTGATAAGTTTTAAGGACCTTGATAAGTTCAATTGGGATTCTGGGCTGTCCACTGACTGAATGATCCAGAGACCCCTTTTAGTCTTAGATTCCTAAATAATAACTGAGTTTATCTGGAGGGGGAGTAGGTAGGCAAGTAACATCTGAATAATATTGTTGAATAGAGAGACAGACAAGCAGAGGAACACAGAGCAAGACTAACCTCCCACCCTCACAGCTAATAAATATAGGAGTCATTTGATATCTTTGGGAACTTTTCCATTGTCCTTCACTGGTGGAAGGATTCCACTCTCTGTTTTCATGTGAAGTTATAGATTCACAGACACTAAGGTCAGAAGGGACCATTCTGATCATCTAGTCTGACCTCCAGCCCAATGTCAGCCTCAAAACCTCACCCACCCACTCCAGCAATAAGCCTCTAACCTATGACTGAGTTATTTAAGTCCTCAGTTCATGATTTAAGGACTTTAAGATCAGAGAATTCACCAGCAGGTGAGCCATGCCCCATGCTACGAAAGGCGAAAAAACCCCAGAGCCCTAACCAATCAGCCCTGGGGCAAAATTCCTTCCCAGCCCCAAATACAGCAATCGGTTAAACCTTCAGCATGTGGCCAAGTCTCACCAGCTAGTCACTCAAGAAAGAATTCTCTGTAACCCACCCCATCTACCCTTCCTTCTTAAACCTCTTGCATATCCAACACTAGTAGTCAAAGATCAGCCAATTTCCAGAGTAGGCTGTCCCATCATACCATCCCCTCCATAAAGTTGTCAAGCTTAGTTTTGAAGGCAGTTATGTTTTTTGCCCCCACAGCTCCTCTTGGAAGGCTATTCCAGAACTTCTCTGATGGTTAGAAATCTGCATCTAACTTCAAGCCTAAATTTCCTGATGGATAGTTGTATCTGTTTGTTCTAGTGTCCACATTGTTACTGTACTCAAATAATTCTTCTTCCTCCCTGATATTTATCCCTCTGATGTATTTTCAGAGAGCAATCATTAGAGTGGGAATGGCAGTGAAAATGGGGAATGGCAGGGTTTTTGTATGACTTGGCTATATAGACACACAAATGTGCTGGAATGAACTAGGCTACTGGGGTCAAGGCACCATGGTGACTGTAACAACAGGTATGTTATATGGTTTCTTCCATCCTTAATTCCTTAATATATATATTTTACTTTCCTAAGAAACTTCTGTAGAAAGCCAAGAAGGTACTCTGGTTTCATCCATTCCCCCAGGGACCTGCGATAAGAATTACTGGGCAAGAGGGAGTTTGGCCAAAATGATCACAAATACTATATACGTTTTCGTAATTGAGAATAGATGCTGGGGGGAACAGAGGCATAGCACAATGAACATTGAGATTGTGAACACCTCTTAAGAAAGATGAATTTCAGTGGGGGTTAGGCAACCAACTGTTGCAACTATCTTTAAAAATTCCAGTCACATTAATTTAGATATTAATTATGCTAATCCCAGCCACAGTAATCAATTAGGGCTCAGTCCCATGCAAAGGAAAGCACTCCACTGAACTGGGTTGGTTCTCTAAAGGGACTTTTAGTAAGGGATGACCAAAGTTTAGAAGGACTGTGATAACTGGGCTTTGGATTATTGGGGGCAAGGGACGTTGGCCACCATCACCTCAGGATTACTTCCAATGTTCTTCTCTTTTTAAATCTCTAAACTCAATGAAAGTATTTTTCCCCTGGTCAGTTTTAAGTCAGATCTCTCTTGGCTGAGCTGTGCTTGCAGAAGTCATAGTTAGTTATAACCCAACCCTATTGTGCAGTAAAATGCTCAGGGGGAAGGAATCCTACAGTTCACCCTGACCATGGCAGACTTCAGAATGTCAGCTCCCGAATCCCCACATAAATCAGAAAAGAAGGCAAATAGCAAACGGCTGCTTTCTGTACTGAGATAAGGGGAAATAAATCAATGTGATGGCTACGGTCAATTTGATTACTGGGGGCAAGGAACCCCGGTCACCATCACTTCTGGTAAGTAATAAATTGTAAAAACCTCAGTATTGCAGAAAAGGTAGTAAGACTGTCTCAGCCAAACAGACTCTAACAATATTTTTAACTTGTTACTACAATCTCCAGTAGGCGCAGTTTAAGGTGGGAAAGGGGTTTTTGTCTTTGTAAATGGAGTTTTCTTTGAAACATCCTTGAAAGAATAATGGATTTTTTACACATCAAGGGAAAGGGAATTGAGCACTGTGATTATGACTACTTTGACTACTGGGGACAAGGGACCCTGGTTACGGTCACTTCAGGTAAATTTCTAAACATTTTTGTCTTCCTCAATCTTGATTTAATTCATAGCAGCAGAGTAAATTTCATACAGAGAATCATGCAGCATACAACCTTGTCTCAATTGCCATTGGGGACTTTTCATTGACTTCAAATGGTGTTGCTCCCATCCTATATGTATACTGTGCTCTGCTTGGAGTACTTTTCAACCACTTGGGATGAGAGAAGCTGGTTAGTCACATCAGGTGAATTTCAAACTTTTATTCCAGTCCTGGCTTAATTCTGAAAAGTGTTGTAAGCTTTACCTGTTCGGAATTTTGATATGGCCCTACAAAATATATGGGTACAGAGTCACTAAGACCGTGCTTCACTGTGCTATAACCAGGCTGCTTTTGGCTTCTGGGGACAAGGGATGCAGGTGACAGTCACCTCGGGTAAATGTCTAACCTTTATTTGAATCCTCAGAGTAGCCAGTTAAATTCTGCACTCTCAGAATTTTGTTAGAACCCAGCTGAGGATATTTGTATGGAGACACTAGAACTTTTTTTTACTGTGCTACTGGGGTGCTTTTGACTACTGGGGACAAGGAACTCTCGTTACGGTCACATCAGGTAAATTTCTAACCTTTATTCCAGTCCTAATAGTAGCCAGTTAAATTTTGTGGAGACAGAATTTTGACTTGACCAAGCATGTTTATGCAGAATTGCCAGGGCAATAGATTACTGTTTTATGGCTTGGCTTATGACTACTGGGGACAGGGAACTTTTGTCTTAGTCACCAAATGTAACCAAAATTTTTCCTTATTTTTGAATTATGCATTTTCTTTCTGTGCCTATGGTAACTTTTTATCTCAAATCTTTTATCTTTATATGTAGACTATTGCCTTACTCAGGTGCCTAAATTGAAAGATTTAGCCCACTGTCTATAATAGATACAGAAAGAGAAGGTGATACAGAAGAACTAAGGCACTGCTGACTGTGACTTACAGCAAGAATGCATTTTTAAGAATATTTGATATTTTTGACCCAAAGTCCACTAGGCCAATTTATGGTCCTTTCTTGCCCTACAATCTGTCAGCTGGTGACTTTATGAGTGTTGGCTCAAGGCACAAATCTTTAAAAGAAGTCTTGCTAACCTTGTGCCACTCTGGATGAGTAGTTTTTGTACAGTGGAATGCAGGAAAGAGAAATAAGGTGTAACCCATTCGATTACTGGGGCCAGGGCACCATGGTGATGGTCACTTCAGGTAAAGATAGAAACCTCTAAAATTTCTTTTGTCATTGAAGTAATTTGTGATTGCCCAAAGATATTTGAGGTGGGGAAAATTTAGCTGTTGTATATATATGTTAGTTCAAACTTAATTAACAGAAAAACTCTGAAGTAGTGATGTCGAGATTACACTGATTGTAATGGCATGAAAAAATAATAGAGGCAGACAAATAGGTATTTGTACAAGGAAAACAGGCAAAAGTATCTCTGTGTGACTGGTATTTCGATAACTGGGGTCAAGGAACTATGGTCACCGTCACTTCAGGTAAGAATTTTCAATCCTAAATTGCCTTTACTGATTTTTATATTAATCTCTTAAAACTGACCACTAATGTCCCCTCTTCCAAATTTGCAAGACTGTCTTTGTATGAAAGGGTTCCTGTGGAATTCCAAGAGTTAGAATAATGGAAGACAGTGGTATTTTAGATTTAGAGAGATCAGTAACATCTTAATTTCCTTTTATCAGGTTGTATAGATCAGTCTTGATGTGGAGGAGCTATCATTCTGACTTGTCCTCTTCTAGGACAAGAACACAGTAGCAAAAAACAATGGCTGAGATTTTCAAAGCGGAGTAAATGATTAAAGTTGGGGAATGGATGTCCTAATTGCCTTCTTGACAATTGACAATCTTACACTAAATTTTGTACTATAAAATGGCAGCACAAAAGTCTAGATGGAAAATCTTGAAGTTTTCTCAGGTTTGTCATCCAAAACTCCTAAAATTGCCTGTCACTTTTGAAAATCTCACTGATATATGAGAGAAGGTTCTTGTACACTTAGAACAACACAATAGGCCATTGTGATACTTACGCTTACTTCGACTATTGGGGTCAAGGAACCATGGTGACTGTCAGTTCAGGTAAATACAATTTCTAAATCTCCCATAGTATGAAATCTAGAGGGCTGAAATTGAAATCACTCACAATTTTCATAAGTCTGAAAGCTGGATTTGTTCCAAATGTATCAGAGTTAAAATAATCATTGAGTTGAGATTAGAATAATTAAGGTGTGCAGATCAAAATGATTACCGTAAAATTGCCATGAGAAAAAAATAACTACCTAAAATAATTAGGAAAATGTGAAAGGGTTTTTGTGAGGCCATAATATAAGATTTGAGCAATGTGATTATTACGGCTTTGACCTCTGGGGACAAGGAACCATGGTCACTGTTACTTCAGGTAAAACTTTCCAACAATTTCTAACTCAAATATGTGTGAGTGAAAGTTCTAGGGAATTAAAAAAAATATTGAATTTGATCAAAAGCCAACTCAAGTCAATGGAAAGATTGCCTTTGACTTCCCACTGAGCTGGCTCTGGATCAGACCAAAGAAAAAAGAAACAGCATGTTATTCAACTCTGTAGATTGATTCAATATTAGATTAAATAAATTTTCATAGATTCCAGTGGCTACTATTAGGCAAGATTAAACTGAAGGCAGTAATCATAAATCAGAATAAATGATGTAATATTTACAGTCACTAGGTTTTTTCTAGACTATTAAGTATCTGGAGGTAAATTCTAAGGGAAAATCCAAAATAAATTATTATAGTCAGAATACTCGGATGAAAGGCAACTTGTTAAACTAGTAATTTTGGTAAATCAGCGTTTATCCATTGCTGATTTACACCAGCCAAGTGGACACATCTATTTAAATTAACACCTCTATGGTTATCAAAACTAAAATCAAAGTAGCAGGAGGTTTTTGTGCAAACAGCACACTAGGTTTTATCAGTGTGATTATTATAATGCCTTCGATTCCTGGGGACAAGGGACCATGGTGACTGTAACTTCAGGTAAAAATTTCCTTCTATTTCCAATCTCTATTACCGTTAATTGATTAAACTGGGAAAGTCAGTGAGTTTTAGCCACCCAGGCCAAGAGTTAGAACCACTGTGACTACTATGCTTTTGAGTACTGGGGACAAGGAACAGTGGTGACGGTTTCCAGTGGTAAGTTTGCTCATCACATTGATGTTTAATATTAGTTTTCAGTTAGCATGTTAAAATAGTATTCTCCTTAGAAGGTTCCACTTTTTTCAAATCTTTAGGTTAGACAGTTTCTTAAACTTCCTTTTAAATTCTGCATAGACCTGTCCATTCCTTAGCAAAAATAGCTTCATTATAAAACAGAATAAAATGTTTAAAAATTCTATTGGAACTTTGAACTTGACCCTAGAGCTTTTGAAGTAATTGGCAAAACTGCCACTGATTTCATCCAAACCAGGATTTGTCTTGTTACTAGTTACCAATATTAGTGACTAGTCTCTCTGCTGATGCAGATTGGCTCTTCTGCTTTACACCAGTTGAGGATTTACTTCACTAATTGCTTTTCAAGCATTTAGAAGTCAGGAGAAAAAAACTACGAAATTACCAGATTGGGATACCTTAGATATAGGGAACTAATAAAGAGTCTAAATCTTTTCTTATACATTAATTATTTGGCATGATGGGGAGATTCTAATGAATTCTGAGGTTATTGCTTAGGTTAACAGAATAATTGTCTTTCTGTGTATGACTGGGGTCAAGGGACCATGGTGACAGTAACAACAGGTAAATTCCAGTCTCTACTACTTCTCTTCCATCCTGTGATCTAGGCTGTAATGTTTAGTGTTCTTGATTTATGAGGATCTTTTATTTTCATTCTCAAAACATCATTTTATTACATAATTAGGGCATAATAACTGATTGCCATTGTTTGGAATCTTGCTTGAAATTTCTGTAGCTCCAAATTTGCAGGGGCACTTCTAAAAGTCTTTGAGGGTTCGAGTTTTCTAACAAATGCTCATATTGAGTGAGGGGTCTTGGACAGAATCAGTTTAGGTTTTTGTACGCTCTCTAAGGGGGACTCTAACAATGTGATTACTTTGACCACTGGGGCCAAGGGACCATGGTCACCGTCACTTCAGGTATGATTTTTATTCCTATTCAAAGGGTTATTTTTTAATTCTGAGATTTTTTTTAATAACTTAAAGGGGGGGGTCTTTGATGAGCATCACTTTTCAGTATCTTTGGGGTGGCTAGTATCAGTGACATGGAGGAACGGAGTACTCATTCTGTCTAATTGCTAAACAATGCCTTCCTCCTTAAACATGGACTTAATTCTTTGGGTATGGTCTTAAAATCATTGCTTGGGGCAAGTTTATGTACAGCCAAGAAGCACATTTTATTTCTGTGGGCTTTGCTTACTGGGGACAAGGGACTCTGGTGACTGTGACAACAGGTGAGGCTTTTATTACAGTGTTTTATTATTTAGGTCTCAATTGGAGATATCAAAAATTTACAATCAGAGACAGGGTAAAAAATGCATTGTTTCTATTTTGTTGGCCAAGGGAACAAAACCTTAATTTTATTTCTGAATTAAATAAAAATAAATCTGGGGTTGGCAACTATTGGCCAAGTCCTAAATGATTTGAGGGAGAGAACATGACAGAATTGATAGGTAGACTTGAAAGTCATTGTAACTGAATGTTTAAGTGACTAAATGCCTTTGTGAATCTGGCCCTTGATTTAGCTATTTATCTGTCTCTATGATGAGTAGATTAGGATAAAAGAAAAACATGGGAAGATTTTTTTTTTTAAAATGATCACATTTTTAAACATAATGAAAGTGCTTCTGTATTTATTATGTCAGGCAGATTTAGATGTTTCTACAGTTCAATTTATCATAAATTAATTTTAGAAACAGGCTCTTAGTTAGTTAATTAACTGTCTGGGCAAGGTTCTTGTAAAACTCCAGAATAAACATGTCCCAGTGTGATAACTGGTTTGACTACTGGGGACAAGGAACTATGGTCACTGTCACATCAGGTAAAAATTCTTTCTTTTTAACAATTCAGTTACTTGAGATGATTTTTGTATTAGCCAAGAATCAGACTCAACTCCTGTTGAAGTCATTTCCACTGACTTTACTGGGACTTGGGTCAAATCCTTAATGTGTCTTCCATAAAGCCTATATTCTGATACAAGATCAAAGACCATAACTGAACTCTGTTCCCTAGCAAACCAGATATATATTATATCTTTAAAATTCTGTTCCTTTTTTTTTTTTAATTTCTTGGGAAGATATCTCTTTAGGGTGAGTGTGCGGCAGTGGTTTAGAGAGAGGTTTGAGTTAAGTCCACATACAGAAATGTTTTATTCTGGTCATAGTCTCTTTGGCTGAGACTTTGATAGAGTTTTAAGACAGAGAGAAACCCAAATCAGATTGAAATTCAATGGGAGTTGGGCTCCTAAAATCCATTAGGCTTCTTTGAAAACCTTACCGATGTTAGGGCCTGATCCAAAACTAGTGGGAAGCTGAATCAGACTCTTCAAACTAGGTTCTCAGTCACTATTCTATTGATTTCAGTAGAAACTTTGCTGACTTACGCTGCTTTGGGGTCTGCTCCTAATCCCTTATCATGGGAAGGCAATAGAACTCTTCCCTGTTTGTTTTATATTTTAAAAAAATCTGAAGAAAAGGGTTGGGTGTGTAGGTTGATGTGAACCATTGTCTCCTATATGTGTCATTGTGATAACATCTTTGAGTACTGGGGACAAGGTACCATAGTCACTGTAACATCAGGTAAAATATTTTAACCTTATATTTTTTATATTTGTAAGTATTCAGAAGGGCACAAATGGGGAAATAATTTAGTTCATGTTTATAAAGCAGGGCTACCTTCTCTAGGGCATGTATGGTCTAGTATCTTGTTCAATTTATGTTTAAGTATCTCAGATAAATTCTTAGTCTGGACTTTTAGTCATAAATGACAAAAAAAATAGGGCAACTGGTTGTTTTGTTTGACTGATTAATTGGGTTTTTAACTAATTGCCAGAATGGTATTTTATTTAATTAATTAAAATTAATTAATCAATCAATCAATGACTTTATTAATTCAAATAAACAAATAAATAAATAGGAATCTTCTCTGAGAATAAGCATGAGGAAAGCCAATAAAAAAATCTGCCTTTCTAAAATACAGTCTGGAAAAAATATTTCTACATCATGTTATTGAATCATGGTCTTAATTACATCCCTATTAGATAAATCATAGAAATTTTAATGGCACCTTGTATTTCAATTTTTAACTTCAGTTTTAAACATTATAAGGTTTTTCTAGGATAAATTTTAAAAGTACTTTAGTTCTTTCAACCGCAAAAACTATCCCTCCTACTAAAAACATAGTGACTGTCATTGCATAGATAGGATATTTGTACAAACTCCAAAAAAGATTAATTAGGGTGGTAATTATGCTTTCTTCAACTGGGGACAAGGAATCCAGGTCACCATTACTTTGGGTAAATCAATATTATTATTGCTCATATGTCTAATGGTGAGGAAGGAGGTTTTCAGTGTGGAAAGGGCCCCATTCTGCAGTCTCTGGTCTCCCAAAGTGCAAGTGAATTTTGAGGCATGACTGTTGATCATAAATCAAATCTCTCTCTCTATTCCTGTGCACACCTTGCTTTTGGGCATTACAGACTGCAAATCTGACTTTTTAGCATGATAGAAGTGAGATTAGACATAATAGTCAAATTGATTTCTCTGTTAATATTCATTTATTGGTCCCTTTGGCCCTGGTCATTTAATATTTTTCATATTATAGTTGTTGAAAAGGCTAAATAAACAGAAGCAATAAGACATGGAGAGGAATATGGCCTTGCTCAACTGAAATTTAAGATTAAGACCAAAAAATACTTAACAGTTAAAACTAGATAATGGCTTTCATTAAGATTTAAACTTAAGTGCCCAGGTCCCTTTTGAAAATCATACCAATTGTCTAATCGGACAATTCTACCAGGTCTGTGAGTATTTTTCAGGACAAGGAGAAATATGTCATTATTTTATGGTGTGGGAAATTATTAGTAAGCTTTTCTGATAATTATTAAGTTAATAAATGTTATGGAGAAAAGTAGTTGCCTGACCCCAATTTTCCCCTGAAGAGTCTCTCCCGTAACTTTAGTTACATGCTTCATTTTCAAGATTAATCTAACAAAAGATTTCTTTTCCTCTGATGGTGCAAACCAATTAAGTATTCTCTGTTTGAGGCTTTCCACTCACTTCAGTGGTCTTTGAATCAAACTGGGATTGTCAAAAGAGTTTAAGGGAGTTAAATGTCAAACTTCCAAAGCTTCTCATGTCTTATTCAGCCTCAGCCCATTAGAAAATAGATGCTAACAATTATTTATACATTAAAAAAAAGAGAAGCAGATTTTTTACATTCTTAGTCCCATTAAGTAGCACTTTACTCCCAGAGTAATCATGTTCAGCAACACCATTGCTGGATTAAAGTGCTACTCAGCAGATTTCCAAATCTGAACTCTCAATAATTAATAAAATAAAATAAAAGTTTTCTTTGGAGTTTGGAACCAAGATGGCTGATTCTGACACACATGGCCCTGATCTTGCTCAGCCTCCATCTGGCAAAGGTTCGTTTTTCAGTTCCGGTTATTTTTAGGCAAATGTTTCCATAAATAACTGTTTTGGTTTCAAAAACATCACAATCTTTGGTCAGTTTTGCATAATAGACAAGAAGGTTTCAAACAACAAAGTCACATCTGTTGGGTGTAAAAATAAAATCTTAGCAGGTGGCAGAGATCAACATGTTGATAAGAGTCTTGAGCTAAATTAAGATATTGTTCTCTTAACTTGAAAATATTGGCTGCGTCTCCCCACAAATCACTTTGAATGATAATTATTTTGCACAAATCTACTACTTTGTGTTAAAAAAGGAATAATTTCATTCTACTTTCCTAGATGATCTTTTATTAAAGGAGGATAAGAGATTAGCAATTTGTTAATTAACCTTTCCTTTCAGAGAATAATCTAAAATGAGATTAATCATTTTACAGTCAGTTTAGTGGTTTCTTTGATTACTTATTTAACATTTTCTAGCAAAAAACCTGAGGGAAATGATGCTAGGAATTTGAAAGTATATGAAGTAAAAACATAGCCAGATTTTTAATTGATGAGATTAGATAGATGAACATACTTAAATGCAATATAATTTTAACTAAATAGTGTTAGATTTATTCATAAATTTGGAGAGAGTTAAAGTAATTAGACTGATCAATAATTTTAATTCAATATCCTTAATAATAACCTAACTGTATTTTTATCCATAGTATTAATTAACTTCATTAATAAATTCTAACCCAATAGAATTCAATCTATAACATTAAATTGATATAAAAGCTTTATGCTAATTAAATATTTTAGTGAGTAGAAATCAAAGATCTACAAACTTTTAGTTTATTTGATTTTAAATTTGATATCAAAAACCACAGCTAAAAGAAAATAAGCCTGCATTAGTTTTTAAATTATGTTAACTGGCAGAAATTTTATCATTTTCTAAACCAAAATTTTATATGATATTAAATCATGCAGAAGTTATGAAAAGAATAAATTTTGATTTAGAATTTTTAATAAGAACTTTGTTTTCCATGAAAACATTTGAACATATATTCAAACCCCAATTCAATCTCTAAAAGAATATCACCAGCCATGCATTTGAAATATTTTCACCAAGACACAAAAATTACTTAGAAGACAAAAGATTTAAGAAAAAATATCTACGAGGCAATTAATCTATCCTTGGAAATGGAATATCAAGAAACACATAAAATCTCATCTCAACAGGGACTCAGTTGGTAAGGAACCTAATTATCTTTTTGAATTTTTATCTTTATCTAATTTTGTTGAATTGATTCAAAGGTCCTTTTATTTTCCAAATAAGACTTGCCTTAAAATCTCATTTATATATATTCAAACAATTTAGTAAATAGTATTAGATTTTATTTGAAAAACAATTTGATCATGCTCATTTAGAGAAATATATCTATGAATAATTTGCTAGAAATAATTTCAACTTGGATGTAAATATAATTTTCTTAATACACTGTTTTGACAGTTACTAATATATCAGAAGAAAATATTATTTATTGATAAGAAATTAACAGTTGATGTATAAGTAATAATTTTATCATTTTGATTTATTAATGATATGATTTGGGAAGCAATATTGCCTTATTATAAGATAGAGCCTGTCAGTTAATGTTTATTTTACTATTTAGTTCAGCAGTTGAGTTTCTCTGTGGTTTATTTTTTATAATGCTTGTGTGCAAGTGAGAGAAGGATCATTCTGAATTCAGCAGAATTTAGGGTCAATATTTCTTTTAGTTTATTTTCCAAGTAAATATTTTTCTGTTCTTCAGTTTGTGCTGAGGTAAAATAAGGGAGCCAGAATTGTGAATGGAGCTGATTTTTAAAAGTCAGGGTCTGTTTTCAATTATTTTGGCAGTAAATAGGAATTTCAAATTCATTTTGTAGAGGGAACAGAAGTAGCTAGAGTTGTTAGTTTGATGAAAATGCAGCTTTTACTTTAATTTTGGGAGTAATTTGCTTTTTTCTTGAGGGTGAAAAAACGCAGACTTGGGAATTAAATTTCGTAAATGAGCCTAGATGTATTTTAAATGGATTTCTTCCCTCTCCTTAAATAGCATTTAGAGAATCTATGCCTAGGTTTAATTACAAATTCATGCATAGTGTGATTTATTGACTAGCTGGCTTTTTCTGCTTTAAATACTCAGTTAATTGAAAAATGCTTAACTGCCTGGTTCAGTGGAAACACTTGATTACTTAGGAAACAGAAGTCTTAATTGGTTAATAGATTTCTTAATTCATAGTGTAATTAAATAAATGATTGACTAAAAAGAATGGTTGCTGATTGAGGTGTGCCAGGTCCCCCAATTTGGTTTTCCCTCACTGGGTCCATGTCAGCACCAGGCTGGACATGCAGGGTCTGGCTTCCCGGTGGTACCATATCGCTCTAGTTAGGTCAGTACCAACATCAGGCTGGAAGTGGAGAGCCCAGGTTCCCAGTGGTACGAGATCCACTCCTAGCTAGGTCTGTACAAGCACTGGGTTGGGAGTGCACAGTTCAGGTCCCCAGTGGTACCTGATTCCCCCAAACTGGTCTGTACCAACATGGGCTGGGAGTGTAGGGTCCAGTTCCTGGTGGTACCAGATACTAGCTAGCCTGTACAAGCACCGGACTGGGCATGCAGGGTCCAGATTCCCAGTTGTACCAGGTATCTCCTACCTGGATATGTACCCGCATTGGGCTGGGACTGCACAGTGAGGGTTCCTGGTGGTACCAGATACTATTTAAGTCAGTATAAGCACCGGGCCGGGAGTGCAGCGTCAGGTCCCCAGTGCTACTAGATCCTAGCTAAGTCTGTACCAGCACCAGACTGGGAGTGCAGCCTCCAGTCCGTGGTGGTACCAGATTCTAGCTAGGTCTGTACCAGCACTGGGCTGGGAGTGCAGCATTTGGTCTCTGGTGGTACCAGAGCCTACTTAGGTCTGTATCAGCACCAGGCTAGGAGTGCAGGCTCTGGTCCCTGGTGGTACCAGATCCTAGCTAGGTCTGTACTAGCACCAGGCTGGGAGTCCTGGGGCTGGTTCCCTGTGGTATCAGATCCTAGCTAGATCTGTGCCAGTACTGGGCTGGGAGTGCAGGCTCCAGGTCCCAATGGTACCAGATCCTAGCTAAATCTGTACCAGCACTGGTTGGGAGTGCAAGGTTCAGGTTCCTCGTGGTACCAGATGCTAGTTAGGTCTGTACCAGCACCAGGCTGGGGGTGCAGGCTCCAGTTCCTGATGGTACCTGACCCTAGCTAGGTCTGTACCAGCACCCGGCTGGGAGTGTAGGGTCTGGTTCCCAGTGATACCAGATCCTAGCTAGGTCTGTACCGGCACCAGGCTGGGAGTGCAGGCTCTGGTTTTTGGTGGTACCAGATCCTAGCTAGGTCTGTAAAAGCATTGGGCTGGGAGTGCTGGGACTGGTCCCCGTGGTGCCAGATCTTAGCTAGGTCTGTACCAGCACCAGGTAGGGAGTGCAGCATCTGTTCCCCGATGGTACCAATCCTAGCTAGGTCTTTACCAGCACTGGCTGGGAGTGCAAGGTTCAGGTTCCACATGGTACCAGATGCTAGTTAGGTCTGTACCGGCACCAGACTGGGAGTGCAGGCTCCAGTTTTTGGTGATACCAGATCCTAGCTAGGTCTGTAAAAGCATTGGGCTGGGAGTGCAGGTTCCAGTTCCCGGTGGTACCAGATCCTAGCTAGATCTGTACCAGCACCAGACTGGGAGTGCGGGGACTGGTCCCCGTGGTGCCAGATCCTAGCTAGGTCTGTACAAGCACAAGGTAGGGAATGCAGCATCTGTTCCCCAAAGGTACCAACCCTAGCTAGCTCTTTACCAGCATTGGCTGGGAGTCCAAGGTTCAGGTTCCTGGTGATGCCAGATCCTAATTAGGTCTGTACCAGCACCGGGCTGGGAGTGCAAGGTTCAGGTTCCTGGTGGTACCAGATCCTAGCTAGATCTGTACCAGTATGGGGCTGGGAGTGCAAGCTCCAGTTCCCGGTGGTATCAGATCCTAGCTAGGTCTGTACCAGCACCAGACTGGGAGTGCTGGGACTAGTCCCCCATGGTGCCAGATCCTAGTTAGGTCTGTACTAGCACCAGGCTGGGAGTGAAAGCTCTGGTTCCCGGTGGTACCAGCTCCTAGCTAGGTCTGTACCAGCACTGGGCTGGGAGTGCAGGCTCCGGTTCCTGACAGTACCAGATCCTAGCTAGATCTGTAGCAGCACCCGGCTGGGAGTTCTGGGGCTGGTCCCACGTGCTATCAGATCCTTTCTAGATCTGTACAAGCACAAGCCTGGGAGTGCAGGCTTCGGTTCCCAGTGGTGCTAGGTCTGTAGCAGCACCAGGCTGCGAGTGCAGGCTGAAGTTCCTGGCAGTATCGGATCCTTAGCTAGGTCTGTAGCAGCACCAGGCTGGGAGTGCAGTGTCTGGTCCCCAGTGGTACCAGATCCTAGCTAGGTCTGTACCAGCACTGAGCTGGGCTTGCAGGCTTTGGTTCTCGGTGGTACCAGATCCTACCTAGGTCCGTACCAGCACTGTGGAGTGCAGGTTCCGGTTCCTGGTGGTACCAGATCGTAGCTAGGTTTGTACCAGCACCAGGCTGGGATTGCATGGTCCCATCCCCAGTAGTACTGTGTCCATCCATGCTGTGTCTGCATCAGGAGCATGCTGGGGAAACAGAGTTTGGGAACCCAGTGCTAGCAGGTTCCCCTCTGTAGTTTAGGTGTGCATCAGTAGTGGGCTGGGGATACAGTGTCCCCAGTGGTACCCAGTGATAGTAAATCCCCCCCATAGCTGGCCTGTACCATCATTGGGCTGGGTGTCCAGGTCCTTGGTGGTTCCCAGTCCCCTCCCCCCCCAGCTAGTTTCTGCCAGCACCAGGGCAGGAATGCCGGGTCCCTGGTGGTACCCACTATTCTCTAACTGGTTTGTATCAGCATCAGGGTGGCAGTGCAGGGTTTAGGCTTCTTGTGGTACTGGATGCCCACTCCTTAGTCTGTACTAGCCCTGGGCTCTAAGCACATGGCCCAGGTTCCTAGTGGTATCGGATCCCCTCCAGGCAGTCTGTACCAGCACTGGGCTGGGAGTCCAAGGTCCAGGTCCCCAGTGGTACCTGATCCCCTCTAGCTAACCTTTACTAGCACTGGAATGGAAGTGCATGGCCCAGGTCCTCAGTAGTATTGGGTCCCCCAGCTGGTCTGTACCAGCACTGGGCTGGAGATAAAGGGGCCCCACTGGTACCCGGTAGTATCTGATCTCTCCCCTCACCCACCCACCCCCCGCCACCGCTGGTGTGTACCAGCAGTAGGCTGGGAGTGCAGGGTCCGGCTCCATTTTGTTACCAGATCCCCCCCAGCTGGGTCTGTACCAGTAGTGGCCTGAAGGTACATGTTCCCCAGTAGTACCAGATTCTCCCACCCCCAGCTGATCTATACCAGCACCTGGCTCATTGTGAGTTGTGTGGGTTCTAAGTGGTATCCAGTCACCCCAGCTGGATCTCTATCATCACTGGACTGGAGGAGCAGGGTCCCACTCCCAGTCCCTGGGGGTACTAGATCCTGCCCCAGCTGAATCTGTACCAACAGCAGGCTGGCATGCAAGGGTACCCGCCCCCCCCAGCTGGTCTTTATAGGCACAGAGCTGGGTGTGCAGGGTGCAGGTCCCCAGTGGTACCAAATCTCCTGTAGCTGGTCTGTATCAGCACCAGGCTGGAGGTGCAGGGTCCAGGTCACCAGTGATACTGGATCCCCCTTTGCTAGCTCTGTCAGCACCGGGCTGGGTGTGCAGGTTCCCATTGGTATCAGATCCCTCCTAGCTGGGCTGGGCCAGGGGATTCCCCATGGTACCAGTGATCCTCGACCACACTAATGTTAGGGTTATTCTCTACAACCCTTGGTCTTTGTAAAGCTCAGTGTGAAGGGTCGACTTTCAGTGGGCCCAGGTCCCAACCTCAGTAATTCTGGGGCAGTCCTTGGCAGGATGTGCTCCATTCACATTCTGTGAGATACTGATTTGCCCAGCAAGATCGGTCCTGTTGGGCAGCAAGATGAGACATCCCTTCTTGAGCCCATCTCCAGTCTTTGTATTAGGCTGTTTTCAGATGTGCCTAGGTCCCTTGTTACCTGAGGCCATTGTTCTGATTTATTCTCCAGTTATAACTCCTTGGGGGCTGGTTTGGTTCAGAATTTGGCCAGATCTGAGTTTCGTCCATCCTGATGTTTTGTTCCAGGTTGGCCAAAATTCAGAGGTAGAAAAAGTTGAAGGAGGCAAGAAATGGTTGACTTTCTGGCTCCCCTCCCTAAATGGTGTAAAGGAGGTATCTCTTCAGGTGAATCAGTGGGGCCAGATTTCTAGCTGGCATAAACTGAAACACCTTTCTGCTTTGTGGGAGGAAAAAGAGCAGAGGAAATCTGCTGGGAGAAAAGGAGAAAGAGAACTGGAGTAGGAAGGAAAGAGGAGAGAAGTTCCTGCAATAACATTGCTTAGGCTAGAGGACACACACATAAATCTGTGGGATTCATCCACACACCAGAACAGGAGGCCACTGGGATCTCAGGTTTTGCTTACCCTTGACTTTTGCTGTCAAAAGAAAACAAACCGTGTCAGTTACTTTGTAGGCCTTGTGCTGCTCGGACCATCTTTTAATTGCATGTTTTAAAGCAAGTACAGCAGCAAACCTATGGCTTTACCCAGAGCTGTTCAATGAGGAGGTGGCTTGTAACCATATTAACGCTTTGGGCAGTGCCACAAGATGTCCAGACACGGGTACTTTTTCAGTTGCAGTGCACCATGGGAAAGTGGAGAGGTAAAATGTTTTCACTGGCTGGGTTGGCAGCATGATGCCCTCACTGACCAGGTGTCTCCTGGGGTTAACTCAGACAAATTCAAGAAAGGGTGCACTCAGTCACCAATGGACAGCAGATTTCAAACATCAATGAGTGGCTGCATGGAAGTTTGCTGGGATCTGCTGGGACAGAAGCTGGTGTTAGACCTCACTGCATTCCTGCAGGGTCAGAAAAGTTGTGGCGTGTCCTTACAAACATGAGGTGGGGAGCGAGTGAGGAGTGTGGCCATATGCACAAGACAACTGCCTTGTGGATGAGTAATAGGAACTGGAATTATACACAAGTATACAGAATGGCTGGACAATATACACAAGCACGTGGGGATCCTGGATTCACATACTAAAAGTGATAGGCCATAGGGCTGTATAAAGTGTATGGCTGGAGTCAGACATGACCATATATGTCAAGGTTCGATGTTCCCCTAAAAGCTTGTCTCTAGGGGCTATTGCAGGGCAAGTCTCTGGCCAGTTGTACTATACAGTGGGGTCACGCTAGAACAATTGCTCTCAACCACTGTGTCAGGACATGTTACAGTGTCATCCCACAGTGGTAAGTACGTTGCAGAGAACTGGGGAGATGACTGGATTTGGCCTGGGGGAGGTGGGCTGGTGTCTCCTGTAAAGCTGCAATATGACACCAACTGTATCATGACCAGCGAAAGGTTACAAACCACTGATCTAGATGACCACAATGATCCCCTCTGCCCATGCAATCCATGAGTCTTTGAATCTGTGAATATTCAAGAACATCAGGAGTGACAGGGGTATGCAATGAAGGCTGGGACCTTCTGTGTGGGTCCTTCACCCCCAGGAGTTTGTGCTTTCCAAGTGATTCATCCCAGGGCGATGTGTATCTGAATGTGGAATAACAACACTTGCATTTTCCCTCCCTAACCACGTAGCAATTCTCTTTCTCAACTTCAGTAGCTTCCTACATGCCCCATGGTGGTGTTTTAATGTCTCTTCTCTGCCCTTCTCCTCACCTACCCTGTCCTTTCATTGTTTTGATCCTCAGCTACCCCAGCTGCCCCATCTCTTTTCCCACTCTGCCCTTCCTGTGGAACTGACACAAGCCAAGATCCTGTTGCACTGGGTTGCTTGGCAAAGGATTTCCTTCCGGACTCGCTCACTTTCTCCTGGAAAGATTCCAGCAATGGCAGCATCACCGACAGCATCAAGAAATTCCCCTCAGTCCTGAGTACAGCTGGGACCTACAGTGCCGCCACTCAGCTATCAGTCGCTTCTTCCAAAATACAAGGGATTTTCTATTGCACAGCCACACATCCAAATGGAGTTAAAATGACCAAAGTCTCTTGTCAACCTTTCTGCGGTAAGTATTTTCATTCTCTTCTTCTGGACAATATACACAATAACTTATAGCCCAGCACTCAGTCACTGTATAACTGCAGGCTTTTGGAGCTACAGCATCTACCTACAGTGGGGAGAGGCTCATTAGAAAAGCACCAACAGTCAGATATGCACATAAGAGAGAGTGGATCTGTGTTCTAGTTAGGGCAAGGACCTCTGGGTTCTGTCCCTGGCCCTAGGAGGGGAGCAGGGTATCGTAGATCAGAGCAGGACAGGGCTGGGAGTCAGGACTCTTGAGCTGTCTTCTTAGCTCTGGAGTTGTTAGCCAACAAAACGGCAACTTGCTAACTCCTTCATGGCTGGCCATTCTAACAGCCACCCCATCGGGTTGAGTTTGTGGTTATGGGTGGAGCTTTCCAGACTGAGCACAGGACTGTAATGCAAAGTGGTTTGCATTGCAGGACGTTCAGTGGCTGGCCAATAGCAGAGCCCATCAGATATAAGGAAAGAGACATGGCCCCATAACCCCCAGCCACACACTGTCAGCTTTTACACATCCATTCTGTATTCCAGGTGCCGTGTTCACATGTAATAATTCTGTCATCCCTAACTCTTGCTTTTGTCTAACAGATCCACATGATACCATCATAACCATCCACCCTCCAGCTAGAGATGAATTCCTCAGCGCCTACAAAAATTCCACCATCGTCTGCCACGTAACTAACCTCTGCAACCAGCCCACTACCATCCAGTGGTTGAAGGATGGGAAACAACTCACCTCTGGATTCACCACTGTTGGCCCTGACTCCTGTGGCTCCAGTGGTTACACCCTCACCAGCAAGCTAACTGTCTTGGAAAAAGATTGGAATGCCGACCGCAAGTACACCTGCAAGGTGGAGAACAGGAATTTCAGTGCCATGAGGAACACTAGCAAAAGTTTTGAGTGTGGAGGCAAGTACAAACCTTCAGGGGTTCTCTCCCTGTTTGGACCCAGCCCCCAACTTCACTCAAGGGATGTTCATGTAATTCCAATGCCAAGGAAAAGGAAGCAAGATTTTTTTAAGTGGTCATAACCCCCCGTTTTGGGGCCAAATTCTCACACTGAGCTCTTCTGAAATTCTAGTGGTTTCCAAAAATCCTTGATTCTTCTGAACACCATAGAGTCATGGGAGATTGCAGTTAGGTCTCTATTTAGCTTCTGTAAGCCCCCATTCTCCCTCAGTAAAATGAAGCTAATAGCATTTCCCTAGCTCACTGGGATGTTTTGAGGGTAAAATGATTATTGTGGAATGGTCAGTTACTTTGGCAATAGTCTGCATATAATAGGTATGCATATATAATAGAACATAAATATTTTAGAAATGACATAGCCCACTGGTAAACAAATGGGAATTCTCACCCTGTTCCTTTTCCTCCCAAAAGATGATTGTCCCGTTCCTGGCATCATCACCGAGCTGATCCCACCTACCTTTGCTGATCTTTACATCCGCAAATCAGCCACACTGACCTGCAGGGTCAAGAACATGCAGTATACGGAGGGGCTCAATGTGACCTGGACAAGAGCAGATGGCAGAGCGTTAGTAACCAGCTTGTCTGAACGCAAAGTGGAGAACAATGGCCGTTTCAGTGTGGATGGCACAGCCTCTGTGTGCGCAGATGAGTGGGAAAGAGGAGACTCATACACATGCGTAGTCTCACATCCAGAGCTCATCTTCCCTATTAAAACATCTTTCACAAAGCAGCCAGGTAGGTAACCCTCTTCCATCTATCTGGTTGTGCTCACAGATGGAGGCTACTGACCTGGGGCCACAGATTTCATGTGGGTTCTAAAATACTCATCAGAAGAAGAAAGAAAATTCTCAATCCTCTAATAGTTTGGTGGAGATTTGAAATGCTGCCTAAGAGATCTGGGTGTGCAGCTCCCATTAGAAATTAATAAGAGTTGGACATCCAAGCACTTAGGGTGACTTTAGACAATGCCATGCTGGGTCTGTGTCTCCAGCTATTAACTCACTCCACCACCTGTCAGTCTATGTAACTGACCATTGCAGAAAAACCCATCCAATGCCATCAATGAACGTCCACCATATTGGGGCTAGGGCCAGTGACCAGGAGTCCAAGGGCCCTTTGTGCCAGCAAGGTCACCCATTCACTGCTTTCTCCAACTCTCTTTGTACAGTAGCCAACAGCCATGCTCCATCCGTCTACATCTTCCCTCCTCCCAGCGAGCAGTTGGCCCTCCGTGAAGCTGCCACCGTCACCTGCCTAGTGAAGGGTTTCAATCCTCCTGACCTCTTCATCAAATGGCTGAGCAACGGTGAGGAGGTGAGTGCCTCCAAGTACATCACCATGAAGCCCATCCAAGAGTCCAGTCAGTCACAGTTGTACTTCACCTACAGCACCCTGAACATCAACGAGCAGGAGTGGAACGCCGGCAACACCTACACCTGTTTAGTTGGACATGAGAAGCTGCCCTTGCAGGTGACCCAGAAGACTGTGGACAAGTCCACCGGTAAACCCACGTTGGTCAATGTCTCCCTGGTGCTGTCCGATACTGCCAACACATGCTACTAACTGTCATGCTCTTCCCATCAACCCATCCCTCATTGTGCCTCTCACTTGTCCAACTGCTGTTTGGAAGGGGAGAGGCCACACCCCTCCTATGTGTGTGTAAAAAAATGGTGTTTCTGGAATGGAAAATGGTTGGCTGCATCTTTTAAAAAAAATTAGAAATAAAGTCAATTGTGGAAAAAATGGAAAATATTTAAGTCCTTTTCTGGGGAAAATATCATATGATGTATCCTCAGAGATGGGAAAGGTTTTCAAGAGTTCATTGCCCATATTCAGTGGAAGTTGGGCACTCACATTTGCACTGCAGTCCTGGTTCTCATGTGCCATTCTCTTTTTTTTCATTCGTTCATTCATTCTCCAGTCCTTCCTGTCTTTCACAACCTTCTTCTGTTAATCTCAACTTTTCCACCTCTTCCTCATGCCCCTTAACATAATTAGGCTGATCCTGAGTTACTCATTTCTGACTGATTCTTCATTACTTTGGAAGAGAGAGAGTGGCCAAAGCAGCTTTAAACTCCCCTTCCGTTCCCTGCATTCTCCTGGTCTCAGAGCACCCTTAGGGCTGCTCTAACATGCTCAGTGCCTCCCTCTAGGACCTGGGAAGCAGACAATAGGCAAACCAAGTAGCAGTGTGCTCCAGCCAGACTGGACTGGACTAGTACTTCTGCAGGGCTTCCTTTACATCAACTCTATACCTGCCAGAATATGCTTTCAGGGGGTTCTTTCTGACCACCTTACAGTAACTTTGCAGTGTCTAAGTAGTGGTACTGAAAATCAGGCACAGTGTCCGGTACCCAGTTCTTTCTTGATTAGCACACAGAAATGCTCAGTCTCACATGCAATTTCTGGTGTCATTCATCATATTCACAGTCTAACACACAGCCTCACAAGAAATATGCAGATCTCACAAGTTCTTATGGCATTTGATGCACTCATGGTCAACCCACAGAGTAATCTTGGGACTTAGGGGGATTCTGGCTCATGGTTTCTCTTGACTGTCTGGTTTCTCAAGAAAATTAAAAAACAGGGACATAAAATCATATAACTAACATGTCGTTGAATATATCACAGTGTTCTTCCATGCCCACTGGGGTGTTTTGCTGATGTGTACAAATATCCACACAATTTACTGTCAGAAAACAGGATATTGGGGTAGCTGGACATTGGTCTGATCCAACACGGCCATTCTTATTTAACAATCAGTGTTCAACATATCATAATATTTATCCATGCTTGGTAAACCTTTCTCTTCAAGTGGATTTCTAAGGACTCTGCATATGGGGCAACAATTCCTACCCATCCCCAGCAGACATTTTATTCACCACTGAAAAATAAAAGGACTTATGGCATCTCTCTCACCTCCTAGCTCCAAAGAGTTCCACCAGTTTGCCCAGCTGTGTGTCACATCTCCTACCTACTTCCTCTTGCATAGTGAGGTACCAGTTGATTTCTTAATAGAGCAGGCATCCAGATCCCCAATTTTTAAAAAAGCACTTAGAAGCTGGGGGAAATTACACCGCTCACACCAGCTAACAATGGCACTCAGTGGTGGTCAGCTTCCTGAGAAGTGGCATTCAGGGAAGGATTTGAAGATACAGCCCATGATATTCTTATGGATCTCAAAACACAAGATTATTTAGTATAAAAGAGAATAAAGAGTGCAAAGGAAAGGCATATGGGACCTTTAGGCTCAAGGTTACTGGCTCAGATCCAGCCCTGCTTCACAGGAATTGGCTCATTCACAAGCCTCAGGAATGGCATACAGGGTCTTCTCCCCTCTGTGGCACCAGCTCTAATCCAGTCCCATGGTGGGGCAGCTATCTAGTTCAGGGAGTTCAGGGAATGCGATATGGGGCCTTCCCCTTCACTGTCACTGGCTTTAATCTAGTCACACCTTGGGAAGGTCTTGCTCGATTGAAAGGATCTATGTGCTATGAGATCTTTTGCTCCTTAGGCACTGGTTCCAATCCTGCCCCAGATTAGTACGGCCCCTAAATATTTTCCTGTTGTGCAGCGAAGGGCAGACCAGTTCATAGTGAGGCAGGAACCTGCACTATATAAGAATTTACATAGGTGAGTAGAGGGGTGTGTATGGAGATAGATTCTTCAACAGGTTAGAGTATAGGTAGATAGATAAGAAGATATATATTGTGGAGGGAAGGACAGAGAGAAAATAATTGAGGCAAGTAGGAAGGAAACCAGAACTGCCAGACTCACATGTAATAAAAGCCTCACCCAAGGAAGAAAATTCTCCTTGCTGTCAGCAGAGTTCTTGGCAGGTAGCTTAATTTTCTACACCCTGTCAATGCAAATATAAAAAGTAAGGATGGTGAAAAAAATTCCATCTGAATTAGTGTAGATGGAAATTTAAGATTGGGAGTTAAATTACATTTTGTTCACAAAAAGTTTCTGCGCAGCACATTTTAATTTTTTGAGGAGTATTCAAAAGCTGAGAGTCCTAAATCCAAAATAATTCAACTCTGAAATGCCATTGTGATGCCTTGTCGGAGCTGTGGTTCAGGTGCTCCCATTCTTCCCCACAAGCCCATCTCCCCAGCTGGATTTCATGTCCCGTAATGCACAGTGGCCATGCAAAGGCAAGACTGTGGTGTGTCATGTGCTCTGACCAATAAACCTGGGCTTTAGAAGACAGTGGGAGAATAAGACTCTTGAAACTACAACTCCCATGAGGCACTGTGGTGCCATTTTCAAATTGAAATTGTTCCATTTTGGAGGTATGAAACATTTCACTTTTAAATTTTGTGCCAAAAAAAATCAACATTTTCCATTGATGAAAAGAAATTCTGGCCAACTCAAATAAAAAGTCCCATGAGCCCAAAAGCATCTCTTGCAGATGAAAAATTCAACCTTTCCAGAGAACTCACTTTGCAATAAACCACCAGTTTCCCTCTCCCTCCCCACCCCACCCCAACTCCGGAAACAGAGTCTTTTCAAACAAGACTTTAGTCTACATCTAACCATATGAAAGCTACAGTAAGATATGTCACCACATTGTGCATACAACTTACATTCACATGAGTCCTTTCTTTGGCCTGAAACATTAAAAACAGATCTTGACAATGCCTACTCATTCAATATTCCATATTTTTTTGCACTTACCGTATCCATTTTTCATACTGGGAAAGAGTGGAAATCTGAGATTTCCCAGTCACCCAAGAGATACATAGAACCCTGCGTTCTGAATCAAAACCTCTGATGTTTATTTATTATTATTCATTCCCTCATGTGTTCCTCTTCAGTACCATCATGTGTTCTTTAAAACAGAAATATTGTCTGGAATAATGACCATGATGGTGGAGAGGTGATCAACACAAAGGTTATGCAACATTTAAGTTCCTCTTACATCCACAAAATGGTATTTACAGGATGCTTGAGTTTCTGCGAACAAAAATTAACATTACCCATTTTCCGTTTGTAACTACTGAATACCCAGAAATATACTTGCTGTGAGCAGACCCCAAGCTATTTATAGGCAGAAATATATTCATAAGTAATATCCTATGGTCAGGGAACATCTCTATAGATATATAGATCCACCAATATTCCTTGCTCTCTTCTCTCCATCCTTGAATGTTGTCCTTTTTAAAAAAAAAATACCTTATGGAATAATCTGCCAAAAATTTCCAAAGATGCCAAAGGGGTTTGGATATCTAATTGAATCTAAAATATTTCCAGAAGTTTAGAATCCAGATCCTTCAGATTGTTTTGTAAAGTTAAGTCTTAAGTATCTCTATTGCCATACATACCCATCTGAGTCTGTCTATCTATCCATTCCTCAACTCCACTTCTTCATCCATGAATGCAGTGCAAACCAAATCCTCTCTACCTCCTCTAATATTAGCCATTTAAGGCACTTCAGAAACATCCCCTTGAAAACATGAGGAGGGATTTTCAAAAGACTCTGAGTAATAGAGGAAATTCCACCCTTCATCTCTTTCTTCATCCTTGCTGTTGATGTTGGGACAATTGAGACACTTCACCATATTATTCCATTCAACTGTCAAGCCCCACCTCCCAACCCCAACTGAATCAGATTGGGAGTTACCCAAATGGAGTCAATAGTCCACATCCACAGTTTGTATAAATGGTCTGTAATGCTGTCGCCTATAATGGCACAATACCAGTTTATACCAACTGGAGATCTGACTCTACATCTTCCACAGGGAGGGAGAAGCACACTTTTGAACCTGGCTGAAAACATGTTCTGGCAGGGAATGGAAGTGTCACTAATCACTTTAATTCCACATTTCCAACCTGGCCCTGTTTCAAAGACAAGCCAGGATTAAAGAATTTTGGGGGATGGGGCATCCAGATATCCTAGGTGGCTTTTGAAAATCTCACCTCTGTGTGCTGAAACACTTGACCCAAGTTGGCCTGACCCTCCCTGACTACCAATACTTTCAACCTGCCTAGCAGAAACTCCATCTCACCCCGCTTCCCTCCCAATAAGCTCCCCATAGCAGTACTCAGAGATATCTTGGAGTGGAATCAACAGCTGATGCCACCTAACTGGTCCTGACACTGTGCATGTGTGTGTTGTCCAAAGTTTATCTAGATGGATTCGTAGATGCTGAAGAGGAAGACTTCAACAACCTCTGGACAACAGCCTCCACTTTTATCATCCTCTTCCTCCTGAGTCTTTTCTACAGCACCACAGTGACACTGATCAAGGTAAAGGGAGGATATGTTGCTTTGGGGTGAGGACAGAATGCTCTAGTCTAGACTCTAATACAGCAGAGGGAATGTGCCCAGAAATTTGCAGTTGGCACCTTAGGCAGTTGGACACACAAATCCTATTAGTTTTTTGTGTAATTCGGTAACCAAACTCCCTGTCCAACAGAGACACTTGGAATTCTAGCCTCTATTACAACCCTGTCAGCTGTTGTTCTTATTAATGCCACTGTAACCCCACTGTGATAGTCACCACAACCACATGGGAAGCTACAGGCTTTGCCCCAAAGAGCTTGCCATCTAACTGAAGAAGGTAGAATTGTTGCCCTCATTTTATAGACGACGACCTGAGGAAGTCACTCAATTGCTGTAGGTCTCACAGAATGTCTGTGGCACAGACAGGGACTCCTGAATCCAAACCAAGTGTCCTGACCACAGGGCAAGCTGACTTCTCTGCTAAGCACTGTCCAAGTCAGAAGAGTTAGCCCAGATACACAAGCATGTAACTGAGAGCTGAACTGAGGTGCGAGATAGAAGGTGGCTGGTTTGGCCCAAGGCTGGGCTTTTTGATGGAGTCTAAAATCAATGGAATTAATAATTGGCTTTTAATTTGGCAGAATTGATGCTAGTATAGGCACAAGTCAGCAAATAGCGTGAACACTTGGGTGGTTGTGCCAACAACCAGCACTCATGATCACTTCTCCGTTGCAGATATACAGGTCCCATTAAAGCCAAGAAGGATGGTCTTGTCATTGATAAAGGTGTCCGAGGCTCTATCATGGTTTAAATTAATCTCTAATAGCTAGAGATGAACTTAAACCCAGAAGCATGAAGCTTAATATCCTCCCAAAATTATCAGCATTGACTGTAACCATGTACTTTTTATATCCATTTAAATATCTGGTCCAGCCTAATCTTTGTGAAGTGTTTGGATACCACTAGTGGGCTAGGAAGGCAGCATGGGAAAGTGGTTTGGGACCAGATTCCCAAAGATATTTTGGTGTCTAAATACCTTTAAAAATCTGGCCTGATTCACTGGCCTAGAACCCAGGACTCCTCAGTTTTAGTTTGACCTTAGACAACTCATTGCATCTCCCTGCTATTCATACCTCCCTCTCATGGTCCCTGTTGTGTGTGTCTCATCTATTTAGACCATAAGCGTTTCTGAGTAAAGATGGCTCTGATTGTGTGTTTTCACCGAGTCCAGCATAATGGAGTCCTGATCTCAGCTGAGGGCTTCTAACCTAGACACCGTAACATACATAATTATTAATAATAATAAATTAATAATACAGATGATATATAAATTGATATACCAGGCATCCAGGCAACTAATAGAATAATTGCTATGCAGTGGTTGGGAACAGCATGTTCAAAGCTGCATAGGGGGAATTTTGAAAGAAAACTTTTGTCCCACAACTCAGTCTGCATGTTCAAGTCCCATGGGACATTCACAAATTCAGGAGTTCATGCAGAGGTGGAAATCTGGAGGCTGAGATGAAAAAATGACCTTAGGGCACTGTACTTAGAACCGTGTATCCAAAGCCCTTAGCTGCCTAAAAATCTCAGCATCTGTTCTTCAGTTGTCATCTTCTCCCAAAGTGTCTTATGACCAGATTCTGGACCTCCTTGCTCAGGTTGAGTATTGTAAGACAATGGACAGGATAGCATGGAATAAAATAGATGAGAATGTCACTGTGAAAAATGAATGGGACAGCAAGACAAATAAATAATTACTCAGCATGAGTAGGCTGGCGGATTCTAGATCTCAGTTAATAAGATTCATGACCTTCATAATGGTAATTTTACAATTTCAGGTGAAATAAATCTAACAGCCGAAGACTGTACCTACCAACGAAGCCCACAGAAAGTGATTTTTCTAACGAATGATTCCAAACTTTGCTCCACTCTGTCACCTGTATCAATCCTGTCTCCACCTGCCTGTGGAATGTTCTCAACTATCATTTGGATGTTTCTGGACGTTCTGACTACTGTTTATGATTTTTCATTGCTATTCTTAGCACTCTTTTAGCCTTTTTTTTCTGTCCTGGAAGTCTCTGCTTTACACAAAACTGCAATCTTTACTGGTATAAGATGTTGCACATTAATGAATATATTATATATGTAATCAAATTGCACAATTTGTTATTTCCCCAGATGTTTGTACTTCTCACTCTGTACATATTATTCATGTTGAAATAAAGAGATTTATGAGATTAACATATCCAGAGTTTTCTTGCGGATCCTTGTTGCTAGTTGGTACTCACTTGCTATTACATATAATCATTTCATAGTCCCAAAGATCACAGTTAAAAAGTAGCCTTTTATTTCTCATTTTAATTTTTGACACCCCTGGACCTTGATGTGTCTTTGTCAGCTAAATTAAAGAGCTTTCTGCTATCAGATATTTTCACCAAGTTCAGATTCTTATAGACAGAGATCACTTTGTCTCTAAACTTCCCCTAAGGACTCTACTACAGAGACTGTGCTCTCTAAAAACAAACAAGGAGTCCTGCAGCACTTTTAATGACTAACAAATTTTTATTTTTTTTTTAAAGTGCTGCAGGACTCCTTGTCTGTTTTGCTGAACCAGACTAGCACAGCTCCCCCTTTGGAACTTGTGCTCTCCAAGTTTGTCTGCAGATGACATGTTTACCAGATCATGTGTCGCACCCAGCTTTTCTTGGCCCTGACCTCATTTCAGTCCTCTAGGTATGACAAAAAAAAGCAGAAGAGAAGTGAACAGCAACAAAATAATTGATGAATTCATCACATGGACTGGGGAAAAATACAATTACAATGCGATGGCAGGAAATTATACTTTCAAAAGTATTATGGCATTTGGCAATTGTGGTTTAAAATACTGTAGTAACATTAACATATGATGCAACAAGTTGGGTGGACATTGCAGGATACCATGGCATTCTACTACTCTCTGATGCCAAGCACTGCAATATCTTAATCTGGTCTATACAGACCAAGATCTCTTGCATCATTCAGTTTCAGACTTGATAAACCCAATCACTGTCCATTGTTAAACAATGTTAAACAAGGTTCGGGGTTGGGTAGCCAGAGACCTCAGACTGCTTAGCTTCATGGCAAACACCATTAAAACCCCACATTTAGGAGAGGGGGAAGAGAAAGACAAAGCCCCTCATTATATCTTTCACCAATTAGAGCTTCTACAAACTGGTAGCAGTGTTAGTCTAGCTCAGCAAAACAAACAAGGAGTCCTGCAGCACTTTAAAAACTAACAATTTTATTTATCGCATGAGCTTTCATGGGAGAAAATCCTACTTCATCAGCTGCTTTGAAGTGGGATTTTCTCCCATGAAAGCTCATGCAATAAATAATTTTATTAGCCTTTAAAAGTGCCAAAGGACTCCTTGTATGTTTCAGTTAGAACTCATTTCTGACACACCAAATGTGGTTCATTTATTTTTGTCTCTCACTGCTTTTATTTAACAGGCATGAAATTAATACAGTTCTAGAGTTATGTCAGTGGGTCTTTCTGTTTGGACCACTTCAGTCTGTCTCCATCTGTTGTCTTCGGTTATTTTGTTGTGCCCTTTTATGAACACACCCTCCCTTTTTACAGTTGAACTTATAATTAAGTTAACTTTCTAGGCTCAATTATCGCAACTTCATCCTTCCCAAAAAATTTTGGATGCTACTCCAAATTTTTTCTTGTCTCAAGTTTTTCTCCTTCAAGGGATTCTGGATCTCCTCACCAAACATGCCATGAGGACAGAAGTCCCCATTCTGTTCTGCCCGGGATTTAAAAGGTACCAACGCAGACACAAAATTGTTTCCAAACACATCAGAACCTCATAGAAGTTCTTGGTTTGGATTCAAAGAGAATGGTTCTTATATTATTACTTTTCCAGATCAATTAATCCCAGAAAGTGAAAAACTCTCCTTAACTTGAGCAACAGAAGCCAGAGAGATTGATGAGACAGATTCTCCTGTTACGGAATCATAGATTAGGATTGGAAGGGATTTCAGCAGGTCATCTAGTCCAACCCTCTGCTCAAAGCAGAACCACCTCCATCTGGCTGGGATAATGTAAATGGGCTTGCTAATGTCTTCTGACTAACACAAGGATCCTCCCATGAACAAGCTAAGCCATTGGCCAATTTCAACTCTGCTCAATAGCAAGAAAATGGAGACTTCTGTAATTGGATAGACCAGTAGTGAAACAGAAATGAGTGTAACATACAAATCTGCCTTCTCAAGGTGAGACCAGCTCATTGGTGCAGCTGAATACAGTCACACCACTCAGTAGAGAATTTATGTTTGGATTCCACCAGGTAAAAAGTAGCTGAGATGCACATATGTCAATGGTCTAATAGGTCTTATGGTATGCAACAGAACTGGGGGCATCTTCTCCAGAAATAGGCCTCTATGCTTTTTGCAGAAATAGGTTGGGGACATCTCACAGGCAGAGGATGTGTAGGGAAAGCCCTAATGTAAAAGAATGATACAATAGTTAGGTGTCTGGGAGACTTGGATTGAAATCCAAGATTTTCCTGCATGACTTTGGGTATGTCACTTAGCCTCCACGAGCATCATTTCCACATCTGTAAATGGGATGGCAGTATTTCTCCTACCCCAATGGGGTAGGTGTGAGTCTAAAGACTGTAAATTTCTTGAAGAAACCATGCTAAGGAGAGCCAGATAAGTACTCCAAATCAAGAGGTTGCCACAAAACAGGAAAGCTTAGCCAGAAATGAAGCTAAGTGAGCATTTGAGAAGGTTTGTGATATTCTGCTTTGGTTCTAGACATGTCTGAGATTTGGGGCGGTAGAAGAACTGGAATAAGCAGCTGCAGCTGAAGGTTGGAATATCAAAGCTGCTTGGGGAATTCAAACTCCTATTCTTTCCATGGAAACTAAAGAGCAGAAAGTGTAAATTGTCACAGCTTCTTTGACATCAACAGAACTATGACAATTTTCACCTGAGCCTCTGCTACAGAATATTCAAATCCCTTAGATAGCTTTGGAAATCTCCCACTAAGTTAATGCTTCTAGTCTGGTCCAACTTCTTAATGACTCTCTAGACTCATTACTCCATGGCTATGTACCAGCTTCTCAGAAGCTAAAAATATTGTGGTTGGAGGAGAGGTTGACACTCTGACTGTTTTTACATGGTGTCCATGTAGAGGGAATAGTTCTGCATGAATATTTGAGAGAGAAAAAGGATGTATACCCTTGCAGAATATCATCATGTGTCCCCTTTAACCATGCTTTCTTTCTTTTAATCTGCCCTAGTAGATTGTTCTTATTATAGTAAATATTCTGTAGAGGTGGTGCAAAGCAGAGGGGTGGTTCCTACCATCAGGATCAATGATGGAATGTCCACTATAGAAGTGTTTAGAGTTCATACATACAGAAATATGTATGACAGGATCATTAGGATCCATTAGGATTATTAGGATCCACATGTCCCCCAGCAGTTCCTGACCCCATCCCACACCTTCTGGACAAGCTAGAGCAGATCAGTTAGAAACTGACACCGAAGCTGGCTTTAAGGACTCCATGTTGTGAAGAAACCACCACAATCCAGAAGTGAGAATAATGACACCAAAAATCCTGTAAAGCTGGGAGAACTGCTGAGTGTGAAAATTTCACCCTCTGTTGCTGACTGTGAATTTCCCTGAGGATTCTCCATGTCCCAGAGAAATAGACTGGCAATTCCAGGTGCATGTTTTGAAAGATTTGTTTTCCTAGAAGGGCAGGGACATGGTAAGTTAACTTATTCATCCATGACTGGTGGAGGAATCTTCCCCAGCTTTAACAAATGGCCTTGGCACCATACAGAAGAAGGGCTCAAGGATGTAATGTCACTTCCCAGCTCTACCTCGCAGTCCTGGTGTCAGCTTGGGGAGGCCACTACATCACTCAGCCTCAGTTTTCCCACCTGTTCAATGAGGGTGATGATACTTAATGCTGGGGAGCTGAGATGGGTTTGTCTTAGATCAGGGGTCTCAAACACACGGCCCGTGGGCCACATGCGGCCCCTAAAGCTATTTCCTGCGGCCTGCACTGACATGACCATTACTGATATTTTCAATATTATTGTATGGAAAGGTTTCAGTGGTGCAGCCCTTGGGCTACCATACTAATGCTCATGAGGCCCACTACTGGCCCTCATGGTGATTTGAGTTTGAGACCCCTGCCTTAGATGGTGATGTGCATAAGGAATGTTTTGACCTTAGGAAGGACCACATACTCCTCTCCATGTCCTTCATACAAAATCAGAGCTATACCCTAGAGCACCTCCACTTTTATCCTGGAACAGCTAAGGTCAGAATCTTGTTTATGTTGTTTTTCATCCATTGATAGGTCACCACGTCTTGGTGGCAAGTTAAAATCTTCAGCCTAATTTAACATTTTGGGAAAATGAGGCACAGAGAATGTCTGTGACAGGGCCAAGGGACAGTAACCCAAGAAACTTGGCTCCTCTTCCAGTGAATTAACCATCCAGCTATATAAGCAGGTTAGATAGCTGTATGTAGGGTGGTTGGTAGCAAAGCATTTAGCTTTTGTACCCCTTTTGATGTTTACTCTCATATTCTCTTTATTTTTCCTCTCACAGCAACATCCAGCGACCCCTCTGTCTTCCCGCTGGTTCCCTGCTGTACCAAGACTGGCAGTGCTCCCACAGAGCTAACCTTGGCCTGTCTCGTGACTGACTATTTATCATCACCGGTGACAATCAGCTGGAATTCTGGCAGAGTGACTACGGGCATAAAGAGTTTCCCAGACATGCGGAGAGGTGATGGGTCCTATACGAAGAGCAGCCTGCTGACCAGCCCTGTCAGTAATCAACGAGACACCTACTACTGTGGTGTGACGTATGATGGGACAAAGACGAAAATGTCCAAGCAATTCCCTCTGGAATGTAAGACTCATGGCAGTGAAGGGAGGATGGGCCATCAAGGCTGAGATTTTCAACCACCCAGACAATCTGAGAGTTAACTAATTTTAATCCAAAATTCCAATGACCTCTTTGAAAAAAATTGCACTCTGAGGCTATGTCCACACACAGGCAGTTAAATCAATTTGACTTGAATTGATTTAATAAAATCACTACAAAAATCATTAAATTGATTCAAGTTAAATTGATTTATCAGGTCTCCACAGAAAAACCAAATCAAACTAGCATGTACAGGGACAGGACTTGCTAGTTTGATTAAGGAGAGGAGCACCCTGGCAGGTGTGGCAACATGGCCCCCTGACAGGGGGCCATGTTGCCACCCAATCCCCTACCTGGCTCTCCCCAGGAGAGCCAGTGGCAGGGGGAAAGCATCCCTCACTGGCTCTGGGCTCCCTGAGCCCAGCGGGGGAGAAGAAATCCCTCCAGACTGTCTGCAGTCTTGCGGCTCAGCCAGGCACTGGGGAGAAGGGACCCCCAGTGCCAGGATTCCCCACTGCTAGCCAGGCAGTGGAGAGAAAAGCCACCCTCACCCAGCTCCTAGTGCACTGGCTGGGCGTGGGGGAAGATACCCCCACCAGGCTGCAGGCAGGCTTGCCAGTGTGGGGGGAAGGGACCCCTGGGCCAGCAGGAGCCAGTTTAGCCAGGCATTGGGGAATGCACCCCCAGCTCCCGGAGTGCTTGCCGGGTGGCAGGGGAGACAGAACCCCAGCACCCAGCTTTTTGAGCGCTAGCTGGGTGGCAGCAGAAACGAGACCCCAGCGCTGGGTTTTCAAGCACTAGCCAGGTGGCGAGGGAGATGGGACCCCTGAGCCTGGCTTTAGGTGCATGCCACACCTAAAGTCAGGCATGGGGGTCCCCTCTCCCCCGCCACCTGCCGAGTGCTCGAAAAGCCAGTGCAGGGGTCTCATTTCCCGTCCCACCCAGCAAGCACTCAAAAAGCCAGGCACAGAGGTCCCATCTCCCCTGCCACCTGGCGAGCACTGAAAAAGCCAGGTGGTGGGGGCCTGTCTTCCCTGCCACCTGGCAAGTGTGCCAGGAGCTGGGGGTGCATTCCCTGCTGCCTGACTAGCATGATTCCAGCCAGCCAGGGGGTCACTTACCCCTGCACCAGAAAGCATGCCTGCAGCCCACCACAAGGGTGTCTTCTCCCAGTGCCCAGCCAGTGTGCTGGGAGCCAGGCATGGGGGGGGGCACTCTTCTCCCCACCACCCAGCCAGCGCTGGGGGAGCTGGGTGCCAGGGTCCCTTCCCCATCCCCCAGCTAGCGGTGGGGAAGCCAGGTACCAGAAGTCTCTTCTCCCACCACCTGGCTAGCAGTGGAAGAGCCAGCGCGGGGTCCCTTCCACCCACCCCCCACCCTCCTGGCTTGGTTTCTGAAACCTGGGCTCTTTCCAGGGTGCCATGCACCCTGGGAGGAAGAAGGTGAAATAGTGTTAAATCGATATAACAGTTATATCAATATAACACATCCATACAGTGTTATATTGATATACCAGTTTCACTTTAACCATCATATCTATATAAACTAGGCTTTATTGTATTGATATGACTTTCCTTATATCAAAATGAGGGAGCTCCTCATTTTGATATAAGGAAACATCATGTGGACTTACTTTTTTTTAAATCAAAATAACCAGTGTTATTTCGATTTAAACAGTGTGGGTGGACGTATCCTCAAAGACTGGGGGAGACTTTGTCCCAGTTTTGAAACACACTGGCCCCTGGAGCTTTGCCAGTACAGAAATGCCATTGACAACATCCTTCTTCAGAGACCCCTGAACTAGGAAAACATTAAGGTGAAATGCACTCTTGGGCAGAGCTCTACATTCCACTTAGGGGGTAGCCGTGTTAGTCTGGTTCAGCAAAACAAACAAGGAGTCCTGTGGCACTTTTAAGGACTAATGAATTTATTTATCGTATAAGCTTTCATCGCACTACTTCAGATGCATGAAATGGAAATTGCTTTATGTCAGATATATACACACATGCAGGGAAGGGTGAGTCGCAAGGTGAATTCAAACAGTTCCAGAGGGACAGTCTGTTAGTCTATTTTAGCAAATCAAACAAGTTGTTTTAATACAAACAGTGTAGATGTGGGCCCTAAAAAACAATAGATAAGAAGATGAGAATGCTAAAAAGGGGGAAACACCTTTTGTAATGAGTTAGTCATCCTAAATCCCTATTCAGACCCAGTCTGGTGGTGTCACATTTGCATATGAACTGAAGCTGTCTAGTTTCATGCTGAAGGCTGTTTTTGAAGTTTTTCTGCTGAAGCACTGTAACTTTCATGTCTGTTACAGAATGTCTGGGAAGACTGCAGTGCTCTCCCATGGGTTTTTGAATATTTAGTGACCATTTATTCTTTTGTGCAGAGACCATCCAGTTTGTCCAATGTACATGGCGCAGGGGTATTGGTGGCAAATAATTGGCAGATGTGATGGTGACTGACCCCTGATGGAGTGGCTCATTTGACTAGGTCTTATAATGGTGTCACTTGAGTAGATATGCAGGCAGAATGGGCAACAGGGTTTGTTCCAGAGATAGGTACCTGACTGGGAGTTTCTGTTGTATGGTGTATAGTTACTGATGAGTATTTGCTTCAAATTGGGAGGCTGTCTGTAAGAGAGGACTGGCCTAACTCCCATCTTTCCTGGATATTCCCTGGGCCTTCTGCCATGATTTTCCCCTCAAGCATATGCATTCCTCAACATTGAGTCAGATGCATTCCCTTATATGGACAGCAGCAAACAATCCCAGAAAACTACATTTCCCAGCAGTTGCTAGCCTTAAGGGGCCATATCATGTTGGGTTACACTCCTTTCTCAGGAAGTTGTGTGTGTTCCTCACATTCTGCCCACTCTTGGGAATCTTTTAAAATGAATAAAAGCCCAAAGCAGCAAACCTTAGGCATTATGGGGTCAGAATGTCAATGGGTTTAAATCCACTGATCTCCACTGAAGTCATTTGCACTGTGCTGGTTTACATTAGCTGAGGAGTTGACCATTCATCTGTGGTCAGACATACTCAGTTCCCTCCCATGGTTTCTTCTGATGAGATCTCCCACTATACAGTACCACAGTGCCATTAATTAGGGGGCATTTATTCAGGAAAGCAAGTTCAAACACACACAACTCAAGTTCCAACTTTGTCCCTGCTGTTTGCCAGAGAGAATACACTCCAGGCTGCCCTAGAGACTGAATAAAGTATTTCATCTAAACAAAGATGAGATTTTGCTACAGTGGCTTGAAAATTTTCTTCAAAACATTTCTTTCATTCAATGGAAAACTGGATTATGGGCTAAAAGAAATGGAATGTTTAAGAATGAGTCTAAATATTCCTCTGACCTTTCCAGCATAAAGGTCTTTTTGATGTTCACAGAAATATTCCATGAAAGAAAAGAAAAAGACACTTTCTGAGCAGCTTCTGTTTGCACCCTCAGTTTTCTAATGGGCGGAAAATTACCTCAAATGTGAAAGCTGCCTCAGCAACTGTATAAGATGACGGGGAAGCACCCCATCTGGGATAACAATAGCAAATGTTAGTGCTGCCTCTCTGCAAGGAAACTGGTGGCCTACAGCAAGTAACAGTGGACTTTGCTTTCCCCTTCCTCCCCTCTTAGGGTGTGCAGAGCCAACTTCACCACAGGTTCACCTCCTACACCCACCTTGTGAGGACAGCTCCATGGACAATCAGCTGGAGCTGGTTTGCATCCTCCTGAACTTCAGACCTAACAGAGTTGATGTGACGTGGCTGCAGAATGGAAAGGAGATCAGTGGTCCAACAGGTGTCTCCTTGGCAACAAGCACAGATGGCTCCTCAGTGGGACAAAGCCACATGACTATCACTAGGAAGAGCTGGGAGAAGGGTGACAACTACACCTGTAAAGTGACCCATCCAACGGGGGGAAGAGACCACATCACGCGTGACACCAGCAAATGCTTGGGTGAGGGGCTACGACCAGGCTCGCTGTGGGAGGGGATTAGGCATAGACAAAAACAAGCCTTGTCTAAGGGTGGCAGGGAGTGTGCCCAGACAGCAAGGTGATGGGAGACATGTACATACAATGGCTAAGTGTACACTGGGGGAGGGACCTTGGAAGTCAACTTAACAAGGTCAACTTTAAGTATGTCTGATTGGACACAGTGTAGACATAGCCCGGCTGCCCCGCCTCCATCCTGCCCCCAGTCCCAATCGGGCTTCTGGAGCCTGAACCAGCTCCAGGGGCCAGTTCGGCCCCAGCTGCTGGCAGCAAGTAGCTGGGAGTCAGATCCGGCTCCCAGCACCTTGCAGCAGGTGACGGGATGCCAGGAGCCAACTCCCACCCCCTGTGGAGAGAGGCTGAGAGTCCAGTCAGGCCCCGAGCTCCTCATGGAAGGTGGTGGGGGCTGGGAGCAAGGGAGCTCCCAGCCCTCAGACACAGGCGGCTGGTGCTAGGAGCTGGCTTCTGCCCCCCTGTGGCAAGAGGCTGTGCGCCTGATCTGGTTCTGAGACCCTTGCTGTCACTGGCAAGCAGCTGGGACTGGCTCCTAGTCAATTTCACAGGCTAAAAGATGAAATCTGCTAGGCTCCAAGCCTCCAGCAGACAAGGAACTCAGAGCCAGATTGGGCTCCTAGGCCCCACAACCTGTGGCAACAGTCTGGGGACCAGATCAGGTTCCCGGCCACTTGCTGTGGGCTTCAGGGGCTGGCTGTTTACTCCTGCAGCCTACAGAGAGAGGCTGAGAGCCCAATCTGGCTCCCAGCCCCTCTTGGTGGTTGGCAGGGGCTGGCAGCCAGTTTCTGCCACCTGCAGAAAGAGGTTGGGAGCCAGATCATGCCCCCAGCTCCTCTCCACATGGCAGAAGCCAGTTTCAGTCCCAGGGCTGGATCAGGGCTTCGGAGCCCAATCGCACCCCAGGGTGGGGAAGGGGATGGGCCCTGCCCTGTAAAGTCGACTTAAATGCTTAAGACAACTTACAGGGCAGGAGTTATTAAGTCGACATAAGCAATTGTTTAACTTAATAAATTCTAAATATAGCCTGGGAGTTGCTTAATTTGACTTAAGGCAGCTTAAGTTGACTTCAGCCCCTAGTATAGATGTAACCAGTAGAGAGATTGATACTATACTGTAGATGTGGTGATGAGACAGATGGATAAGAGTGGTGCACTAAACAAGTTGTTCCCAAAAATTTCAGTAACAGAGCACACTTCAATGAGACACACAATTCCATGGCACACTCACTTTTTCAGCTGAATTTATTGCTTAGAAACCTCACTTTTACTATGGTTGTGGTCTTACTAGAAAAGTTTGCAACACAGTGCATACAGCAAGTTAAAGAAGGACCAAATGCACTAATGTTGCAAATCCACAAGGAAACAAAAATACACATCATCTCATTTTGCCCTTTGACCACCAGTGTTTAGAATGTTCATGTTTAGAATCAAAAGATCAATACCTCACTTTTAATTTGATGATGAATTTTCATGAGTTTTATGAGCTTTAATTTTGGCTGGATAGAATATTATTTAAGATGAAACAATGTTTGTCTTGTAGTTTCATAACTTCTGTACAAAATTTCATGGTGTACTTGGACAGTTCTCACAGCACACCAGTGTGCTCCAGCACACTAGGTGAAAACCACTGCACTAAAGTAAAAGATGGTTGAAGCTGGTGTTGGGCATTTCTTTTCATCATCTAATGGAGAAGATGTAAAATTCAGTTAGAGTACATTTGTGCATCATCTTAGGGGATAAGTAAGTCATAAAAGGAACATGGAAGACACTTTTCTTGGGTTTTCCATCCTTTTATGGTTCTGGGTGGATGGACTTTGCCTTGGAGTAGCCATAGCTGTTTCCCAACAAAGATTTTACTTCTGCTAATTTGTTAAGTTTCTAGGCAGAGTTGGTATAGCTTAGTGGGCCACTTGCCAGGGTCACAGGGCTTAACGAGCTTTTTCTACCTTTCTACATTATTTCTGCCAGTTAATGAATCTCTTCGCATTTCTCAGCCTGCTTCAGGAGCTCACTTGAGCCAACGATCTACATGACCAAACCCTCCTACGAGGACCTGGTCAAACAGCCTGATCATGTTACCTGTCTCATTCTGGGTTATGACTTAGCAGCCACGACAATTACCTGGGAGGTGGATGGGAAAATCAACTCTGCTGCAAAGACAGAGCCCATCAAGAAGAACAGCAATGGGACCAGTAGCTTGCTCAGTTCCCAGACTGTGTCTCTGGCACAGTGGGAAGGAGGCAGCATATTTACCTGCAAAGCAACCACTCCCTGTTCTGGAGAACTAACCCAGAATATAACCATAAGCACTAAAGGTGAGTGGACATGGCCTCTCAAAGGTAAGGGCAACCTCCAGTAATTGATACTTGGGATTAGAGGGTGAGACTCACCCCACACAGGCCCTAGGCAGCCTTTCCTCCCAGTTAAGACACCTATATAGGATTTCAACATTGGGGTGTTTTTCAGCCATAAATAATATTTTCAGTTGTGTGGTTTTCCCAGTATTCCCTGTCTTTTTCCCTTTAAATGCCAGCTTCTTCTAGAATTTCACAATCTCAGCTCCCTGGGGTCAGGAAAAGTGGAGTAATAAGCACTTGGTGCCCTATTTCTGATACTGATTAGATCCGCATATGCACTTCTCACCTCTGGAAATTGCCAGGCATCTGGCCTTTCATGGTTATTTCAGGGGGAATTTCTAAGAGGTTTTGAACAAGGAGTCCTGTGGCACTTTTAAAGTCTAGTGATTTATTTATCGCATGAGCTTTCTTGGGAGAAAATTCCACTTTATCATTTCCTCCCACAAAAGCTCAGGTGATAAATAAATCTGTTAGTCTTACAAGTGTCACAGGACTCCTTGTTTGTTTTGCTGAACTAGGCTAACATGGCTACCCCTTTGGAACAAAGAGATATCAATGCAGCTAGATGCCCAAATCCTACTGAAATCCCCAAGGTGTCCAAATCCCTTAGTCAATCTTTGTAAATCTCAGGGTGTGTTGAATTTTACTCACAGTATTTGAATGAGGAAAGAGGCTCTATGGGTATGTCTTCACTTAGAGCTGAATTCAAATTAATTGTCATCAGTTCAAATTCTATTAAATGCATGGACACACTGGCTTTCATCAATTCGAACTGAGGACCTCCTCCGTTCAAACTGATGAAAACTGAGTTCAAATTCGTCAAACTTCATTTGACTTCAAAGTCCGGGTCAATTCGAACTGAGGAGTTCAAATTGACCCAGTGAGGCCATGTCAATTCAAAGTCACTGTGAGTTTGAATTGACATGGGCTGACCTTCCTCCCGGGGTGCATGGCACCCCAGAAGGAAGAACAGCCCTTTGGCACTTGGGGCCAGTAGCCCAAAAGGTGCTTCTCCCACCAGCTAGATCAGGGTGGGTGGGGGAATGGGGTTCCTGTTTCCTGGCTGGGGACAGAGACCACAGCTGGTGCTCCAGCCATGCTGGCTGCGCACCGGGAAAGCACCTAGGGCACGAAGCTCCTGCAGAGCTGGCCCAGCACCAGGAAGGTGCCCATGGTATGTGGCTTCTGCAGAGATGGCTGTGCACGGGGAGACACCCCCACGCGCAGCTTCTCCCCAGGCAGCCGCACACCAGGAAGGCACCCTGGTGGGATTCCCTTCCTGTCAGGGGCAGCCCTTCTGGGAAGGGGCAGGGGGAATCCTTTTTTCCCCATCCTTGCAGGGGAAAGTTCTCCTGCCAGGCTCCAGCACTCTGAGCCTGGCATGGGCTAAAGCATCCCCTCTCCAGCTCTAACTGCACTGTGGCTAGAGCTGGGCAGAGGATGCTTTTCCCTGTGCCAGGCTCAGAGTGCTGGAGCCTGGCAGGGGATTGGCTGTGGCAGTGGCCATTTTCTACAGCCATCTTGCCACACTTCCCATGGTGCCCCCCTCCAACTCAAATTTGCAAGTCCAGTCCATGGACATACCAATTTGAACAGGATTTTCTAGTGTGGCCCTGTCAATTCAAATTTACTGAATTCAAATTAATAATTATTAATTCAAATTGACTAATTTGAATTCAGTAATTCGAATTGTAACTCTAAGTGTAGACATAGCCTATCTGAGAGAGCAAATGTTTGGTGACCCAGTGTGAAGATGCTGAACTAGACTAACACAGCTACCCCTTTAGAACCAGTGTGAAGATGGTGTCTGGGATAGTTCGAGACTTGGAATGCAAAAGCAGATAGGTTGGCTCAAGACTGGAAGTGAAGGTTCAAGTTCACTATAAAGCCCCAGGCACATCTCCATTATGTTAAAACGCAGCTGAGGAAGATGACCATGATGATCAATACAGAGATAAAGATTATGTGAATGACAGAGAAGGAGATGAAGAGAAAGAAGATTTTAGTGGTGAAGAAGATAAAGAGGAAGAGGATGACAGTGCAGGTTGTGATTAGAAGAACAAGAAGATGAGGAGTTAGGAAATGATTATGATAATGAGGAAGGAGAAGAAGATGATGCTGATGTTGATGTTAACTTGTTGCCATTTAGACATGAGGATCTTGAAACGCACTGTGCAATCTGAGGGGAAGTCCTGAAGGATACTATGAAGCATGGTGAAGGCACAGGCTCTTTGTTTTTGAAAACTGATGCGCAATGATGTAGTTTTTAATCTTCCCTGATCTAGCTTCACACCCACCCTGAACAGTTGCTTTTATTGGTCCCTTCACCGAGTGATAGCAGCTGGATCTAAGTCCTTAATTTAGACATGCAAACCAAGTCTTAGTCTTCCCTTGTCCTTCTTCCTTTTCATTTAGGCATCAGTAAGAAGGAGCCTTCAGTCACCATCTCCCAAGCCTTCCAGGAAGACATCTCTGGGAACAGAGTCTCCTTGACTCTCATCTGTGAAGCTAGTGGCTTTTACCCCCAAGAGATCAGCATCTCATGGTTGAAGAACAACTCCCAGGAAGTCAAATCCACTTACAACATTGGCTCCATGTCTGCAAACGGCACTTTCTCTGCCTACAGCATCCTGAAGGTTGAGCGAAGTGAAGGAGCAGGAAATTACAGCTGTGTCGTGCACCATCCCACCTTGAAAGAGCCCAGGATGGTTGTGGAAAAGGTATTCTTTGGTAAGTGGATTCCACAGCTTGGTGGACCCCATCACCACTACAGGACATGCAGGGGATCTATCCTAGTCACAAAAGGGAATTATAGGGAGCGAGCAGAATATAATCTCACCAGGCTGTGATTTGGCTAAGACAGTGGGACTGACGCTCTTGCTCTTGGGGAATGCTCACAGAGATCTTGCTTGGCCAGGAGGGTGTGAGCTGAAACATTTCTTTTGCTCTTAACCATGGATCTCCCAGGAGTTGTTTGCTCAAACATGGATTCCCATGGAGTCAGGTTCACAATTTTGTCATTATGGTTTCTTATTATTATTCAATTTGCTTTTGGTACATTGGAAATGCCTTAGAGGATCTGGAGCCATGAGAGGCAACCAATAAATGTCTGTTCTCAAGTGAAAGGTGAGCTGGAGCCAGGCGGTATGTGGGGGAGAGACAGATTCCACATTTGATTCAAAAGCCAGTGAGTGGACTCAAGGAATGGAGAGAAATCTATCAGCTCCATTGCCCCTTTGTGAGCAGCATCCACTTTTCAATGCTCTCCTAATAAGCAGCAACAGCCATATGGTTAATAAAACATTCACCAGAAAACATAAGACTTTAGGCTTCACTTTAAAGGCAACAGCTTCAAACACCCCACACAAATGAATGGTGGTGCTTCCATTCAACTGAGTAGGTCCACACAGCTGTTGCACATTTTGGATTTGTTGTGACTGTGCCACTCTAAAAATCTGTGAGAGGTTCTTTCTTGATCACCTTCCTTCACATTACTTCATGAAGACTACCAATTCTTTTCTTTCGCTAACTCTCCTGAGGGACTGCTATCACTCCGTGCAGGTGAGTCTTCCCTTTCCTAACATGTCTGCATATACCTGCTATATTTTCCCTTTGGCTCAGCCAAGTTGCTATCAGATTAAGTTCTGGTTACTTTGCAGCCTCCACCAACCCGCACACACCCACAAGAAAAAAACAGTGACTTTGAAGTGCATTGCATATGACTACAGGCCCAAAGGAGTGACCATCAGGTGGCTAGAACCCCCAAAGCCAATGAGCGAGCAAAGAATAGAGGATGGGACACATACAAAGCTAGTGACCAGTTTGAAATAACTATGGAGGAAGAGGCAAATTATGTTTGTTGTGAGATGGTGGCTTGATGGCACAGAATAACTACACATTAGTGTGGCAGGGCTTATGCTGCATGGAAACATGACACAACAGCTTATGGTATCATGACCCAAATATACATCACAACTAGTTCTTACTTTGCCTATCATGATATTTTATCATAACAGTGCTGTTTTTTCATTATGTGGTGATATTGTGACACAAGTTGTGATGTCTTGTCATCATGTGATGGTGTTTCATCACAGTGTGGTGATGCTTTCCAGTGTTTATTCTATTTATCCTGCACTAAAGTGATAGGCTGAGCTTTCTTTGTCGCATGAAGTCTTGTCACAAGATGTTGATATTTTGCCCTGCTAGAATTATACTTTGCTGCCTGGCACTAATGTTTTGCTGTAACATGGCAGTGTTCAGTTGTCTTGGTGCTGTCTTGTGAAATGTTTATATCAGGCTGTGACAAAATAAAGCTGCACCACAATGCTACAGCTCAATGTGACACCATTCTATCATGGAACAGTGTTAATGTTGCAGCTCAGCATTGTGGAAATCCACCACGATTCAATAGTTGATACAAAATGATGGGAAATATGCTGTCATGTTTTAGTTCATTGTATTTGCAATCCATCTGAACATCATACATTTGGTTCATGGCATTGTGTCTGAACCACACCTTACTGTGATCCATTTGCCTAATAGCATCTGCCTTATATCATGACATATGGTATCGTGAACCATGACGTGGCTCTACTGCCGCCACCCACTATTTGGTTGCATCATAGGACTATGTCATAACTCCACATTTGTGCCACAACATGACTTGATATAATCGTGTCACTGTGCAGTCTTTGCTTTGCAGCCTGACTACCACCACAGCATGATGGTAATCACCCTCAGCCAGAAGGATTCACTTTCAGAGCTTGCATCTGAAGACCTGGGTGCTTAGAGATTCCTTCAGGGTCAGCCATTCCTGCCTTCACCATCTTTAACTTTACCTTCCACACAACACACACATTCCTAGGTATAATTACTTCAGCTTCTTTTCAGCTTCCTAGATTTCCCAACCACCTCCAATATCCTCCCACAACTTCCACATGAATTGAATTGCAACAAAAAAGCCAACACTTTGTTTCAGATTTCCTGAAGCCATCTCCACCAACAGTCACAGTCTTCCACACACCTGACACAGGTGGGCATGAGAAGCTGACCTGCTTTGCCACCGGCTTCTACCCAGAGCACCTAGAGATGCAGTGGACCTTCAATGAGAAGCACCTCGGTTGTCATTCTCCCACATCTCCAGTTGCCCTTGGTGATGGGAGGTTCCAACAGAGCTGTGAGCTGGTGCTCAGTATGGCAGAATGGAGCACTCTGAAGACCTGGATCTGCACTGCGACCCATAGCTCCACTAACACTACCCTGGAGAAGGCACTGCATGCTACTGGTAAGTGCTGAGCAGGACTTTGCTCCCAGGCTTTGATATTACAAGCTTCCTAGGGGACTTGGGTGAAATGTATGGAAGTTGTGTGTCCACAGTCTCTTCCTCCTTCTTGGTCATCTTTTCTCTGGATGCAGTTTCCTCTCACAGTCTCATTCTCAGCAGTGTCCAAACTCACATTCATGGAGGCTGCCTCTTTTTGCACCTTTAATCTCATTACTCTCAGTTTAGAACTAGGTTAGTCCCCTAAATGTTCTACATGTATGTTCTGATAAAAGACCAAAGGCTGATCCTCAGTTTTGAATTGTCAGGCGAACATCAGTAGTCATCATACAATTATCATCTGTCAGTACTCAAACATCAGTTCTCCATTACTAAAAGTCAGTTCTCAATTATCAGCTGTCATAGTCATACTAATCTCATAGTATTTAAGGTCAGAAAGGACCGATGCAACCATCTAATCTGACCTCCTGCCCATTGAAGGCCACAGAACCTAACCCACCCACTACTGTAATAGATCCCTAACCTATGGCTGAGTTATTGAATTCCTCAACTCACGGTTTAAGGACTTCAAAAGGTACATAGAATCCACTAACAGTGACTCATGCTCTGTGCTGCAGAGGAAGACAAAACATCCTCACCCCAAATAAGGTGAGCCACTAAACCCTGAGCATGTGGACAATACCACTGTCAGTTCTCAGGTACCACTCAATAGATACCAGAAGCTGATTCTTGATTGTCAGCTCTGTTTCCCATTATCAGTCATTATGTATCAAAAATCAATTCTCAATTATCATTTGTCATTTCTTATTTATGAACTGTCAAGTATTAAAAGTCCATTCTCAGTTATCAACTATTAATTTTTAGCTATTGATTGCTGGGTATCAAAAATCAGTTCTCAGTTATCTGCTGTCAGTTACCAGGTATCAAAAGGCTATTTTAATTTATCAGCTGTCAGATCTCAGTTTCAGAGAATACCACAAGCATTAATTTGAAAATGTGCTATATAGGAATTTTTATTCTACTTAGCTTGACAAAAGAATGTTAATGGTGACTTGATCCCAATTTTAAAACAGCTACGTATGGAAAAAATGGATAATAAAGGGTTCTAAATTCAGCAGACAAAGGTATAGCAAAATCAAATGTCTGGAAGTTTGATCGAAACAAATTCAGACTGGAAACAAGGTTCACTTTGAGGGTAATTAACCATTGGAACAATTTACCATGGACTACAGAGTCTCCATCATTGGCAATTTTTATATAAAAATTGGATGTTTTTCTTAAAAAACTGTTCTAGTTTGTGCAGAAAGTAACTCAGGGATGTTGTCTATCCTATGTTACACAGGAGGTCAAACTAGATGATTCCAATGTCCCCTTCCATCCTTAGAATCTCTGAATGTGTGACTCAGAAACCAAGAAGGACTGAGAAGCTCGAAAAACATGTCCTAGACTGTAAACTTTAATCCCCCATAATGTGAAAACCCCCCACTGACTTTAGAGGTAGTATTATCAGTGACCATTTCCTCAATGGTTGGCTCTACAGGCTGCCAGGAACCTGCACAGACCTCCACCTCCATAGATCCCCCATCTTTGAAAGAGCTTTTTACAAATGAGACAGCCACTGTGATGTGCAAGACCCCCCTAACAAATGCCACCATTAACTGGACAATGGACAACAAGCCAGTGGACCTGGGAGCTGTGAGGACAGAAGCACTCAATGGCAGCACCATGCTGCAAAGCTGGCTGCAGGTCAACTTAAGTGAGTGGAACTCCACTCAGGTTGTCAGATGCCATATCAAGAATGACCTGGGAGAGAATGTGCTGGACATCAGCCCAAAGAAGGGTAAGAATTTAGTGAAAAGGTCCACAGTCATGAGCAGGGGGTCCTTCAAAGTAAGAGAACAGAAGGACCTTGGATTCACTGGAGCTACCCAAAGGCATGCTGAAAAATAGCCCGTGATCATGTTCAGTTATCTGGGAACAGACCACAGAGGACTGGCTGGACTGCAGGGTTGTGGTTAGGGGTAGGAGGTTAGGTGGGGAGGGGCTACAGTCTTAGGGCAGCTGGTAAAAGGAACTAAATGGAGCTGGAGTGCAGGCTTAAGTATTTCAAGTCCTTTTGTGCGGCCAACCCTTAGATAGTGCAGTGATGGACACCAATATTAGAAGGGATGGATGGATGGGTGGGGGCGAGGGGTAAAGAATGAGTGCTATCATCCAATGATCAGTGGCAAATTAATCCTGAATTGATCACTTTATCTGGTAAGCAGCTTCTTGATGCCAAGGAATCAAAGCCATATAGAGTGACTTTCTTTTTTTTGTTCCATGACCATTTTTATTCAATTATGCCCTTCTTGCTCTCTCTCCTCACCCCACCCCTCCAATGGAGCAGGTCCTCTGAAGGTCCCAACAGTCTATCTCCTGCCCCCATCCTCAGAGGAAATCTGCAGCAAACAAAACTTCACCCTTCACTGCATCATCAAAGACTTCTATCCTGAGCAGGTCGCTGTCTGGTGGCAAGAAAAGACAGCACAGACTGAGGTCCACAGCCCGTCCACTGATGAGAATTGGGGCTGTGATCACAATAGCCAGCGGTGCTCAGTGATCAGCAAACTTGAGGTGTCCTGGAGCAAATGGATTCAGGGGGCTTCCTACAGCTGCCTCGTCGCCCATCTCTCCTCCAAAGGGATTATAGCAAGAAGTGCCAATGTCCACACTGGTAAAACACCTCTTAGCTGGTGCATTAATGCCCAACAATCCACTCTGCACCTCTACCTAGATTCCACTCTTGGCAGTCCCTCACTCCTTCCCATTTGGCCTCTGCCTGTTTCCTGTGTGTGTTTCCTTTAATTCATTCCAGATGAAGACATCAGTCACTTGCCTTCTTTGTGTAAATGTCACAAGCCTATTAAAGCAATAATCCAACTGCATCTGCAAGGAATTTTACTCTTATTTGTGGTCTCCTATCTCTTCTCCTACAAAGGCCCAGATGATATGAACGCAAAGAGATGGAGAGGGATTTGTCGTTGTTTGTTCATTAATGTCTCTAGAGGTTCCAGTCAGAAACCAGGGCTATGTTGTGTCAGTTACACTATACACACCTATAATTAGAAGTGTTGCAAAGGGTAAACCCAGGTAAACTGAGTTTACCCATTTTGCATCTGGGGAATACAGACTTTAGGCTAGGTTACTTTACTCACTTTTTTTTTTTAATAAACCTATACCACTCCCTATAATGAAAATCTGGTCTTTCGATACCTAGTCTCTTAGTCCCAGATTAATGGCAAACTCCCACATCAGGGTGACAAGTTCCAGAGGGGTAGCCATGTTAGTCCACTTCAGCAAAAAGATAAGGAGTTCTGTGGCACTTTTAAAGACTAACAGATTTATTTATCTCTTAGGCTTTTGTGGGCACAATCCCACTTTGTCAGATGAATGAAATGGGAAATATACCACATAGGCTGAAAATATATAGATACAGAGAAGTTTCAGTCATGAGGTTAATTCTAACAGACCTAAAGGGATAAAATGCTATATTCTTAAAGTTAAAAAAAAAAAAAAAAAGAAAGAAAGAAAAAAGTTGTTCAGACTGAAACTGTGGAATAGGAAGGCAGGAGCTGAGAAGGGTGATTTAAAGAAATTTGCCTTCTATAATGACCCAGCCATTAAAGATATCTATATTCAAACCCAGTTTGAAGGTATCTAATTTCCATATGAGTTTCAATTCTGCAGTCTCATGTTCCAATATGTTTTTAAAGGTTTTTGTTTTGTCTTGGTTTGGTTTTTTGTTTTTTTTTTTACTGAAGCACTGTAATTGGCATGTCTTTCACAGCATGTGCAGAGCGGTTTGAGATGCTCCCCTATTGGTTTTTGGATGTTACCATTCCAGATAACTGATTTGACGTGGTTAGGTCCTATGATGGCATCACTTATGTAGATACGTGGGTGGAGTTAGCAGTGGGGCCTGCTGCAGGGATAAGTACCTTAGTGTTCCTGTTGTATGGTGTATATTTGCTGGTGAATATTTGCTTAAGATTGGGTGGGTGCGTGTAGGTGAGGGGTGGCCTACCTCCCAAGGCTTGAGAGAGTGAGTGATCATCTTGTAGGATAGTCTGTAGATCCTTGATGATGGGTTAGAAAGGTTTGACTTCAGTGCTGTAGGTTATGACCAGTGATATTCTGTTGCCTTCCTTGTTGAGCTTATCCTTTAGTAACAAACTTCACCAGCTCATCTACCAATTTGATATATGGCATCACGTGCCAGCAATGTCCCTCTGCTGTATATGTTAACCAAACTAAACTTTGTCTGCACAAAAGACTAAGTGGACACAAATCAGCTATCAAGAATGGTAACATTCAAAAACCAGTAAGGGAACATTTCAACCTACCTGGACATTCAGTAAAAATATGATAATTATAGTGGTTCAGCCAAAAAAAAAATTAAAAACAGATGGGAACATAAAACTGCAGAATTGGACTTCAGACACAAACTAGATACCTTCACACTGGGTTTGAATAGAGATCTTGAATGGCTGGGTCATTACAGAAGATAATTGCCCTTAAATCACCCTTCTCCGTTCCTGCCATCCTATACCACAGCTAGAGTCCAAATAATTTATTTACTTTAAAAACATAGGCTAGCATTCTATCTCTTTAAGTCTGCTTGAATTAATCCTGTGAGCCACCCTTCTCTGTATCTATATATTTACAGCCTAAATGCTCTATTTCTATTTCATTCATCTGATGAAGTGGGATTGTGCCCACAACAGCTCAGGGGATACATACATTTGTTAGTGTTTGAAATCAATGGGAGTTAAACAAATAAGAAGTTCTGTGGCACTTTTAAAGACCTTTGAAGATCCAAGCCTAGAAATATAGTGAGATTTTCAAAAGTGCTTAGGCACTTAACTCCAACTGAGTTGTGTATCTAATTATGTTAAAGATCCTACTCTTAGTATTTAGCAGATTTTCAAAGATGCCTTTTGTTATATGAGTGACAAATCACCATTCATTGTGAGTCCTGAATATCCAAATATCTTAGAAAAGTTTGAAAATCCCACACTAATGGGATAACTGAGAGAAGAAGGATTTTTTTGTGTTAAAGTCATTGGTTTAGAACTCCTGGGCTCTTTTTCTCTCTCTGCCACAGCATTTCCTTGGGGACATTGGGCAAGTTATTTTTGGACTGGGTTTGAGAAATTTGCAGCTCAATTCAAAGCACTATGAGTTCTCTTCATGTGTGATGAATTCCCTAGGCTGCAAATTGGGTATAAGCTATATCAAGGAGTAGTTGTGAGAATAAATATATTTGAGGCACTCACACAAAATAGTGATACAGGAGGTCAGGTTAGATTATCATAATGGTCCCTTCTGGCCTTTGATTCTGTGGGAAAAGATGATAGACAGACTGATGGATCAATCCAGAACCTAGATAGGTAACAATTATTATATCAGACCAGGCACCTGGTCTATCTAAATTGGTATCCCACCACTCTTCCATGAGGTCTTGTATAGTGCTTTGATGGGCCCCTTATAAGTAGAGATGAGGAAAGTTAGAGAAGGGTGGAATAATGGACAGAGGTTAGGGAACATCTGCTAGAACCAGTAGAAGGAATCTCTGAGACTGTGGAATCATCTTCTATGGGGGATGCCCCTTATTGCCCAGGCATCTGGGATCTGCAGAGTCAGCGCCCCATGCTGGGGCCCTCATCTCTTGGCGATCTTAGCTCCAGAGCCTTAGAGAATAGAGTCCTGGGGGAGATACATCTGGATGGGTTTGTCAGTTCGGCGGCACCTGATTCAGTGATGGCAGTCTTTGCATAGCTGCCCACCTTGTAAAGGGGGCACTGAATGAGTCCTTCCCATCAGTCCCCTCCTCCAATGACCCTTGCATCTCCCGTCTTTCAGCAGAATCCTGGCACTGCTCCATCCTGGGCATCAGCTCCTGCAGCATCCGAGATGACAGCATGGACGACTACAGCGAGTTGGACGACGCCCACTGCGTCTGGACCACAGTCTCCACCTTCATCGCCCTCTTCCTTGTCACACTCTTCTACAGCGGATTCGTCACCTTCATCAAGGTGAAAAGAGGGTTTCTGCATGAACCGGGAGAGGATGAGTGAACCCAGACTGGCTGAGAAAGAGCTGCCAGTACCTCCACCCTCCTGAAATGTCTGTCTGTCTTTCCCATACACCTCCATCTAGCTAGCTAGATATAAAGATAGATAGCTTTATTTATAGCTCTCTCTTTCTCTGTTTTTATAGGTGAAATAACAACCACTATTTTCACAAATCAAAGAAAGGATGGAGTCCAGTCTGTCACTCTTTTTGCAGTTCACTTGCTCATTTCCATTCCCTGTCCATCCATGGCAGCCTAGCAGCCTGAGCTACGGGGTAGATAGTCTGCCCATAGTGATCTACTTCCAGAGACATATGAGGAAAGAACATCAAAGAAAGACTTTCACTGTGCCCTACCCATTCCATGAAGGCCAAGAACCTCTACACACCGAGTAAAAGGTGATAAAGGAAGGTAAAGCAGTCACCAGGAAAAAAAATATCTTGATAAGATTTTTCTTTCTTCCCTTAGTCTCACCACCTCATCTCTCTAACTGCTCAACAGATTACCTGAGCTCTCCTCTTTGCTGCTAAATCCTGTTCTCCTCTTCCACTTCCTAAGGTTCATAGGGGATCAAGGTTGGGGACACAACAAGCCCTGCCTCCCACTGGGCTTCTAAAGTGGGAACCATACTACCTCCATTCTAAGTTGCTGTAAAACCTGTAGGTACAAAGATGTGTCTTCTGGGCTTACACATACACATACCCAGCCCCACTGGAAGGAGAGGATGGTGCAAGAAGAAGAGGGGTGGGAGAGGCACTTTTCAAATTTACCATCTTGGTATGAATACTGTCACCTTTTTTTTCTCCCACAAAAAAAGCACTGCCCAATCCTATACCAGAGTTATAGCCACTTGAATGATCTGCCTTCAGAAGAAAGCATCTCACAACCACTCCACAATACCCAACTTCACAAGAATTCATCCTCATTCTGTATCCGTGTCCAAGCCTTCAAGACCCAAACCTAATGCTACAAATCCACCACTGCACCACACAGGAGCCCGGCCCTAAATCATTCTACAACATCCCCACCCAACCACACAGGAAGGCAACCCAATAGTATTCATCCCTCAGGTTTCTCACCCAACCCAATGGTATTTACCCCTCAAGTTCCTCACCCAATCCAAGAACCCAAACGAATGCTGTTTTCTCTAACAAAGTCCCAACCCTACAAGACTCCCAACTAATGTTCTTCCTCAGTAAATTACCCCACTCAATGGTGGAACAATCCAATCCAAAAGAATTCCCTATCCATACCCACAAGGGCCTGAGTCTTGGCTATTCCCCCAACAAAATCACAGCCCAATCTCACAAGAACCTAATCCCTGACTCTTGCAATACATACCTAGCCAAATGCCACCCTTCATGCTCCTGTCAGGTCAAACCCAAACCTAGCTCTCTTGTGACTAAATTCTAAGCTGTTTCCCCCCACCAGTTCTCCGCACAATCCTTAATACCCTCATTGCATGCTACTGTAATTGCCATGTATTATAAGATGAGGCACTGGGGATTCTTGTACAAATAACATGTTATAACATTGTATTGATTCACATATATTTGTATTAATTTTGTTGCATTACATCAGCCTGCATTGTTTTGCTTTGCATTGGCTTGCCTAAATTTGTATTGCATTGCCTTGGGACTACACAGTATGATATTGTACCATAAAATTATATTGCATTGATTTGACATTGCATAATAGCATGTTGTCCTATTGCAGTGGTGCACCAATTTACATTGTGTTGTGCTGCCATGTGCTATAGAAATGCAAGCTTGGAAGGGATCTTGAGAGGTGATCAAGTCCAGCCTCCTATGCTGAGGCAGGCCCAAACAGATATAAAGTTTCCCAGATGGCTGTTTGTCCTTTAAAACTTCCAGTGATGGGGGTTCCAAAATCTCCCTTGAAATCCTCTTTCAGAAATCAGCTATTCTGATAGTAGAAAGCTTTTCCTGACATCTAACCTAAATCTCAATTGCTGAAGATTTATTTGTTTTACATTTCTTATTATTAATCAAGTTTATTGTGATGTTCTGTAGGACCAGCCAAGGATGGGTCCCCATTTTGCTAAGCCTGTACAAACACAGAGTAGCAGCCATTCCCCTACCACAAACAGTTTATAATCTAAATAGACAGACACGAGTTGCAAAAAAGGGTAGAACGCACCAACATGGTGAACAATATGATGGTTGCAAATAGTATATTAGGCTATGTCCACACACACGCCCTTGTTTCAAAACAAGCCATTTCGAAACAATAACACCTTATTTTGAAACGTCTTATTTCGAAATAACAAAAAGCTATTTCAAAATAAGAAAAAAAGCAGGAATCAAAATAGCATGTCCGCACAGTGCACATGCTATTTCAAGATAGGGGAGGGGAGACTTGTGCAGGCCGGGGCCACCCCGCGCCTGGGATTCCCTGGCGCCCCCCCTGCCGCTTCTGCCATGGGCCAGGGGGCTTCCCCGGCCCTTCTGCAGCTTCTGCCACGGGCAGGGCTGGGGAAGCCCCCTCACCCACAGCAGAAGCGGTGGGGGGGCGGGCAACCCCAGGGTGCGAGGGCGCCAGGGAGCCCCAGGGGTGGGGCTCCCTGGGCTTGGGGGCAGCACCAGCAGTAGGGTGAGCGGCCCCTGGAGCGGCCACCCCACGGGGGCTGCAGTCCCCCTGACCGGGCTGCAGGGCCAGCAGCTCCTCCGCAGCCCAGGTGGGGGGCAGAGCCCTGGGCGTGCCCCAGCCAGCTTCCCCCCGCTTCCCCTTGCCAGGGTAGGGGGGCAAAGGGGGCTGAGGCTTCTGTCTCCCCCTGCTCCCAGCAAGGGGAAGCAGGGGGAAGCCAGCTGGGGCACCCTCCGACCCCCTGGACTCCACTCAGCACCCTGGCCAGGGTGCTGATCCCTGGCCAGGGTGCCGGGGGGGTGGGACCTTCCTTGTTTCGAAATAATATGTCCAAACAGCATTATTTTGAAACAACTGGTTTTGAAATAACCCTCCTTTTGAAAGCAAAGTGATTTAAGCTGTTTCGAAAGGAGGGCTCTTGTTTCAAAACGAGGAGCTCCCTCCTTTTGAAACAAGAAAAGGTCGCATGGACATAGGGACTTTTATTTCGAAACAACCAGTGTTGTTTCGAAATAAAAGCCCTCTGTGGACATACCCTTAGTGCCACAATTTTCTTAAGGTGGGTTTTTTTAGGAGGATCGGCTAAATGAAAGAAAAGTGAAGCTATATTGAAAGGAGAGGTGATGGGGACAGACCAGGGGATCAAAGGGGAAGGTATGATGAAAAGCCAAGCTGAAGAGTCTGTGGGGAATGAAAGGAGAGGTTTGGACTAAACAACCAATCAGGTCCAAGCAGTGAAAGTCCACTTAGAATTGTAGAAAGTTCTGTGACTCTGTGAAGGCTCCTGCTTGGCATTCACTCACACTGATGGTGCATGTCACATAGCTTTGCCTTGTGGTGAGTGGAGTTTGCTGAATAATTGAATGGGGATTCTCTGGGCATTCTGAATTTTTTTAAAAAAAAAAGTGGGGACAACCTGAAATCAAACTTTTTCAGAATTTCTGAGAAATCAAGATGTTGAAAAATGTCATTTCAGGTGAAACAAAACAATTCTGTTCAGCGCAAAATAAAATTTTTTGTTCCACTTTCAAGCATTTAATTTTAAAAAATCACTGTTTAAGGATATTTTTTTCTGTTTAGGATTTTGTTTTGATTGAAACACTTGCCAGAATTGACACAAATTTACTGCGCATTTAATCCAAATCTGCCTTTTTCAATGAAAGACATTTCTTCTGAAAAAAAAATTCACCCAGCACTAGTGATAATGAGCCATTACATGACACTGAGTTACACTGCATTGTGGGTAGCTGTTTCATTGGGTCATTGTGCAGCACATTCCATTGTTTATGATAAGCGGCTGCTCCTGACAGCTGGGAACTGACCTTCATAACCCCAGAAGTCCCTTCTATGTCTGCATTCCAGTGCATTGTATTGGTTTACTAGCAGTGTGCTGTTGCTCATCATTCCATTCTATTGCACTGTTTTACTATATCAAGGATCTTTGTATCTCGTTATATCACACTAGAGTCCATTGGGTTACACTGCATCTTTAGTTTTATTCCAGTCTATCACATGGTATTGCATTAATCCACCCTGTAACAAGTTCTGTGGCAACACACCACTTCCTGTTGCTTTTATTTGTACTGTCTAGCTTGAAAATCCATCATCCTTTGGCTTCTAAATAAAACTTTTTTTTCCCCATAAAACCCAATTCCTGTCTCTTTTGCTGGCAAATTTTCTTTGGGTCTCTGGATGTGAGAGATAGTGACAGACACATCCACAAAGGTTCAGATTTTGACCTAATAAAGGATAAAAAAAGTGATTCAGTTGAAAGGCAGTTTGGCCATCTGGTAAAACCCTTGAATTAAGACACAAAATCTAGGTTCAGTTTTGCAGCATCCTGGTATGAGTTTTAAACAAGTCACTGATCCCCTCTGTGCAAAATTTTCAGATGCATCTAAGTCCCATTTTCAAAGGGAACTTCACAATTTAGAACAGTAATCCCACTGGTTTTGGCTTCAATGGCATCTATGTGCTTAACTGCTGAGACATTTTTGAAAATGACACTGGAAGAGCAGCATGACCTGAAGGATGGAAATAGATGGAGGATGGAAACAGAAATGGATGGAATGTAATAGTAAGCAATGCAAAATCAGGCCTTTAGGGGTTAATAACAAGAATTTCTGCTGTAAACTGTGGGCTCTTCAGTTGGAAATGACAGAGGAGGAAAAAGCCTCAGGGAATATTATTGGACGACTTTGAGTGACCAAAGTGATGTGGTCATAAGAAGGGCAAACACATTTGTAGGATGTATTGGGCAAGGTATTTCCAATAAAGAAAAGTAAGACTGGAAGAGATCTCAACAGCTCATCAAGCCCAGGCCCCTCCGCTGAGGTAGGACCAAGAAAAACTAGACCATCTCTGACAGAGGTTTGTCCAACCTGTTCTTAAGAACATCTGCCAATAGGGATTTCATAACCTCCTGTGAGAACAGAGTCTAAAACTTAACTACCCCTTACAGTCTGAAAGATTTTCCTAATACCTATCCTGTGATGAACTCAGTTTGGAACAGGGGCAAGGAAGCCTGCAAGGATGATGAGGGGAATGGATGGCCTGTTTCTTGAGAGGGGACTGGAAGACCTTGTTTTAAGATGGACCTTGATAAGGTTAAGGATGGGATTATATGAGGTGGGGTTGCCTGTGGCTGGATTTAATGATCATAGAGGTATCTTCCAATCCTCTCTTCCAATGTAAAATCCCACTGGGCACCTGTCTGCATCGTTAGGCAGCCTGGACATTAGTCATTTCTAACCATCTGAAAATCATCAAGCTACTCTTTAAAACTCTATGGCCAATTTTTTAAAAGTAGCTTCCTAACGTGAGGCAGCAAAATTCTGTGTTTAGCTAGGGCAATTTTCAAAGCTGTGAATGTACATCAAGAGCCCAGCTCCCACTGAGGTTCCATTTCTGTTGCAAATCTTCCCTCTAAAGTTAAATGGATTGACTTTTAGGAGTAATGAGACCATAGCATCCAGATGTGTTTTTGCTAAACAAACCTGGATGCTATAGTCTCATTATTCCTAAAAGTCTCATTACTCCTAAGAGTCTGATTACTCCTAAAAATCCAGCCAGTCTTTAAAGGCTTAAATGTGGATTAAAATATCCATCTTTCACCCTCAAGCTGGAAAAGTCGATCCCACTCTTAAACCTATATGACACTCTGTCTCTTTATTTCAATTGCTTTTCTCTCCAACTCATTTTAGGCTTCTCTCATATGAAATACCAGAAACTAGTGTTTGTAAAGCCCCGATTTAGTCCATTGGTCCAGTTCAATATTGTTCTTTAATCTATTACCCAAGAGCTTCTTTCTTTCAAAGGATCTCCCTTACGTCCTCTCTGCTCCGTCTCCACTCAGGGCAGGACAGATCCATGGAGTTGATTCCTCGGGGCTTTCTCCATTCGAGTCTTATTTAAAGGAAAAACTAAGATTCACAACAGACTACCCCATGAGATAATTGCAAAATTTATAGCGATGATCAAAGGGAGTTGGGCAGATTGCTCTCTTAAACCCCTTTAAGAGTCCCCACCCCAATCGCTCAGCTAGGATTTCATTAGCATTAGAGGGTTGATGAATAGAGAGACCTTTATGATATTGAGTGGTGCATGTTTTGTCCATCTCTTAATAAACAGAGAGGCTGGGGAGTGGGACCTGGTGGTTTAGTTCAGGAGGGCTGGAAGTCAGGACTCCTGGGTTCTATCCCCAGCTCTGGGAGGGGTATGAGTTCTGGCAGTTTAGAGAAGAGGGGTCTAGGAGTCATGTTATCCAGTGCCTCAGTTTCTCTAGTGAGTATAATAATCATTCTCAACCCCATGATGTTTGCTATAGGGCTAAGGGGCTGTGAAAATTCACACTGCTTGAGTGAAACTCACTAGCACAGAGCCAAGGTTAGAATGATTTACAGCCTGTGTTCACTTTGTTTTTCACCACCAAGCCCACAGTGCTTGCATGTTTTTTAACTCAGTCATTTATGGCCTTTCCTTTTTGAGCCCCACAAATCAAATCTGCCCCAAGCCATGTCAGCCTTCTACCCTCAAAGGGCTCAAGGTGGAAACATCTGCTTACAGCTGTTTTGATCAACAGGACGCAGATGTTCTCAGGCAGGCTAAATCCAGCCAGCCCCGATGCTGGGGACAGTTCTTGGCCTAACCACAAAGCCCTTCAGCGCATGACACCAGGGGAAACATGGGGCATAAATTTAACCTTCCCTGAAATTAACACATTTGCTTGTGCTCTGAAAATGACTCAAGGGTTCATGGCAGGCAAACAGCTAAGCATGAGCCACCAGATTGCTGCTGTAGTTAAGTGGGAGAATGCACTCCTGGAATGCAGCATCCAAGCACAGTATTTTATGGGCTATTTCAATGGGATTTCCATAGGAATACACTTAGATCCGTTTGAGATACATGGGACTAGAAGGGTTCTTTTAGATCATAACCTCATTAAACAGCTTCCTAAAACTCCCCCTCTCCTTTTTCCCTATTGGGAATCAGGTCCAGACCCACTCTCTTCTGATGGTTAAAAATCTTTTTCTCATTTCCAGACTAAACTGATTCCTGAGCATTATATATTCACTGGGTTTTGTCCTTTGCCAAAGACCATTAGCTCTTTCCCTAGCTTGGTGTATATAAATAAACCAGGGGAAAATGATGGCTCAGTTAAACTCAAAGGGAGTCTTTAGGATGATTCAACAAAGCCCAGATTTCTCCATAAATTCTATTTTCAGGCTGCCCAGAGGGTCTAACATTCACACTGAAGGGTACTTAGTGCCTCTGGAGATCAGGCCACTGCTACACAAGAGACCAAGATGTGTGGCTTTAAACACTAGTGTTTGAAAATGTTCATCTATACATACAGAAAGAACTTCCCCCATCCCACACAATGTGTGCCTCTACAGGTGGGGAGAGCGAAGGGGTTGCAAAATTGACTGATGGTAGCTCAATGAAAATTCATGTGATAAGACTAAGAAAAAAGTATCCTTGATCCCATTAGTGGTCAGGGCATTTGGGGAACTTCAAATGTAATCCACCGGGATGGGATCCAATTGTGTGTGTGTCCACTGGGGCAAATCACCAAGGATTCGTGATAATTAATCTGGGCTATAAACTTTCAATTCATACGAAACAGTGTGGTGCCACCTAACAGGAGAGAAAGAGCAAGTATGTGGAGATGGATTGAAAGTATTGAAAGAGCAAGTATGTGGAGATGGATTGCACAGCAGTATCATTCATTAAATCCCACAAAATCATCCTGAAATTCAGCTCCCAATTCTGAATCCATTTTATTTGGAATAAAATACAAAATTCCCACATAAGTTATGCATTAAAAAGAGCAAATTAAGGACTCTTCATCCCAGACAAAATCCTATTTGACCAGACTGTGGGACTTGACTATTGTATGCATGCACATAAGAAGAAATCAAGTTCCTACCATGGGATAGGGATGGAGAATTGAGGGACACAGGGCTGAGTTTTAGCTCCAGCGTAGGCTGCTCTACGAGGACATTCTGGGCAGGACTCTTCCCTCCCTGCTCTAGGTTCTGTGGCATTCACAACCTTCAATGGCCATTGTGGCACCTTCTGGTTCCTTCAGGTGTCAGAGAGAGGGATGGAGCTGAAGAGGAATGAAGGTGAATGGTGGGAACGAAGAGAAAGGAGGAGTGCTCCCCACCTCCTAGGAACCTGGAGCTCAGCACTAAACGCACCTGTGGGACATGGAGAGCAGAAGGATTTGGCCAGTGCTGTTCTGCCAGGCTCGGGGCTCACGTACAGCAGCCTACACCGAGGGATCCAGGACGGAAGGGACTATACAGTCTTACCTGCTGTGTAGTACAGGCCACAGAGCCTCACTTGGCCAGACTTGTGTCCAGCTAGGATGTCCAGGTTGTAATTTGCAATTAATGCTGACTAGCCAGAAACATCAGCCTTGTCTAACCAGACAGGGGACCAGGAAGTGCCCAAGTCACAGGGGGACCACACTTGTCTCATCTCCACTTCTGGTTCCAGGCCCATTGGGTCTTGTCCCAGAACCAGCTTCACAGCAGGATCAGGTGTGTTTCTGGGCCACACTATTTCTCATTAATGCTCATGGTTGAGTGGTTACTGATTGCCATTAACTGATCATTGGTCTTTGAACATTTATTCTTACTCTCTTCCCAACTTCGAAGCATCTGACAAAGTGGGATTTTCTCCCACGAAAGCTCATGCAAAAAATAAATCTGTCAGTCTTTAAGTGTCACACAACTTTATGGTTTTTTTGCTGGACTAGACTAACACGGCTGCCCCTTTGGAAATTGGCATTAATCATTTTCCATTTATCATTAATTACTGATATTAAGAAGTAATTATTAACAATTGATCACTAATTGCAGCTTATTGATGGTTGATCCTTTATTATTTATTAGTTATTGAGCTGTGAGTGTTGATTATTGACAACACATTCCAGATGAATGAGTATTCAGGATTAATTACAGGTCACTGAAGTAGTGACTAGAGATAGCCAATTTTAAAAGGGATAGCCGTGTTAGTCTAGTCCAGTGAAAAAACAACAAGGAGTTGTGTGGCACTTTAAGACTAACAGATTTATTTTTTTGCATGAGCTTTCATGGGAGAAGATCCCACTTCCTCAGATGCTTCGAAGATGGGTGAACTTACAGAAAGGAATGAAACAATGCAAAGGGGTGTAAAGAGATAGCCAGTCACTGATTATTGACTTCTCAGTGATAATCAGTTACTACTGATGACAGATCATTGAGTCTCATTCACTGATCACTGCCATCACAATATTGATGAGTGCTCATTAGTCAGTGATGACAGATGGTTGATTGTTAATCAATAATAAAGCATTATTGATTCTCACTGATTGACCGCTGGTCCCTGTCAGGAATTAGGGCTGATGAAAGACCCTGTCCCAGGCAGCCTGATGCATACACCTGGCCTATACCAAACTTCCTGATTGGCTGGACTGCTAAAGCAGACAAGCTTATAAACCCAGCAGCAATTAGGCTGGTGCCAACACTATTTCCCCAGGGTGATGAGAGCTCCTGCTTTTCCTTATTCCCATCTGGCTCCAGCCAGGTGCCCAGCCTTGCTTTGCTCCAAGTAACCTGCTTCTAATGCTGAGCTCTGACTTCTGACTTTGAATGTAGCTCTTGGCCCTAGCCTCTGGCAGTCACTGAACAGGGATGATGGATGACTGACTAGTTACCAAGGATGGCTGAGTGTTGAGCACGGCGTGCCGATGGCATGGGGCAGGTTATTGGCAGAAACAGTGAAGTGTTAATGTAAGGGTGGTGGCTACTCTTACCTTAAGTAGCATGACGCCAGTGCTGTATAAGAGGCTGAGCAGGAAAAGGGTGATGAAGGTAACTGGTGTCAAGAGACTGTCCGGTTCCTCCTCTGCTCCTTCATCATCAAGCCCTTCATTGAGCCCTTGGTCCACCACTAGGGAGCAGGAAGCTGGGAATGAGGCAAAGTCCTGGTTAAAGAAATCTCTTCCTTAATCCTGCAAAGGCATTCACACCAAGGGGCAGAGCAAACAGCCCTGTTCTGTCCTCTTGACAGGTTCTCCCTGCCCAGAGGAGAGACATAGGCTTCCCTGCTTGGAAAGACCAAACAGACTGCAGATGGAGAGCCTGCAGGCACAGAGGCACAAGGATTTCTGCACCCACCCTCCTCTGAATTTCACCTCCTAGGGCTCCTTCACAAAGCCCAGCAAGCAACATAACACACCTCTCCCAGGCTAGTCATGGAACCAGGCTGAGACCCTCCAGTTCATGATTCAAAGGGAACCTGCAAGCCCACCCAACAGCAACATTTTCCCTCAGTCCCTATTTTGGTAACATGGGGAATTTAACCTAACGGAACCATTCTGAGGCCTCCCTCTAACTCAGATCATCCTAGAGCCAGGGTGGTCCAGTGAACAGGGCATAAGGATAGGACTTGGGATCCCACAGATCTATTCCCAACTCTTGTCGACATTGTGAGACCTCAGGCAACTCAGTGCCTCAGTTCTCTGTACCTCAGTTTCCCTTCATACCCTTTGTCTGTTTTAACATTAAGCTCTTCTGGGCAGAGACTGTCTTACTCTACACGTGTGCAGCTCTTGGGACAATGGGGTCCCAAACTTGGTGGAGACCTCTACACACAACTGTAATGCAGCTAATAATGGGACCACCCAGTGGGAACAACTTTTAAGCCACGACCTGCTTGGTCTGCAACGCCCACTCCATTCCTAGAAGGGGAAAGTTCTGTAGCTCATCATCACAGTTGAGCACAACCTGTCTTTTCTGAGGTGGGGAGAGACCTCCCCAACTCATTCTATATACAAGCTTAGCAAAGGGCCACCAAAGGGGAATCTTGGGCATGGAGTGATTTTGAACTCATGTTTCTAGAGGCAGAAAGAATTATGGCCCATCACCAATTTACTGAGCCATCCATGGGAAAATCTGTGCCCTGTTAACTCATTCCACCCATGGGCACATTGGACAGCCCTCAAATGACAGCATAGCCTAGCAGCTTAGTCTCCAGAGCCTCACAGGGGCAAATCTTCTTCCTAGACAATCCTTATAAAAAGGGTGGAAGGCATAGGCAGCCCATAAGCTACACCCAGAGCTGCCCCATATTGGCCATACACCAACAACAGCATTGATGGCTCCCTGACTCATTTTAAAAAGGGATAGCCGTGTTAGTCTAGGCCAGTAAAAAAACAACAAGCAGTTGTGTGGCACTTTAAGACTAACAGATTTATTTTTTGCATGAGCTTCTCCCACGAAAGCTCATGCAAAAAATAAATCTGTTAGTCTTAAAGTGCCACACAACTGCTTGTTGTTTTTCCCTGACTCATGTCTCCCTTGGGAATACTCAGCCACCATCACTCAGCAGAGATTTCAGTCCCTTTAGACTGAAGTCTCCATGGTCCGTCTCTAATTACTTGAGCCCTCTATATTGTTGTGTCATGGGGACAAAGTAAAAACCTCTCCCAGCACATTCCACATGTGGTACCCTCAACAGGAGCCTCTTAAGTCAGCACCAGCCTGGGCTCAATTGAGAACCAGTTCCCAAGAGTTGGAAGGACCCAGCACCCAGAATTTCCGGAGCCCATCCATGCCTCTTGCCAATGGCACAAAGACCAGCTGGGAAATGGCCAGAAGTCTCTTTAACTAGGTAAGCACATGGGCATTCAAAGGGCTGTCAGGCTTCCATTTCTTCTGTCATTTAGCTAGGGAAAAGCCAGATATTCATTCTTACATCATGGCCCAGAGACAATGGTTCCTTCCGGGTTCAGTTTGCAGCCAGAACTGCACATAGTGTGTTTAAAGTGTGGGCACACCATGGATTTATATAGTGACATTGTTGTATCTAGTGTCTAATCATCTGTCTCCCTCTTAATGGTTGATAATGTTCTGCTACCTTTTCTGACTGTTGCTACACTTTGACCTTGGACTCAGACACTGGACTTCAGTATCTGTCTCCCCAGCGATGTATACTGCAGGAAAATTGTTTCCCCTGCTCACCACTCCCCTGTCCCTACATGATGGTACAATGGAAATAGTGCCGGTGGGAGTGAAGGCTCTAACTCAGTCTACCTGAAAACATGACACCAGATGCCTGGGGCTCTATCTCTGTGTGGTCAAGTGAGCATTCATCCCTTTAGGGTTCAGATGCTCAAATAGTCAGAGCTGCACTGCTCAAATGCAGTAATAGCTAGGACACAAGTCTTGGCAGTGCAGAATCAGGGTTCTATTCTATCTTTCCCCCTAGACTGCTGAGTGATTGGAGACAAGCCCCATAGGCTGGTCTCTTTAAAGGATGCTTAGGGAATTAAGTGCTGCTGAAATAAACTCATCATTCCAGTGGGGGTTGGATGTCTTGCTCCTTTGAACTTCTCAGTTTTAATCCCTTCGGATCAAAATGTCCCTTCCCAGTCTTGTCTGCTTAGATAGTGAGCTCTGTGGATCAGGGACACCTACTAGTGCAGCAACCACCACGAGGGGCCCTGAACTCAGCCACAACATCTAGCAGGTGCTGCAAGATGAAATGGACAGATGAAACACCTCTGCTGACGGATGGGCAGGTAGACCCATAACACCACATGAGGATGGGTGGCTGCATAGAGGACATTGCATAATTTTGCAGGCACAGCGGGATGGGTGCTGTAGATAAACATCAATTGACGATATTGGAGATGATGGATGGATGGATGGCAGAAAGAAGGCTAGACAGAAATGGTTAAGGGGGAGATGGATGGTGATTGCAGAAGATAGACAGAAATGGTGGGTGAGTGTGTGTTTGGATGAATGGATGCATAGAACACAGGAGGGAGGGTAGATGAGTGGATAAGGCACATAGATCATCACTGCCAGAAAAAGACACCCCATTCAACACAAACTCTAGCATTTTGCACTTTTATTCAGGCATATTCCACATACAAGCATGCGCTGTACACCAGAGTGCCTGCAGCCTTGCACACAGGCTAAGAGCTGTCCCAGACTCCATGAGGTTCTGTGGCCATCACAGATACATCCTGAGGAGCCTGTGGCAGTCTGTTCCTCAGTAACAAGTTACTTCTGTGTCAGACACGACCACAGAGACATTGATGGCAGCGGGTTTGCCAGAGGCCTTGTCCACACTGCGGTGGATGAAGGTCAGGGGCAGACCCTCGTGCCCCACTACACAGGCAAAGGTGTCTCCTGAGTGCCAGTCGGATGCCAAGACACTGAGCTTGCTGTAGATGAAGTAGCGTTCCTTATTCCCAGCCTCCTGAACAGGGCCAACATTAGTGTATGCTTCCTGTGGTACAGGTCTCTCCTGCTGGGTCCATGTCACCAAGATATCTCTGGGCCGGAAGCCAGTGGCCAGGCAGGTGATGGTGGCCAATTCCTGGAGAGCCAGCTCCTCAGCATGAGGAGGGAAGATGTAGACTGAAGGGGCCAGGAGGTAGACCTCTGCCACAAGAAACAGCAGATGTGAGGACTGGGACCAGAAAGTGCTTGCTTTAATCCACTGGACACCCCACACACCATCCCAGAGCTGTGGGGAAAAAAACCAGGAATCCCGACTGTCTATCCCTTTCGCTCTCATGTGTTTGCACATTTCATCCCACCCACCAATTTCTAAGACCCAGTTCCACTGTCCTGAAGCTGGATCAGAGCTGGATCCCCTAGAGACAAAAGATTGCATGACCCATTCACCACAGCCCACTTGGAACCAGATTGAAGCTAGCACCCCTTATAGGGGAAATGCCGAGTTCTTACCTTGACTTTTGCGAATGGTCTTGACGATTTCTGATGGGATGTCTTGATGCTTCACTGTGCATGTGAACTCCTCCCCAACCTGCCACTCCTCCACACGCACCTGCAGGATGCTGGTGGTGCTGTAGGTGCCATTATCCTGCAGTACTGGCTCTCTGGAGGCCACATCCAATGGTCCTCCACTTGCCCTTCTCCAGGAGACCTCCAGGCTGTCAGGAGTCTCCATGCCACTCACTGCACAGGTGATGGTGGCATTCCGCACTACGTAGAGTTCTTCCAGGGAAGGGGGAAGGATAAAGACCTCCAGAGTGTGTCGATCACAGTCACCACCACCTGGTTGGGGGCAGGAGGCAGTGTTGAGGGCTTGGCTGAGCGAACACTCAACAGGCAGTAGGTGGTAAGTGCCTCTGTCTCAGGGGGTGCAAATCCCAGGAGCTGTTTGGGGATGGGGCCAATGGTCATTGGGGTGGGAAATAGGGCACTAGATTCTCTGAGAGAAGGGCATGACCCCCCCCCGGCATATCATGGGGCATCGGAAATAATGGCTGAAGTTTTCCAGCACACCCAGGCCTTGGGAGCCTGGGAACCCTTTATGGTTCATTGGCTCGCTGGGTCCCTGCGCAGGTCTGAAGGTCTCCACCTCTGATGGGAGAATACCTCATTCAGAAAATTCATGCTCTCACCCTATCTCCAGTTTACAGAGATGACAGTTGTGACACAGACGGGAGAAATGACCTACCTATGGTAACTCCTCATGTCTAACACCATCCTCTCCCTGCCTCCCACTCTAACCTTCAGACTCACTCTGCTCTTGGAGCTGGGAGATAACCCAGGAGTCCTGGCTCCAAGCCCACACATGCTAACCTCTGGATCCCAGAGCATTTCACCTCACTGTTACTCTGTCTGCTCATCGCTCAAAGCTCCTCAGGACATCAGACCCCAACTCTCATTGCAAGCCAAGTTAAGTGCCAGAATGCCTTGGGAAATCCCAGCAGCGAAGCCCAAATTTGTTGGTGCCCTGCAGCTGGAGATGTCACCAACTGAATATTATATTAATGACGAGGCTGGTGTTGCTCATCGGAAGAGCATTACTAAGTGAACGTTGTTGCAGTTAAGGTCCCAGGTTCATAAAGACTCCCAAGCACCACCCTGGGGCAATGGAGCTCATGTGTTGGATTTTCAATAACAATCAAACCCATCCCCCCACCCCCGGGGACTCAGCTTTCACTTGAGAACAGCTTTTTATTGAATGCCTCTCATGGCTGAAGATCCTCTAAGACACTCAACGTGCTAAAAGCAAAATGAATAATAAGAGACCATAATGACTAAATTGTGAACCTGTCCCCATGGAAATCCATCTTTCAAGAAACAGCTCTCAGAGAAATCCATGGTTAAAAAGTGAAAGAAATTTTTCAGCTGAACCCCTCCCAGCCGGGAAAGATCTCTGTGGTCTGTCTCCAAGATCAGGAGTAACCATCCCAATGTCTTTCTCAGATCACATGCCAACAAGATTACATTCTGCTTCCTCCCAAAAATTCCTCTTGCAACTAGGACAATAACACTGTGCATCCTTTACTGGCAATGGCATCCGTCAACCTGTGGAAATATCTCCTTAAGAGTGGACTGTGATCCCTATTGCTGGGGGTGTGTCAGAATGGATAATACCTTGGGAGGTGAAGTATGTCTCCTGGACTGCAGTGACGGGGAAGTTCCCCCACTCAGCTCAGCTTCCACTAGCAGTTATTAGCTTGACCAAAGATAGCATCATAATAAAGATAGGTGGCAATGAAAGATTTCTTTCCCCTCAGCCTACCTCAGGGCTCACACTGGAGTCAGACTTCTTTGTGCCATTGGCTGGATGGGATGTGATATCCCCAAAGTAACACTGGCCTCTGGAAATCCACTTACCAAAGAATACCTTTTCCACAACCATCTTGGGCTCTTTCAAGGCCAGGTGGTGCACAACACAGCTGTAATTTCCTGCTCCTTCACGTCGCTCAACCTTCAGGATGCTGTAGGCAGAGAAAGTGCCTCTTGCAGACATGGAGCCACTGTTGTAAGTGGACTTGACTTCCTGGGAGTTGTTCTTCAGCCATGAGATGCTGATTTCTTGGGGGTAAAAGCCACTAGCTTCACAGATAAGAGTCAAGGAGACTCTGTTCCCGGAGGTGTCTTCCTGGTAGGCTCGGGAGATAGTGACTGAGGGCTCCTTCTTACTGATACCTGAATGAAAAAGAAGGGCAAGAGAAGACCAAGACTTCGTTTACACATCTAAATTAAGGACTTAGAACCAGCAGCAGTGACTCTCTGAGAGAACCAGCAAGAGCAACTGTTGAGGGGGTTGTGAAGCTAAATAAGGCAAATTAAAAACCCCATCACTGAACATCATCTTTCCTTGAACTCAGTGGTCCTGGACCTTCACCCTAAGACTCAAATTAATTTCTAGGCCTTTCTCTAGGAACACACAGTGAAATTCCAGATCTTCACCCTTACATGGAAACAACTTAACATCATCACCTTCTTCTTCTTCTTCTTCAGATCAGAATCTTCATAGACATACTCTTCCTCTTCATCATCTATTTCACCACTCCAGTCTTCTCTCTCTTTGGGCATGTCTACACGGCCTTTTATTTCAAAATAACACCCGTTATTTCGAAATAAAAAAAATTCAGTCTACATGAAGTTCCCTTATTTCGAAAGGACGGACCTCGTCCTTTCGAAATAAGGATCGTCCTTTCGGAAAAGTAAAACCTACCCCCCCCTCGAAACGACTGTTATTTCAAAATGGATGTTTCAAAATAACGCCTTTAGACCCGTTGTTTCAAAACAACACAGTTGTTTCAAAATAACCGTTCGAAACAGCGGACCCATTGGCATTATTTCGAAACATCCGTTTCAAAATAACGGTCGTTTTGATCCCGCGGTTTCCCTTATTTTGAAAGGAGCCCTTTCGAAATAAGGGTTTTATTTCGAAATCGGTCCTTTTGAAAGGACCGATTTCGAAATAAACCTGTGTGCGTAGATGTGTCCTTTTTCTCCTTCACCATCTTCATTTCTTTCTCTGTCATCATCATCATCTTCATCTCCTTTCTAATCATCCTCACCTCCATCATCTTCAGTTGCCTTTTACAGTGATGGAGATGTCCCCAGAGTTTCAAGCTGAACCTGAACCTTCACTCCAAACCTTAAGCCACATAATCTGTTCTTCAGCACAAGTCTCAAACTGTCCCAGGCACTGTCTTCTTGATATTCGGCCACTAACCCTTTGCTCTCTGACACAGGGCCTCTTCTCTCATTCATACACACTCAGAAAAATTCAACACATTTTGAGATTTTAAAAGTCTAACTAATGGATTTGGACAGCTTGGGGATTTCAGTAGGAATTGGGCATCTAGCTCCATTGGCTTCTCCTAGAATTTCCCACCAGAAATATTCCTGAAAGCCCAGATACTGGGCAATTTCCAGAGGTAAGAAGTGTATAGGCAGATCTGATCACTATCATAAATAGAGCATTAAGTGCCATACGCTCCACATTGCCTGACCCCAGGGAGCTGAGAGTGTGAAATTCTAACAGGAGCTGGCATCTAATGTGAAGAAGACAGGGAATACTGGGAAAACCAGACAACTGAAAATATTATTTATGGCTGAAATACACCCCAGTGCTGAAGTCTTGTTTGTGGGGGCTAAACTGGGAGTAAATGCTGCCTAGGACCTGTGTGGGGTGAGTTTCACCCTCTAATCCCAAGTATCAATGACTGGGGGATGCCTTTCCCTTTGACAGGCCATGTTTACTCACCTTTACTACTTGTAGTTATGTGCTGGGTTAGTTCTCCAGAACAGGGAGTGGTTGCTTTGCAGGTAAATTTGCTGCCTCCTACCCACTGTGCCAGAGACACAGTCTGGGAACTGAGCAAGCTGCTGGTCCCATTGCTATTCTTCTTGATGGGCTCTGTCTTTGCAGCAGAGCTGACTTTCCCATCCACCTCCCAGGTGATTGTGGTGGCTGCTAAGTCATAACCCAGAACGAGACAGGTAACACGACCAGGCTGTCTGATCAGGTCCTCATAGGAGGGTTTGTTCATGTAGATCATTGGCTCAAGCGAGCTCCTGAGGCAGGCTGAAAAATACAAGGAGATTCATTAGCAGCAGAAATAATGTGGAAAGCCAGAAAAAGCTCATTAAGCCTTGTGTGACCCTGGTAAGCAACCCACTGAGCTATGCCAACTCTGCCTGGAAATCTAGGAAATAAACACAAGCAAAATCTTCATTGGGAAACAGTTAAGGCTATCTAAGGCAAACCCCAGCCACCCAGAACCTTAAAAGGACTGAAAATCCAACAGAAGTGTCCTCTTTGTTCTTAAAACTTACTCATCCCTTGAAATGCTACATAAATGCACTCTAACTCAATTTTAAATGCTTCTCCATTAGATAATGAAAAGAAACATGCAACACCAGCTTCAACCAACTTGTACTCTAGTGCATTCCTCTCATCTATCTATCTCATCACCACATCTACGGTATCCATCCATGCCTTCATACATAGCATCAACCTCTCTATTGTATGTACATCTCCCATGTCACCCTGCTATCTGGGCACACTCCCAGTCACACTTAGGCAAAGCTAGTTTTTGTCTATTCTTAATCCCCTCCCACAGTGTGCCTGGTCATAGCCGCTCACCCAAGCATTTGCTGGTATCGTGCGTGATGTGGTCTCTTCCCCCCGTTGGATGGGTCACTTTACAGGTGTAGTTGTCACCCTTCTCCCAGCTCTTCCTGGTGATGGTCATGTGGCTTTGCCCCACAGAGGAGCCGTCTGTGCTTGTTGCCAAGGAGACACCTGTTGGACCACTGATCTCCTTTCCATTCTGCAGCCACGTCACATCAACTCTGTTAGGTCTGAAGTTCAGGAGGATGCAAACCAGCTCCAGCTGATTGTCCATGGAGCTGTCCTCACAGGGTGGGTGTAGGAGGTGAACCTGTGGTGAAGTTGGCTCTGCACACCCTAAGAGGGGAGGAAGGGGAAAGCAAAGTCCACTGTCACTTGCTGTAGGCCACCAGTCTGCTTGCAGAGAGGCAGCACTAACATCTGCTGTTGTTATCCCATATGGGGTGCCTCCCCACCATCTTATACAGTCACTGAGGCAGCTTTTGCATTTGAGGTCATTTTTCTCCCATTAGTTAAAAACTGAAGGTGCAAATGGAAACTGGTCAGAAAGTGGGTTTTCTTTTCTTCCATTGAAAATGTCAGTGAACATCAGATAGAGACCTTTGGTGTTGAAAAAATTACAGGAATATTTGGGTTTGTCTTCAAATTTAAATATTTGTGGCAGTAATATCACACATTTCTGGCTGAAAGAATGAAAAACTATTCTGCAGAAAACTGAAAATTGTTCAGGTTTTGATTTGTTGGCTTAAAAAAAAAAAAGATTTTGGAAGGAAGAGGATCTCATTTCCTTTAGTCCACAATCCACTTTTCCACTAATGAAATGTTTTGAAGGAAATTTGTCAAGCAACTCCAGTGAAACCCCTGATTGGTTTATACAAAATAATTTATTTGGCGTCTAGAACTGAGATCTTTTCTGAGCCACATAAGAGATTAAACTGATTAGGAATATGGTCCCTCAATCATTTGGGCAGCTCTTAAATAAACAATGCTAGACCTAGGACTGAGACACCACTGGGCTCTGTTTTGCCTCCCACACTTGGTATAGTTTCCCACTAGACTACAAGGCATTTAGGTTAGGATTGGGAGTAGGAATCGAGGCAGCAGGCTGCCAGTTCCCCTCTGTAGAGGGGCCTGGGTGAATCTGAGGAGACATTGGAGCGGAGCTGTGTTTTTCAGCTTCCTAAGGTGACTAAGGAATTTAGATGTCAAGTTGCCATGGGAATCAAGTGCTTAGATACTTCAGACAGTGCTGAAAAATCTCCCCCTAAGTGAAAAGTAGGTCTCTGCCCAAGGGTGCATTTCTCCTTAACATTTTCTTTGTTCAGGGGTCCCTGAAGAAGCATGTTATTGATGGGATTTCTGTAATAGCAAAGCACCAGGGGTCAGTGTGTTTCAAAACTGGGCCAAAGTTTCCACCAGTCTTTCAGAGTGCAATTTTTTTCAAAGGGGCCAGTAGGATTTTGGACTAAAATGAACTGACTCTCAGCTCATCTGGGTGGTTTGAAAATCTCAGCCTTGCTGGCCCATCCTCCCCCCACTGCCATGAGTCTTACATTCCAGAGGGAATTGCTTGGACATTTTCGTCTTTGTCCCATCATACGTCACACCACAGTAGTAGGTGTCTCGTTGATTACTGACAGGGCTGGTCAGCAGGCTGCTCTTCGTATAGGACCCATCACCTCTCCGCATGTCTGGGAAACTCTTTATGCCCGTAGTCACTCTGCCAGAATTCCAGCTGATTGTCACCGGTGATGATAAATAGTCAGTCACGAGACAGGCCAAGGTTAGCTCTGTGGGAGCACTGCCAGTCTTGGTACAGCAGGGAACCAGGGGGAAGACAGAGGGGTCGCTGGATGTTGCTGTGAGAGGAAAAATAAAGAGAATATAAAAGAAACTATCAAAAGGGGTACCAAAGCTGAAAGCTATGCTACCAATCACCCTACATGCATTTATCTAACCTGCATTATGACCAGATGTTTAAGTCACTGGAAGAGGGGTCACAACTCTTGGGTTATAGTCCTGTGGCCCTATCATAGACATTCTTTGTGCCTCAGTTTCCCAAAAGTGCTAAATTAAACTGAAGCTTTTAACTTTTCACCATGACCTGGTGATCTGTCTATGGATAAAAAACACCATAAACAGGATTCTGACCTCAGCTGTACCATTATAAACACAGAGCCGCTCCAGTGGGATAGCTCTGGTTTTGTGTAAGGAATGCAGAGAGCAGAATTTGATGCTTCCTACAGTTGAAATATTCCTCACGAACCTCACATCATGAGACAAGCCCACCTCACCTCTTCAGTGTGAAGTAAGGAACATTACCCTCACTGAACAGGTGGGAAAACTGAGGCACAGAGTGATGAAGTGACCTCCTCAAATTGACACAGGGAGTCTTTGATAGAGCTTGGAAGTGAACCCTGATCCTTGAGTCCCTTTCTCTGTTTGGTACAAAGGCCAGTTGTTAAAGATAGGGAAGATCCACCAGCCATGGATGGACAAGACAGTGACAGACCACTCCCTGGATCCCATCCAGTGTGCCGCTGTGACCTCACAATCCCCACTCCTGAACCCTGATTCACTCCACTTTGCCAAGTGACCACTCACTCCTGAATCAGTCCACTCCAGCCTCTTGCGTGCAAATAGTCCCAGGAAGTGGGTTTATGCCCCCTGGCTACCCAAGAGCTGGTCCCCAAGCAAGCACCCCCAGCCACAGTTACTACACCAAGAGCCACTGTCTACAGAGATTGGGAACCACCCTCAACCATCACACTCTCAAGTCCATCCATTTGACAAAGAAATGTATTGTGCCCAGCCTCCTTCACTCACACCCTCTAAAGATCATACAGTTTTAGGTAAAACAACTACTAGTTTATTGATCAGATCATAATTCTAAGTGAGAATATGGCCATGCATGGCAGAATCACAGTATAAGTCAGAAGAGACCACAAGAAAATAAAAGGCAAAATATGCATACTAACCTAATACTTCTATTTAAACTAACCTCATAGTCCAAACAAGTCCATGCTCAAGGTGTCTAGCTGTTAGATGTTTGCACAGCCAGTCTCTGCCTGAGGCCAGGAAGGGCCCAGATCTTGCCTGGAGTTGTTACAAGATAGGGAGTCCCAGCTCAAAAGCCTCCTCAGACTTCCAGGTCTCAGTCTTTGTTTACAAATTCCAAAGGGATAGCTGAGTTAGTCTAGTCCAGCAAAAAAACCAAGGAGTCGTATGGCACTTTAAGACTAACAGATTTATTTTTCGCATGAGCTTTCGCGGGAGAAAATCCCACTTTGTCAGATGCTTCGATCGAAGCATCTGACGAAGTAGGATTTTCTCCCATGAAAGCTCATGCGAAAAATAAATCTGTTAGTCTTAAAGTGCCACACGACTCCTTGGTTTTTTTGTTTCCAAACCCCTCAGCCCCTCCCTTTCAGGGCTGAGGTGATTCTTTTGTCTCTTCACAGACACCTCCACTAGCATACCTTTGTCTCTTTCAGATTCGCTGCTGCTGGGAGAGACCTCTGTCTGTCCCCTTATCCCTGAGCCATAGGAAGCATGTTACATGTTTGTTCACAGGTATGAAGTTGGAGGAAACATATCATTATAGAAATCATGCAGAATAGGTTATTAGCTTCCACACAGAAACATCGCATGGTGCAATTGGCAGCAAATCATACAATTCCAGTGTACAAGTAAACAGGAAAATCATAACCCAGGGTGTACAGATGTGTACACCGTCACAAAGATAATTCAACATGTCCGTGACCTTCTATGAAAACAAATCTTTCAAAATATGTACCTCAGCACTGGAACTCTCCAAGCTGTTTATCCAGGACAATGAGAGTCCTAGAGAAATCCAGGATCACTGACAAAGGATGAAATATTCAGACCCCAACAGATCTCCCAGCCTTACAGGATTTTTTGGCATCACTTCCTTCACATTTGAACTGTGATGGCTTCTCCACAACATGGAGTCTTTAAAGCTACCTTTGGCATCTCTTTCTAATGGCTCTGCTCTACATTGCTCAGAAGGAGGGTATTGGGGCAGAACTCACTAGGGGAGAAGCCAGTTTTAATGATCTTATCTAGTGTCTTTGATCTCCATGAATCTATCAATTCTCAGCCTGGTTAAAGTGGACATTCCACTATTGATCATGGTGCTAGGAAGTACCCGTTCCTGCCAGCTTCACAGGAACAAAGATGGGACAAGATTCTCTATGCAATAAAGACAATCTGCCAGGAGAGGTTAAAAGGAAGAAAAAGTGACTTGGGAGAAGACACAATACTTAGGTACCATGACACACAGGATGAATATCTCTCTATCCCCATAGACACCCAGTAGCTCTCTACACAGCCTGGTGACTAGGAGCCAGGAGCCCTGCATTCTCTCTCTTGTCTTGCCTGGCTGACTGTTGATGAGCCAACACCTACCCTCCTTGTATCTGTCCTCAGCTGTGGCAATGGACATGCATTTACTCGCTAGAGCAGGGAAGGTCTTGCTGGCGGGAATCCTGGGTTCTTTCCCCAGTTCCAAGGCAGCAATAAAGATTCCCCACCCCCACCCCTCAGCCTCAGTCTTTCCTCACCCTGCTGCCTTCTTGTGCCAATCTCTGCAGAAAACCAACAAAACAAATAAACAAACAACATGAGCTGAAAAGGGGAAGTTTACACAGGTGGAAGTCTCACCACAATTGTTTTTTTCACACTAGTCTTAGCTCCCTGCAGGCACCCACCTGTGTGATTTTCACACCTTCCCATCAGCTTGAACAGTCAAATCTCCCATGTGGTTGTCAGCTATTGTTCTCAGTCTATAGTTAACTGTCTTGACTGCCATTTGTGGAGAGGAGATGGGGGTCTGACAGGCAGAGATGCTGCAGAAGAGCTGCACAACAGACCTGAGCAGAGCTGAACTGATGACAGAATTGCCCAGTCTACAATGCCAGGCTGCAGTCCACCATGGCCATCGATTGGGTGAGGAAATGAAAGGAAAGCTTCTGCTATGAGATTCCTGTCATGTGTGTACAGAGGGTGTTTTAACCTATCGGAGCCTTAGGCATGGAGAATGAGCTAGAGAGGAGAGCAGGACTCTTGGATTATTCCTGCAGCTTCAGGAGGAGAGGGGAATCTAGTGGTTAGGAAGGGAGGGTGGGCTGGAATCCAAAACTCATGGATTCTGTTCTGACCTATGAAAGGCAGTAGCTACATCCCGCTGTGTAGCCCAATACTAGGACAGGTGCAGCAGGTGGCTCCCTCTACTCTGCCTGGATATGCGGGGCACGTGTCATGCAGGCGAACCCGTGCCCTTCTCCCCAGGCAGAAATGGTGGGAATAGAAGAGCTTAGCTCACAGTTCATGGAAAAACTGGGGATGACCATTTTAAAGGTGTCCTGGCCTGGGAAATGTAAGCCTGCAGACCAAGACAAAGGGAGACCAGCACTACCATAGGGATTGCACTCCAGGGGTGGGCTAGCAGGGCCCTGTGGGTTGGGAGTGAGGGGCACCAGCCGGGATGGCAGACCCAGGGCAGGCTAGCAGGATGTTTTGGGCTCAGAATGAGGGGCACCAGCAGGGATGTGGGGACCCAGGGCTGTGCTAGCAGGAAGCTGCAGATTGGCAGTGAGGGGCACCAGCAGGGACAGGGGCACCAGCCCTGGGCTAGCTGGTCACTGTGGGTAGGGAGTGAGGGGCAGCAGCAGAGATGGGGGATTCAGGGATTGGTTAGCAGGGTGCTGTGGCTTGGGAGTGAGGGGCACCAGCAAGGATGAGGGGACCCAGGGCTGGGCTAGCAGGGCACTGTGGTTTGGGAGTGAGGGGCAGCAGCAGAGATGGGGACCCAGGGCTGGGCTAGGAAGGTGCTCTGTATCAACAGTGAGGGGCACCAGCAGCGATGGGAGGACCCAGGGCTGGGTTAGCAGGGTGCTGTGGCTTGGCTGTGAGGAGTATCAGCAGAGCTGGGTACACCCCAAGGCCTGCAGTAGCAGGGGACCTGTGGGTCATAAGTGAGGGGCAATGGCAGAGCTGTGCAGGAGACTCTAAGACTGGGCTAGCAGGGTGCTGTGAGTCAGGAGTGAGGGGCACCAGCAGGAATGGAGTGACCCCAGGCTGGGCTAGCAGGGTGCTGTGGGTCGGGAATGAGGGGCACCAGCAAGGATGGGGAGATCCAGGGCTGGGTTAGAAGGGTGTGGTGGGTCAGGAGTGAGGGGCACCAGTGGGGTGGAAGGCCCAGGCCTAGCAGGGTGCTGTGTGTGGGGAGTGAGGGGCACCAGCAGAGCTGGGTATGGCCCCAAGGCCTGCAGTAGCAGGGAGGCTGTGGGTCATAAGTGAGGGATAATGGCAGAGCTGTGAAGGAGACTCCAAGACTGGGCTGGAAAGGGCTGTAGGTTGGAAGTGAGGGGCACTAGCACAGTTGGATGGAGCACAGACCAGGCTAACAAGGGACACAAGTCTGGAGTGAGAGGAACCAGAAGAGCTAGAGAAGCCCAAGTCAGGGCTGGTGGGGGCTGCAGGTTGGGAGTGAGGGGCACCAGCCAATGTGGGGGGAGACTGGGGCTCAACTAGCAGAGGCTGCAGGTCAGGAGTGAGTGGAACCAGCAGAGCTAGGGGAGCCCAGGGCTACACTAGCAGAAAACAGTGGCTCAGGGGAGAAAAGCATCAGCAGAGCACAGGTCTGGACTCAGAAGAGCTGCAAGGCAGATTTGAGGGGCACTAGTGGCTGTGGGGTGAGAGACTGGAGCTCAGCTAGTATGGACTACAGCTTGGATTTGAGAAAAAAACAACAAGCAGTTGTGCGGCACTTTAAGACTAACGGATTTATTTTTTGCATGAGCTTTCATGGGAGAAGATCCCACGAAAGCTCATGCAAAAAATAAATCTGTTAGTCTTAAAGTGCCACACAACTGCTTGTTGTTTTTTTTACTGGAGTAGACTAACACAGCTATCCCTTTGGAAATTGGATTTGAGAAGCACTGCAGAACAATTTAGCCCAACTGGTAATATTTGCAACCAAAAGTTTTCAAAACTAAGGCATAAATTTCCCCTTTGGCACATCCCTCATGAGAGGGAAAACCCTGAACTCACCATGTGCCTGAACACATCATCCTGAATCATCTCTGCCTTCCTTCACCAGCTCTACTCTCATGCTCCATGCTGAGAGTAGAGCAAGGTGAATTGCCAACACACCAAGAGGTAGTCCTGGCTGCCTACAGCTGGATGTAACTGGCACTGCTCTGGAGTTGACATCCCAGAGTACAAGTCACTGAATCGGTCTCTGAGTTGAAACAGCTCCATCTTTGCCATGCAGTCAGCTGGAGACATTTTGGCCTTCTTTTCTAGAGGAGACAAGTTCCAGTGTCCCCAGCTAAGGACTACTGGCGACATGGACACTGGGAGGAACGTAGAGTAATCAGGAACAGTCAGCATGGATTTACCAAGGGTAAATCATGCCTGACCAACCTCATCACCTTCTATGATAAGATGACTGGATTTGTGGATGCGGGAAGAGCCGTTGATGTGATATACCTTGACTTTAGCAAGGCTTTTGATACGGTTTCCCACAGCATTCTCATTGGCAAATTAAGGAAGTATGGGTTAGATGCATGGACTGTAAGGTGGATAGAAAACTGGCTAGAACAACAGTTTCAGCGCGTAGGAATCAATGGCTCCATGTCAAGTTGGCAGGCAGTAACAAGTGGTGTGCCCCAGGGGTCGGTCCTGGGGCCAGTTCTGTTCAATGTTTTCATTAATGATCTGGATGATGGGATAGATTGCACACTTAGTAAGTTTGCAGATGATACCAAACTGGGGGGAACGGTAGACACCCTAGAGGGCAGAGACAGGATTCAGGGAGACCTAGACAAACTGGAGCAGTGGGCCAAGAGGAATCTCATGAGGTTCAACAAGGATAAGTGTAAAATCCTGCACTTGGGACGAAAAAACCCCATGTACTGCTACAGGCTGGGGAGTGATCAGCTAAATAGCAGCACTGGAGAAAAGGACCTGGGAGTCATGGTGGATGGGAAGCTGGATAAGAGTCAGCAGTGTGCACTTGCTGCCAGAAAGGCCAATGGCATACTGGGCTGCATCAGAAGAAGTGTTACCAGCAGATCAAGGGATGTGATCATTCCCCTCTATTCTGCACTAGTGAGGCCACATCTGGAATACTGTGTCCAGTTTTGGGCTCCCCACTACAAAAAGGACATGGACAAATTAGAGAGAGTCCAGAGGAGGGCAACCAAAATGATCAAAGGGCTGGAGCACAAGCCCTATGAAGAAAGACTGAAGGAACTAGGCTTATTTAGCCTGCAGAAGAGAAGACTGAGGGGGGATTTGATAGCAACCTTCAACTACTTGAAGGGTTGCTCCAAGGAGGAGGGAGCTCGACTGTTCTCGGTAGTAACAGGGGGCAGAACGAGAAGCAATGGCTTCAAGTTACAGCTGGGGCGGTCCAGGCTGGATATTAGGAAAAACTTCCTTACTAGGCGAGTGGTGAAGCATTGGAATAAGTTGCCTAGGGAGGTGGTGGAATCTTCATCTCTGGAGGTGTTCAAGTCCCAGCTGGACAAAACACTGACTGGGATGATCTAATGGGAGTGGTCCTGCTTTTTTTGGCAGGGGGTTGGACTAGATGACCTTGTGGGGTCCCTTCCAACCCTATGATTCTATGATTCTATGAATGGCTCTGCAAGGTTCCTCTATTTTGGAACCACAGAAAGTGAGGCAGCTGAGATTTTTGGGAGACTCATCCCCTGGCCTAACTCATTAACCATCCATGATCCTTACCCTAGCTTTCCAACCCATGAAAAATGCACCAATTCCTTGACCACACCACCTTAATCCTCATTGGTTCACTATAATCCTAACCTCATCCTGTGACAGGCCGCTCCCCAGATCCAGTCCAGTGTGCCTCTGTGACATCCCAATTCCCACTCCTGAACCCCGATTCAGCCCACTTTGCCAAGTGACCACTCACTCCTGAATCAGTCCACTCCAGCCTCTTGCATGCAAATAGTCCCAGGCAGTGGGTGTATGCCCCCTGGCTACCTGAGAGATGGTCCCCCAGGAAGCACTTCCAGCCCCAGTTACTACACCAAGAGCCACTGTCTACAGAGATTGGGAACCACTCCCAACCATCACACTCTCAAGTCCATCCATTTAACAAAGAAATGTATTGTGCCCAGCCTCCTTCACTCACCCCCTTCTAAAGACCGCACAGCTTTAGGTAAAACAACTACTAGTTTATTGATTAGATAATAATTTTAAGTGAGAATATGGCCAAGCATGGCAGAATCACAGTAAAAGTAAGTCAGAAGAGACCACAAGAAAATAAAAGGCAAAATATGCATGCTAACCTAGTACTTCTACTTAAACCAACCTCATATTCCAAACAAGTTCATGCTCAAAGTGTCAGGCTGTTAGATGTTTACACAGCCAGTCTCTGCCTGAGGCCAGGCAGGGCCCATATCTTGCTTGGAGTCGTTATAAGATGGAGAGTCCCAGCCCAAAAGCCTCTTAAAATTTCCAGGTCTGTCTTTGATTCCAAACCCCTCAGCCCCTCGCTTTCAGGGCTGAGGTGATTCTCTTGTCTCTTCACAGACACCTCTATTAGCATACCTTTGTCTCTTTCAGGTTCACTGCTGCTGGGAGAAACTTCTGTCTGTTCCCTTATCCCTGAGCCATAGAAACCATGTTACATGTTTGTTCACACATATGAAGTTGTAGGAAATATATCATTATAGAAATCATGCAGAATAGGTTATTAGCATCCACACAGAAATACTGCATAGTGCAATTGGCAGCAAATCATACAATTCCACTATATAAGTGAACAGGAAAATTATGTAGATCATAACCTAGGGTGCACAGATGTGCACACTGTCACGCATCCTGACCCCCAATCTCTAACATCTTCCCCTATTCTGAACCAAAACCCTAACATCACTTTAAAACCAGCCGCCTAACCCTAACATCACAACCTTATCCTCCCAAACCCTAACTTTAGATCACTCTAGGCTGCAATTGTCCCAGAATTAGCAGAAGTTCCTTTGTTATTTCTCTGTAAAGTACCCAGTGTGGTGGGTTCCTGATTCTTCACTGGGTTTTAAGGCCACTGTGATACTAGTACTAAAGAACAACTATGGCCCCAACCCCCTAACCCTAAACCCAGTGCTAACCAGGGGAGTTGCTAGCGCTGGGCACCCTGGGGCATGTGCCCCAAACCCCAGCGCCGGCACCCCAGATCCAGGGCCCAGCTGCCAACAGACACACAGCTGGGGATGCGGGGCCCGGCCTCCTGCGACGTCTTCCGGCCCCAGCCCCAGCCAGGGATCTGGGGCCCAGCCACGCGTGCCAGCAGCGGCCCTGTCCCCGGCTGGGGATGCGGGGCCTAGCCGCTCACATCGGCGGTGCTGGACCCTGTCCCTGGCCAAGGGGCGGGGCCTGCATGTTGAGGGAGTGGCCTGCAGGCCGGGGGCAGGGCCTGGGCCCCGGGTCCCTCCCCCGGCCAGTGACGCCCCTGGTGCTAACCCTAATCTCCTCACCTTGACCTTATGAGCAGCAGTGTCAGTGTCCCCAGTGGTACCAAGCAACCCACCACCCAGAATTATGAGTTATCACAGCAAACTGTCTGCTTGGGCTAGGACCCAAAAGTCTCACTGGCTGCCACTGGGAAATGGCAGCAGACCCAATGGAATCTGAGTGGTTGAAAGTTTTCAGAATTGGCAAGAAATCTAATCACAACTGGTCAGATGTAGAACATTAGACTGGACAGCTATTTTACCCTTACCACTAAACCATCACCTTTAATTCCACCCCTGCAATCCATAACCCTTAATGCTGATACATAATCCTAACACTAACCTTTAATTCTCCACCCCTACAGTCATAATCTCAGTCATTGTCTCATGGCCTTCCTCTCTCTCCTGTACAGATGTCATCTCAGCCCCATCCGTCTTCCCCCTGGTCCCTTGTGCCAATGACATCACCACCTCCCAGGTCACTTTTGGCTGTTTCGTCACGGGCTACTTCCCTGATCCGGTTACAGTGACATGGAACCCAGGGTCCATTTCCAGTGGCATGAAAACCTTCCCTTCTGTGATGAGCTCTTCCAGCCTCTACAGCCTCAGCAGCCAGCTCACCGTCCCAGCCAGCAATTGGAAGGCAACCAGCTATAGCTGTGATGTCCAGCACAGTCCCACCAGCACCAGAATCTCCAAGGAAATCCCAAGTAGGGACATTGTGGCTTAGTCCAGCTGGGTGGGGGTCAGTGAGAGGAGGCTGAGAGGCCCCTCGTGCTGGGAGCTGATAAGATGGAGGAAGGGAGACAGACTGTGGAGAGTGAGGATAGGTAGATCATGTTGCATGTTGAGACACAGAGACAGACACCAGGTGCAGAAGGGCAGACGGATGGACAGAAAGGGACCATACGAAGAGAAGTGGGGAGAGGGCATGCTGTGGGGTGCAGGGTCTGTAGAACTAGCCTTCTCTCTTTTCTCATAGAGACCATCTCCCATGCCCCCAAGGTGCACATCTTCCACTCTTTCTGCAGCACCAAGATAAAGCTGGCCTCCATCCAGCTACTGTGCTTTATCTCTGGCTTCTGTCCCATGACCTTGACAGTGAAGTGGCTGGTGGATGGCCAGCAAGGGCACCTTAATGGTGTCACTGACCCTCCCAAGAAAATCCCAGGGAACAACACTTTCAGCACACACAATGTGGCCACAGTCGCCCAGAATGAGTAACTGGAGAGCAAGACATACACCTGCCAGGTGTCCCAACCAGACAGCAAGAACACAGTGCAGGACCATGCCCAAAAATGCAGAGGTGACACTGAGTAGGGCTGGGCTTCCTGGGAAGCAAAGGCTTCCCAGACCAGGGGCAAGGGTGCTGGGAGACAAACCAGGCCAGGCCTGAGGTGGGAAAGAGAAGACTGGGATGGGCTGGAGGTATGGAAGAAACCAGGCAACACTTCTGATCCCAGTTCTCCTCTCCCCAAAAGAAACTTCATCTTCCTGTGGCATTCAGGTCTTCCTGGTGCCCCCATCTCCTGCTGCCCTATACGTGGACATGAACCCCAAACTCACCTGCATGGTCATCGGCTTGTGTGATAACAAAGACCTGCAGGTGGTCTGGTCTCAGAAGAAACCAGGGTTTATCACCCCTGAGCCCATAGAAATGGTGAAACAGATCAATGGCACCTTCACCGCCTCCATCTCCCTGCCTGTCCCCAACTGGGAGGAGGGAGAAACATTCACCTGCAAAGTGGAGCACTCAAAGCTGCCAACACCAATCACCAGAAGCATCACCAAGAAGCCAGGTAAGATGGGGGCTAAGAGAGACACCACTTATCCCAGCCCCCAGGAGGGAAGGAGGCTCCCTAAGTGGATGCTCCAACAGCCAAACAACCTGACACCCTTATATCACCAAATCTTCAACCCCAAGTTCAGCTCCAGAGAGACTAGTTCCCAGTCCCAGCCCCTCCCTTCCAGAGCTCAGAGGGGATGTTCCTTCCCCCAGCACATGCCCCAGACTTCTCCCCATGATCCACCAGATCAGCAGTTCTCAACCACTGTGCCAGGACACATTACTGTACTGCCACACAGCAGTGTGTCTGAGAGCTAGGGAGATGGCTGAATTTGGCCTGGGGATAGTGGGCTGGCATGTCCTATAGGATTGTCACCCACCACCAAGTGTATCATGACCCACAAAAAGTTGAGAACCACTGCTCCAGATCAGTGATGTCCCTGGCTTACCTCTGTCCTCCATCCCCACTCGCCAAAGGCAAGCGCTCAGCCCCAGATGTCTCCCTCACGCTTCCCTCACCTGCTGAGTTGAACAGCAACAAAACATCCATCAAGATCACTTGCGCAGTGCGGGGCTTCTTCCCTGATGACATCTCCATCAAGTGGAAGAGGAACCAAAGAGTCGACCGGAACCTCAGATACATCATCTGTCCACCCACAAAGGACGGAGAAGGCAATGTAACCTACACCGTCTTCAGCGACCTGGAAGTCAGCAAAGAGAGCTGGGAAAAAGGGGAGTCCTATACATGCATGGCCATTCATGAAGCCCTACCAGCAAAGTTCACTGAGAAAACTATCAGCAAAGCCTCCGGTAAATGAAGATGGGTCGTCCCAACTCTGATGTTAGCCTTGTCCAGTAGAGCTTCCTGTAAAAAATCTCTGTGCCCACAACAATGACCACTGAATAAACAAAACTAGTCTGAGCTTATGCCCAGTCTCCTCACTGTGATGTGACTGGGGGTTGTCAGCACTGTTCCCTCTAAGCTGTGCGCATGTGCACGCACACACAAGTCGTGAAACCCACATACACAACAAAATAAAGCGTGGACAAAAAATTCAGCGATGCCAACATTAGCGCCCCCAAATATTTTGTGCACACAAAGAAATTTTTTGTGCACACAGCCTATGAAAAATTACAGGGAACATTGGTTGTCAGTCAGCTGCTGAAGTGGGCAAGGTCCTGGGGTGGGGCCTGGGAGAGGCTGAGGAGCCACCTGGCTGGGGTGCTAATACTGGGCATGTATGTGCCATGGGTGGATTGACAGACACATTCGTAGATACCCTGGAGTGGAGAGACACATGAATATATAACGTGAAAAGGAAGATGGGTAGATACCATGGTGGGTGCCATGGACCATAGGATGGGGAAATGTGTGGGGAGGTGCCATGGAAGGATGATTGGGTGGAGCCACGAGTAAATAGACACCATGGAATTAGGAATGGAGGAAAGGATAGATGATCAGGTACATATATATGTACAAACTGCAGAAGAAAGGACACATGGAAGGCTTGCTGAGATGGAAGGCCAGTTCTTCAGGAAAAGGGTTAGATAGATACATACTTCATAGGAAAGGACTGATAGACCCACAGAGATGACTATTTGAATTAAAAGAATGCCTACACCCCCAAATCATAACCAACTCTTGCTGGGCCAGGCACAGCATGAATGCAAGACAGTTCCTCTTACAGCCTAAATCTACATGAGGGGAGGAGGAACTGAGATACCAAAAGGAAAAGGGATTGCTCTAACATCATGTCAGGGATCCCATCATGAAGGATGAATGAACAGTTAAATGGGTGGCCAGAGACAGACTGTGTTCTACAGAGAGGTAGAGTTGGGGATGAATGGATGTGTAAATGAATGGAAATAGATGGGTGGATAGATATGGCAATCTCACAATATCAATGGGGTTGGATGAAAATAAGAAAATGAGTATGCCTGGGGAGGGATGGCTATTGATAGGCTGGTATAGATGGTAAGTAACAGATGAATGAGACTGAATGGGCAGGTGAAAATGGCAATGGATGGTTGTACAGCTGTGGATCTGGTAGTGGGTGGACAGCAGTGGATGGTAGATTGTCAATGGAGACAGGTGGTGATGGATTATTGGAGGTGGTTGCATATATAATATTACAGCTAGTTAACAGGATGGGATTGTGTGGATGGATAGCACATAAGATAAACAGGTGAGTTTCTGGATAGCCAACCAATCCTTGGCATCCCACTGAGGCACAATTCTCTAGGCTAGGACACAAGCATGCCCAGAGTGGCGCTGTATCAGGGTTGTCATCTATCATACCCTGCCTCCCACGCTACAGAGGAGCAGACGCTCCAGAGGAAATGTCCACAGAGTCAGTGAGGAGGGAGTAACTCAAACACCCTGCACTACACACAGGGCTGGCCTAAGAGTTTTTGGTGCCCTGGGCCAGACTACTGTGTCACCACACAGTGGTAAGTGTGTCGTGGAGAGCTAGCAGCCAGCTGCTGGAGCTGGAGTACAGCAGCAGCTTACTGGTAGGGGGCTGGGTTCAGCTAGCGGGGTGGGTTTGGTGCATCTTATAGGGTCCTGAATGTTGCCAAGCATTTCACAGCCTGCGAAAGGTTGAGAACCATTGCCCTAGGTAAACTATGATTTTGGCACCCATGCCTCTAACTTGTTAATATATTTTTATATACTTTGATATCCCTTAAAGCCTGAGACCCTAGACGACTGCCTAATTCACCTATATGGTTGGTCTGACCCTGACCAAAATCTAACTCCTCCTCAGCTGGATAGAAGGAAAAGGGATCACCTGCCCCCCCCCCCCCCTTCTCTCGCAGCTGCAGAGAGAGCAATGGAATATAGTACAGGAACCTCTGTGGCAGGGATCAGTTCCTGGGATCCCAGGTCCCACAAATCAGCATCAGTACTAGGCATGTTATCTGAAGAAAACACTAATCTGGAACTCAGCTGAAGTCTCACTAGCTCTAGTAACACAGGGGGCATGAGGGAGTCAGTGCAACTGAGGATGCAGAATTCCTTAATCCTCCTGAGCCCCATCTTCTTCCCATCCCACGGACCACCCACCATAATTCACAGGTGAACACAGGAATACAACCCACCTGTGCCATGCACAGAGCACTGCACCTGGCATTAAAAGGGAAGTGGCCAGTTGCAGTAGTGATGGGGCTGTTATCCAGGGACAGGAGGGAAGGGCAGTTTTGAGCTTGGGAAGCACACAGAGTCAGAGGGTGACAACAAACCCCTTCCATCTGGGCTTTTGTCTTCATTCATATAGAGACATAAACAATACCAAATAGATCAAGGCAACTAGGAAGCCTGCCTCCTCCAGCAGATGCCCCCTGGGGTGGAAGGGAGGGGGTGGACCAGGCTGCATCAATTCTCCTATGAGAGAAAAACCTGAGATCCTGACCTTAAAATACTCACATCTCTATGCATAGATGTGACCGTGTTCAACAGCCCTATGACTGACACCCAAGGCTTGCACAGGAGCAAGGGATCACTGTGCAACCCAGCCCAGAGGTGACTGCATTCCATCTGAAGTGACTCCTGGCTTGTTTGATATTTTGGGTTAGGTTCACAGTTGCACACATGTGGAAGTCCATCCACCCTGGTCTTTACTGGGCTCTCCCATCTTGGCAGCAGCACCCCAGCACCTCACAAGTCTCTGGGATTGTGAGAATTGCAGGCAGGGAAACTGAGGCACAGAGACCTTCAGGCAACACCATAAGTCTGTAGCAGAGTAGAGCTTTTTAAAGGGTCTTCTTGTCTCAGCACAATCCTTTTTCCTTAATGTAGACCTAGTACTGTGGAGATGAATGTTAATTTCACCACAGCTCCATACAGGTCTGTAAAGGCAAGAGCAGGAAAAGATGCAGGGCTCGCTCTGGAGGCGTAGGGGTCCCACTGTTGGGTGGCTTTGAGAGAAAGGAGATGAAATTAACTGTGGGTAGGTGTCAATATACAGCCAAGCTTCACCCTGTGGTTGCAAGGCCACAGATTTAGGGGGATGAATGGATGGATGGAAGGAGGTAAGCAGTCATAGATGTGGTCATGAATGAAAGCAGGGAAGAAGGGAAAAAGGAAGGGATGGTCGTGTAGGTGGAAGGTGGTTGGACGGATGGAGAGGTGTGTGGTCATGGATGGAGAGAAAAGGGACTGGTAGAGTAGATGTATGGGCTGGCATAAGATGCACAGTCCAAGATCTCTCTTTGAGAGCAGCCAGCACAGCATTGATGTTTCTTTCTCTTCCGCAAAGAAGTGATCATGTCAGACGAATTTTGCAACCAAGATGTTGATGAAGAGCTAGAAGGGCTCTGGGCAACCATCTCCATCTTCATCACCCTCTTCCTCCTGAGCGTGTGCTACAGTGCCACAGTGACCCTCTTCAAGGTGAGCCTGAAGGAACAGAGGTAGGATGGTGCCAAGGTAAGAATGAGTGTAATTCTGTAGGAAGCAGTGCAGAATGGAAAGGGAGAATGGAAAAGAAAGGTTGAATAAGGAAGAGAATGAATGGTTGAATGAGAAACAGACATAAAGATAGGAAGACATATGATGGACAGACAGACAGAGCAGCTGTGATGCCTCTCACGCTCACTGCCTCTGCCCCACCCACAGGTGAAGTGGCTTTTTTCGACCGTGGTGCAGTTGAAGCAGGAGAATAGCCCTGAGTACAAGAACATGATCCCACCTGTGGTGTCAAGGACATCACCCCTGTGAACTCAGAGACAAGAGACCAGAGCATTATCCTGAGCCCTAAAGCTGCCCTCCACCCACTCTGTGTCCCCAGGAGACACCTCTAAGGGGGAGAGAGGAGTTCACCACATGTAGCCTAATCAGCCTTCAGCCAAAGAGGATGCTGCTCTGCTGGAAGCTGGGCTGAGACCTGACTACAACACGTATCATGGAGGCAACCAACACCCCTAGACACAAAACAATCCATGTTCCATACTATTAACTCCAATAATCCCTGCCATGGTATGGACTGGGGCCAGTGAACCCTACAGGGAAAAGGCCCCATGTTCAAATGCCCAGCACCAGGCACTTAATGGGCCTAGTGTTCCCTAGAGAGTAAGAGCCCCCTGGCCATCCCCCAACCCCTCAGTAAACCAGTGGCTGGATTGCTGCTTTGAATGTTGCTTATTTAGAGCCCGTTTCTCTTTTTGTTTCTGTGACTTTCATTTTTTGCACTTCATGACAGTAAATACATAAATAAACCTTAAACACTGACTATTGTGATTCACTGCCTCCCTCCCTAACTTTCAGGGAACTCGAGACTCTTCTTGGAGCTGCTGCATGCCTGTAGGGGGCACCACTAGGCATGGAAAATTTGCTGAGAGGCTCAGCTTGAAGCGGCCCCAATTGGAGATGAGGCCTAGCTGCAAAGTCAGAGACCTGGATCAGAAAGGGAGCTTTGTGTCCTGGAAAATCACTGATCTGATAGTGCTGCATGTCTGGAAACAGACAGACAGACAGGAAGGCAGGCAGGGAGGAAGGAAGGAAGAGAAACTGACTGATTCCTGGATCAACTGATTAAATATTCAGTTTGTCAGCACAGAGAGGATAATAGGGTGACAAGAAAAAGCCAGTAGGGGCTTGTAAACAACAAATCATACTAACAAAACCTAATCAACTTTGCTGACAGTGTGATTGACTGAGTGGATAAGGTTAAGCCTTCCATGTGCCATATCTTGATTTTTAATAAGGCTTTTCACGACATCTCATCTGACATTGGCCTGAGTAAACTAAGGAAATGGGGTGTAGAGAAAATTCCTGGAAGGTAGATTTATAAGTGATTTAAATACTGTACCCAAAGAGTAGTCATCAATTGTTTTCCCTCAAGTGAGGAGGACATAGCTTGTGGTATCTCAGGGGACAGTCCTGCTCAGAGTATCATCCAATATTTTCGTTAAAGACTCTGTGACAGGGTTTCTCCAAGGGAACCTAGGGCTTCTCTTTCCCTGAAGAGAAAGTCTGCATTACAGTGTTTCTTTCTGGCCCTGTGGAATATCATGAAATTGTATGGCTATACTGTGACCCGGGCCTCCTGGGATGACCTTGTGAATGTGCCAAAATCAGGGCAAGCTGCAAAACCAGGGGCCAAACCCCCAGACCACTGATGGATGGTACTTAAACCAGCCTCCCAGTCAGTAACAAAACATGCTCCTGATTCCCCACCTCTGGTCATCACCGAGCATAACAAAATAGAAGCAGCCCCCTTACTGCACATCGGTTCCTAAGGTCCCCTCTAGCCACTGGGTCTCTTTACGAAATAGGTTCTCCTGACCCCAAAGGGCCAGCCACATCACCCAGAACAATATAAGCTTGGATTGTACCCAAAATAGCACACTGCCAGCCAATCCTTTAGTAACTACAACTAAAGATTTAATATAAAAAGAAAACAAGCTACTGTGATAAGGTCAGGGCTGAGGGGTACATAAGGGTGCATCAGGGCAGGTATGTGAGCCCTAGACTAGTGAAGGCCCTTTTCCCTGATTGCAAATAAAAGGCCTCTGCAGGCTAATTACAGACAGCTGCACCCAATCAAGGGCTACCCCAGGCCTATAAAGGCTGCTTGCACTAGGAGAAGGGAGGGAGGAGCTGAGGCTGCTGCTTCAGTTGGGAAGCTCCCCAGGCAGAGGAAGAGACTGTTTCTCCCCAGCCTGAACTAGAGACAGAGACAAGCAGCTGGCCCTTCCGCTGCCCTGAAGGCTCCTTAAGCTGGGACCCAGGGCCAGAGAAGGAGGAGGGTGCCAGAAAGACTGAAAAGGCCAGGGACCTTCCTGGAGGGGGCTGGCTGAACTGTGACCAGTACCCTTGGGGAGAAGACTTGAGCTGTGGAGCCGGGCCTCACACACCTCTTCCCTCCTGAAGAGGGGGGTGACCTTGCCACATGACATATGAGAGACGCTAAAGGGTCAGAGTGAATCACATACATACAAATGATTTTGAGTCCATAGAAAACAAATCCTTGAAGATCCTGTAGTTTGCAGATTAGTCCCACTCCTCTGGTGTGCACCCAGCAGCAGCAGGAGCAGCAGCAGCAGTAGCTGGGTAGGTCTCAGTCCTTTGTTGAGTCCCAGAAGAATAGTTCCAGAGGCAGGTGTTGGTTGCAGATAGACTGGAGACTAAAGACAAAATGGAGAACGGGCGATGGCCTTTTATCTTAGTCCTTGCCAGATCAAAATGGACGTTGGCCACATGGCCAGTCTGGTTAACTGGTCAAACAGGTTTCCGCTTGGGCCCACTGTAGCTGGGAGTCCCCTCCAGATGGGCCATTAATAGGACAATAGATTGTAGAGGTGCAGTCTGGGACTGCCTCAGCTCAACAACTTCGAACACACATAAGACAAATAAAATTCTTAGATTCTAATACAAATATACCTACATATAAATCATATAATCATTCCTAGCATATTACATCCTTTCTATTGATACCACACATGGCATGTCACATATGGATTATTACAAATATGAAATACTAATATGAAAAATATTCATAAACAATCCCCTAGACCCAGACAGTGTCACATATACCATCTCATAATTCATGGGTTGGTGTCTTTCACTAGTTGTAGCTATTTCAGTGGTGCATAGTCTTTTACCAGTCAGAATTCATTCACCCAGAAATAATGTTGGAGGGTACCTCCTCCCCATTTCACTGCAAATGCCTCCTTTTCTATCACCGAATAAGCAGCCTCAGGTGGGAAGCAGTACCTGATCCATGCGGTATTAGAAAGTGGCCTCTGCCCCATGTAATCCCAATGGCATGGTCTTAAAATGTTAGAAGCCCCAGGGAGAGGCAAAGTCAATCTTCACCCAGGATGCTTATGTTAAAGTGGCCTTTTGTCAGGTCAAAGGTGAAGATATATTTGGATGCCCACAGCCTCTCTGAACATTCATCGACTCAAAGCATGAGGCAAACTTTGAATTTTGACACTGCTTTAAGCTAACAAAAGTCAATGCAGAATCAGACAGAGCTGTTGGCCTTGGGTACAATAACAAATGGATTCTGTCAGTCTGTTCAGGATTCCTCCGTGACTCCCAGGTTGAGCATCTTTTTCAGTTCTTGTTGCACAGAGACCCACATCTTTTGAGGAAGGGGTCAGGGATTCTCATGGCTGGGCTCTATCTCTATGTGCTCACAAGCCAAGCAGGTGTATCCAACCAATATGAGAAAACTCAGAATACCCTTTTTCTAGACTCCTCATCTGGGTGGCCTTCCCAGGAACTAATCCTTCCCTCAGTATTACTGTGTCATCTTTAGAGCCTGAGATGGCTTGTGGTCCTTGCTCCATATCTGGTGGGGTATCAGCACTAACTGGTGCTTCCTGTTCATGCTATGCCTTCAGAAGGTTTGCGTGGTAAATTTAGGTGGTCCTGCATTTCTCTTGCTGGTGCACTTCATAATCCACCTGTCCCATACACTGCACCACCTCAAAGGGGACCTACCATTAAGCCAATAATCTGGACTCTGAGGTGAGGAGTAGCAAGAGAATTTGATCTCTGACCTGGATCTCCATAATAGGGTCTCCTGTGTTATACACTGTCTCTTGGCCTGGAGAAAGTTCTCCCAAGAAAATTCCCCCACCTTCTTCCCTCACTTGTAATACATGCTGTGCCAAGTTATGTTGGTTCATCATCTGTTCCTCCCAGCTTTCCCATACTAAACTGTCACCCATATCTCAGCTCAAATCGGAAAAACCCTGTCGGTGCATGGGGAACCTCCTATATCATGAAAAAGAGAGTTGGGAGGTTTTCACTCATCAGCCACAAACTTGGTAGCACCTGCTTGAGCATCTTGTTGAAACGATCTACCAGCCCAACCATTTGTGGATGGAATATGCTGTCTACAGGACTTTAACATTCAATGGGGTGCACAGATCTCTCAATATCTGGGAGGTAAGGTGTGTCCCCAATCTGTGAGGATCAGTTCGGAAATTCCCCACCCTCGATAATATCTTCAGTATTTCAGCTGCTACACTGGTTGCTATGGCTGCCTGGAGGAGCACTGCCTAGGGCTAGCAAGTGTCATAATCCACAACCACCAGGATGTGTCCGTAGCCTGTCACTGTCTTCTCTGAGGGACCCATCAGATTTAGCCCCACTCTCTCAAACAGGGTGTGTCCATTAAGGGGAGAGACACTAATGGCACCTTTGGGGGCCTCCTGTTGTCAGTCCTTTGGCATTTGAGGTGTGAGGCACAATCATCTTTGACCTCAGTGTGTACCCTGACCAGGAAAGCCAGCCAATCGCATTTCTTCCTCCCCAAACACCCCTGCAGTGGGTGAGATGGAAAATCTGTCTCCTGTAATTTTGCAGGAAAAGGAGCTGGTTTAGGGTTTCAGTCATCTGAGGGTCCTTGGCTATCTGATATAATCTTTCCTCCCGCAGCTCAAAATGGGGCCACAGCTTACAAAGCATGGGCTCCATTTCCTCCCCATCAATGCAGAATAGTCCCTCATAGGGGTGACTCAATGTGGGATCATCCCACTAGTCCCTGGTAAAGTCCTCTCCTTGTGCCAGGATGCTACAGATTGCCATATCCAGTTCCAGCCTTCCAGCTCAGAGAGGAGCCATTGTCTGGAGAGGTGGTACTCTCATTTGGGTCCCCTTGTTCCCCTGACTGCATCAAGCTCCCTCCTTCTTCATGCCTTGGCCCAAAGTGGCCTAAAAGGTTCCCTAATTTTCCTTAGTCCTTCAGCAGTTGGGTCACCCTGCCTTTATTGGCTTGCCAAGTTCCTCCACATCCTGGACCAGTGTCACTGGGTATGCCAAAACCTGAGCCAAGCCTACCTGAATTCTCTAAGGCTACGTCCACACTTACATAGTTAAATTGATTTAACTTATATAGATTTAATGAAATAAAATAGAAATGATTAAATTGATTTAAGTTAAATTGATGGAACAGTTCCCCACTAGAAATCCAAATCGAACTAGCAAGTCCACAGACAGGACTTGCTAGTATGATTTAGGAGAGGGGCACCATGGGAAATGTGGCAAGATGGCCTCCAAGATAGGCCATGCTACCACCCAATACCCCACTGGGCTCTTGCCTGGTGAGCCAGCTGGTGGGGAAAAGCATTCCCCCATCTGGCTCTGGGTGCATTGAGCCTGGCAGGGGAGAAGGCATCTCCCCCCCCCCCCCATCTGGCTCCTACCCCGCATGCTGAGCTGGGCACAGGAAAAGCACCCTGCACCCAGTTATAGAAGTGCTCAGCCAGGTGCAGGGAAAGCACCCCCACACCTGGCCCTGGAGCACTCAGCTGGACACAGGGAACACGCCCCACACCCAGCTGTCAGAGCACTCTGCCAAGCACAGAGAGAAGGAACCCCCACATCCAGCCTTGGGGCACCCTGCCGGGCGTGGGAAGAAGGTGCCCTTGTGCCCAACTCTCAGAGCACTGCCCAGCTCTCAGAGCGCTGGCCAGGTGTGGGGAGAAGGCACCCCTGCACCAGCTATCAGAGTGCTGGCCGGATGGCAGGTAATGCACTCCCACACTGGCCAGCACTGGGGAAGCCAAGTGCAGGGGTCCTCCCACCTCCTTACTCCCCCTGGCCAGCATGGCTGAAGCCTGGCACTTGAAGGTCAAACCTGGGTCAAAATCTAAACAACATTTAGATTGAAATAATGTAGCCACACTGCATTATTTTGATATCAATGTTTTGCTTTAACCAACAGTTCAATACAAAAACTAGGTTTTATTATATCAAGATGACCTTTCCTTATGGCAAAATGAGGATGCAACTCATTTCAATGTAAGGCAATTTGGTGTGGACCTCCCCTTCTTTAAATCAAAATAGTCAGTGTTATCTTGATTTAAAGAGTAAGTGTGGATATACCGTATGTGTGACTGGGGATCATGAGTTCCACTTCTGTGACCATGTAAGGGCATACTTCACCACTGATACATTGTAAATGCATGGGATCAAGGGTAGCACCTTCTGGAACAAGCTATCAGGGCACCATGGACTGGTTACCCCACTGTCAAGTAGAGCCATTATAGTCACCCCATCCGAATAGACTTTCACCACCAAACTAGATAGCTGTTCCCTCTGTGAATGGGTGGCTGCCATCCACATATCTCCCTAGAAGCAGTGCCTCTGCAGGAACTCCCTTCAGAAACGTCCAAACGTCCCTCATGAGAAACATCATTCCACCACCAGGCTCACCAACTCAGTTTCCAAAGGGATAGCCGTGTTAGTCTAGTCCAGCAAAAAAAACCAAGGAGTCGTGTGGCACTTTAAGACTAACAGTGTTATTTTTTGCATGAGCTTTCGAGGGAGAAAATCCCACTTCGTCAGAGCTCACCCACCTTCGAAGCATCTGACAAAGTGGGATTTTCTCCCATGAAAGCTCATGTGAAAAATTAATCTGTTAGTCTTTAAGTGCCACACAACTCCTTGGTTTTTTTCCATGAACTCAAGCCAGCAGCAGTCTGGTAGCCTCCACAGCTCTCTCCTGAGTAACTGAGGTCCTTTCTCACCTCCATGACTGTAATTGCACAGCCCCAGAGCTCCCTGGAGGGCTGGTTGAGTCATGAGCCAGGCCTTGGGCCCTTCCAGAGGACAGAGTGATCTCCTTGTGGCCTAAGGTCTAGTGGCACCTTCTCTGAAGTTGGGTGGGTGACCATGCTCATCACTCCTTCAGCCACCAGGGTGTCTACCACCAAGATCTGTCTAGATCTGGGGATAGTTCCTTAATCTGCATTCTTTGGCCCATGCTGGAGGACCTGAATGAATTGTTCCACGATAACCTCTTCAGTGACCTGTTCCCCTGTTCAACCCAGGGCATCACCACCACTAGCAGTGCCTCTTCATCCACTGGGCTATGGTCTGAGAGGGATTACCTACTGCAAATTTCTCCTGGCACAGCCTCTAGCAATGTGTCTCTGAGATGATGGTGAAAGCATCTAGGATGACAGACTTCACCTTGCTGTAATCTTGAGCCTCCATGGGGTCCATTCCCCATTAGGCTGCCTGGGCCATGCCCGTGAGGTAGAGAGCGAGGATCATAGCCCAGTGCCACAGGGCCCAGTAGGTGGCTGTGATTAACCTTTCAAACTCCATCAAAAAGGCCATAGGATCATTGCTGGGCTCTGTCTTCATCAGAGTCACTGATGGGAAGGTTGTCCCTGGGGAAGGTCGAGTTTCCCAACCCATACCTACACATAAACTACTGGGGGTTGAAGCGCCACTGCCATCTGATGCATGAGAAGTTGTTGCTGTTCATTTTGCTGAGCAGCCAACTTCCAAATCAGCCCTTCTTCTTGGGTGCCTTGCAGGTGATGATGTCCCAGCATCTCTTGGATCAGTTGTTGCTGTTGCTATTCTTGGCATTATGTTTGTTGATTCGAGTCTCAGCCAGCCCCTGAATTAGCTAATCTGCTTTCATTTCCTTGTTGGCTTTGTATCAGGTCAGAATGACCTATGCTCACATTCTCAACCTTGTGTGACAGATTGTGCTCCCCACCACAATGCATGTTCTGGCCCACCCTTCACCCCATGTGGCTCTCTGAAAGGTCGTGCCACATGGTAGCAGAATACAGGAGCCACTGTGGACTGGACGCCTGTGAGTTTCTCTTCAGCCACAAGACACTAGCTTCTCAGATGAGAGTCAAGGAGGGTCTGCTCCCTGCAACATCTTCATGGTAGACTTAAGAGATGGTGACTGGGGTCTCCTTCTTATTGACACCTGAATGAAAAGGAGAGAGGCAAGAGAAGAATAAGGCTTGGTTTGCACATCTAAGTACTTTGCTTCAACAGCTATCACTCTGTTAAGGGACCAGCAGGAGCAACTGTTCAGGGTGGGTTTGTAACTAGATCAATCAAGATACCCCCCCCCCTTGAGCATACTCCTATCATTCTCGTGCCTTTTATAGTAATGGAGGTGTAGCTAGGGCTGCAATAAACCCAAACTTTCACTCCAAACCTTGAACCACTCAATCTGGGGTGGATGTGCAAAAGCCTAATGATCCCATCTTGCATTCTTGAAGTTCATGAATCAAATAATTCTCAAAACAGCTAGAGTGGAGGTTCCATCATTGCTAGGAACCACCTGAAACAGATTATCACAGAACTCATGTGTTCTGGACTCTTCTTGGCACAGCCGAACAGGACAAAAGCACTTGGGGAGGAGGTCTGCCACACCCAGGCTCCCCCCACATGCACTCAGTCATCTCCTCCATATGAACTCAGAGGTTTCAGCACTCCTGATCCATCAGGAACTCCCCCTGTAGGATCTCCATTTGCCAGGTCCTGGAGAATTCCTCCATGCCCCCAAAGGGCCAATGTATGACTTGCTTCACCCACATACTCCCTAGTAATCTGATTTTTGTGTCATTCTTTCTCACTCTTACAGTGTAACTGTGTGCTGCCTGATGCAACGTACATTGTATAACATGGTTTTGGAATGTTCATGACATACTGAAAATCACTGTTATGGTAGCATGCTTTCTGCAATGTCATAAATAGGTACAAGTATGAAAATCTGCTATATCATATCCCAAATGTGTGTCTCACATGGGTTGAAAGAATATAAACAAACATAAAGGTGTGTTTCCACACCCAGTGAAGGCATGAATATAGGAACAATGGACTGATCTAAGTGCCTGTGAGCACTTTGGCTCAAGTGAAAGGAATCGTGCCCATTGCCAGATATGGACAATCCTGTGACCCCAGGGAGAGTCTAGGAAACTTTTTAAAAGAAAGAGGCACCCTGATATTCTGAATCCTTCCCCTCTTCCTCCACACCCTCATAATGTGATCTGTGTATCTTTCCTGTGTGGAGGAAAACTTTATGTATGTAAGTAAATATTTTGCAAAAGCAGCTTTAGGCCTGATAGGCCTTAAGCTTTGGTCAAGAAAACCCTAGTGCAATATGCCAAAGATTTGAATTTATCAAATTGTTGGGTATGCTCACACATTCTTATCCATGCTCATGATGGAATACCCATGCGTGTGTATCCACTAAATGCCTCAGAATTTCTAACTCCATGGTACAACCAGCTGCCACCAAATGCTACATGGTCCAATATAGGAAGAAACATTCTGAATATATTTGAGTGTTACCTTCCTCACCTGGTCCATTCTGTATGCAGTGTAATAGAACACGGTACAAACTAGGCAATAACAACGGTAAAGTTGTTTTTGTTCAAAATGGAGCAATAGTCAATGGATCCTATGTGTACAATTTAACTCCTTATATACATGCTATTTCTGGATATTATGCTCCAGGCTACACATACACTGCAACTTGTGAATACAGATTCACAGCACTCGTACCCCATTATTTCATTTGTGGGGACAGGGTATAAAAATTTCTACCCCCAGGAAGGAGAGGAATTTGCTATGCAGCCACTCTTACTCCTGCCATTCATCATGATTCACAAGCCCAAATTTAGGCCGCTTTAGACGTAAAATAACAGAAACACAAAGATTTTGGGGAATCACATATCCTCTATATCAGGGGTGGCCAAACGTATGGAACTCAAGAGCCACACAGGTTGATTGTTAAACCTTCAAGAGCCGCACTGAGGCATCTAGCCATACCTTTGCATACTCCAAAATTACTAAATTTATAATTCATTGATCTTTAATTTTATTGTAAAAAGAGGGCAAATATTGATGCTACTAATGTCAGATTCTAATCATTACTTAAGATTACCATGAAAACTAGGCCTATAAAAACTTATTTTACTAAGTCATGCATTAGAATACAAGAAAACAATGGACATAGATAACAGATATACACCAAACTAGTAAATGAGATAGGGTTCAGGGCTCACATACAAAAATTTCCAGTACATGCACAAAAACAAACTATGTATTGCACTGAAACAATTCTTATGCCTTTTGATGTACTGTACTGCAGGGTATGATATTAACAGCAATGATATATCTGAGCTGTAAACACTAGTATTTTTTTTCTTTCTGCTGAAAACTTGCTGAAACCTATGAATTGAAACCTACTGAAACTGAATAGTTTGTCTCCCCTATGCTCAAACCATGGTACTTATTTCAGTTTTTCCCTAGCTAGAGGACTAAAAGCATACTAGAAAATACAAGGGCACACAAGAATAGTGGGTTGCAGTGTTGTAGGTCAGATGCTAATGTGGACCTCTGTTTATCAGAAAAATGGCCTTGAGGACCACCTCGCCTACCATTGCTGACTAGAGACTACTTCCTCTCCCGCTGCAATTTTGTAATTTCCCTACGTCAGCTACATAATACAAGTGTGATTTTCTAAAAAGCTTAAGAATTACAAAGGGGTTGCTGTGTTAGTCTAGTTTAGCAAAAGAAGCAAGGAGTCTTGTGGCACTTAAAGACTAACAGATTTATTTATTGCATGAGCTTTCAGGGAGAAAATCCCACTTCATTAGATTTTCTCCCATGAAAGCTCCCACGATAAATAAACCTGTTAATCTTTAAGTGCCACAGTACTCCTTGCTCCCCCTCCCTCCCCCACCCCCCCATTTAGGGAAATCCTTGTGTGATTTTGGTCAATGATCTCAGGAAAAGCACAGGTCTTTCTAAGAGAGGTGGCCTATTTAATTATCAGTACTGTGCTGAAAAGATTATAACTTTTTCTTAGTTAGTAAAGAAAAGCTGAGGTCTAGAAAGAAGTTAACTTTAGTTACACTGCTGCAGATTAGATTTAAAAACAAAACAGCATACAACCAATGGAAGTTGCTAATGTAACGAAGATCTCTTTCTCTCTCCCTCTCTCTCTCTCTCTCTCACACACACACACACACACACTCTGACCCCCCTCCCCCCACCATCCTGGACACTTGCCTCTGCTCCAGTCAGACTCTGAGCCATTCTCCCTCCTGCAAATACCCCCCTCCCTTCTCCTTCTCAGCTCTGGCCACCGCAAACACCACCACCCCTGCCCCTCTCCACTCCAGCCAAACAGCTGTCTCCTCCTGCAAACACACCCTGCCCTGGCTTCCCCAGCACTCCCTAGCTTCTGCCTCTGCTCCAGCCCGACCCCCGCCGATTCCTTCTCCCTCCCTCTAGTAACACTCCAGCCCCCGCTGCCTGTCCCCCAGTACAGCCCCCTTAACCTCTTCCCCTTACCTGACCAGCCAGCTGATCCTATGCCTGCCGGCATTGCCCTCCACTCTGAGCATTCAGGTCAGGTGCTATAAACGGTCCCCCCAGCCTGGTGCCCCAAGGAATGTTTCTGGGGCCAGGTAGAGCCTGCGGCAACGAGCCGCACTTCTATCACTGAAGAGCCACATGCGGCTCACAAGTCCCAGTTTGGCCACGTCTGCTCTATATGGTATTGGTATAACAATTTGAGAAGTTAAACATATTGCCATGATACTAGAAGTAGCAAATGAAACCACAATTGCCCTGGGTGCAGTTCATCAAAAATGAGGCACATCAGACAGATGACTTTTCAAAACAGAATGGCCCTGGATTTTGTGCTTGCTTCTAAGGTGGTACCTGTGCCATAACTGAAAGGAATGCTGAATCTATATCCCTGATAATGAAAACCAAATATCTTAAGCTTTAGCCCAGGTCCAAACTGCAGTAGAGAAATTACATAAAAATAAACCATGAGGTTTATGGGCTTGGTTCAGTGCCTTAGGACCTAAAATTTTTATGGTATTCTCGTGTTACTAACAATTTTAATCCGTGGCTATCTTTTACTATTACTAATCAAGTATTGTCTAAGTTACTCTGTTAAAACTGTTCAAAGAAATTTTCGTTCAGAGCAAAGGAAAGAAATCTATAATATGTATGCAGAAATTAAGAAAAATGAAAAATGGGAACAGGAAAAAATCAACAAAAATAATCAATGCAAATGTTTAATGGTGCTTTCTCAGCACCAAAGGAGGGAGTTGTGGAGAAAAACTTTATGTATGTAAGTAAAACTTTTGCAAAAGCAGCTTTAGGCCTGATAGGCCTTAAACTTTGGTCAAGAAATATAGACAAGGAAGTTTTATGTGCTGAAAGGAAAGATGGGAAGAGAAAGCAGATGTCTGGGAAATTAAATTGACTGTTGCTGAAGCTGATAACCAAAGGTCATAAAGCTGTAACAATGTAGACTTGAAAGAATGTTTTGAGAAACAACCTGATTTGCTGTTACCGTGACCCAGCTGTTCTGTAAATCTTTTCATAGCCAAATAATGTAGCCAATGAGCCAGTTAATGAACAGATATATTATATGCTAAGTGCCTAAACTATCCTATAAATATTGCTGGAATTTGGGCTGTGATTAGAGTTCACTTGGTCATTAGGAAACCACTTTGCTGTACCTATTGATTAATTGGCTCTCCTGCAATTGCAGAACAATAAACAGGTGTCTTGCTTTACCTGACAAAATCAGTGATTTATTTTCAACACCTGTTAACCCTTACAGTAAAACAAACAAAGAGTCCTGTGGCACTTAAAGACTAACAAGTATATTTATTGCATGAGCTTTCATGGGAGAAAATCCCACTCATGCAGTACATACATTTGTTAGTCTTTAAGTGCCACTGGACTCCTTGTTTGTTTTACTGAACTGGACTAACATGGCTGCCCCTTTAGACCTTGGCAACCCTTACAATGTAACTGTGTGTGGTCTAAGCCATTGATGAGAATACTGAACAGAATTGGACCCCAGAACCAATCCCTGGGTACCTCACTCATTATGCCCTGATAGCATGACTGTGAAACATTGATAACTACTATCTGAGAGCAGTTATCTAACCTGTTCTGCGCCTATCTTATAGTAACACCATCTAGACTGTATATCCCTAGTTAGTTAATAAGAAGATGATGCGAGACCATACCAAAGGCCTTACTAAAGTCTAGATATACCACATCTACCATGTCCCTTCTATCCACAAAGCTTGTTACCCTGTCATAGAAAGGTATTACATTGGCCTGACATGATTTGTTCTTGACAAATCCATTATGAGTATCACTTCACACCTTATTCTCTTCTAGATATTTGCTAATTGATTCCTTAATTATTTGCTCCATTATTTTTCCTCGTATAGAGGTTAATCTGATTGGTCAGTAATTCCCTGGGTTATCCTTATGTCCCTTTTTATAAATGGG
>ML682134.1:1060852-1087332 GCA_007922195.1 Podocnemis expansa
CACCGGCCTCCCAATCGGGAGCATCAACTTTGGCAAGCCCTGCCTACATGGTCATCACCAGGAGGAGGATTTGGTGGATGAAGACATCATCCTGGAAGTGGCTGACACCAACTGGCCAAAGGGCACCCCACCACCATCTGCCCCTGCAGCCAGCCCAGAGCTGTTCCCTGCCCCTGAGGAGAGCCCACCCACCCCAGAGGAGCAGGAGGAGGAGGAGGACCACTATACCAAGGAGGACTCAGGAGAGGGGACATTGCAGCGGACATCCACAGCACCTGTTAATGAGTGCTCCCTCCCTCCCCCTGTGGGGGCAGGGCCAGGCCTGCCTGTAGCACAGGCAGTGCAGGTGGACATGACCCAGAGACAGGCAGGATCCCAGGGATGGGGAGGGCGTGGTGGCCCTGGCATGGGACAGAGGGGCCAGGGACTGTGTGGCAGAGGGACCCAGACCTGAGTGGGGCAGAGGCTTGTTGGCAGAGTGGGTGGAGGGAACCAGAGGTGGGGGCATTGAAGGCAGACAGCATACAGCCAACACCGCTGGTACATGGACTTGGGAGATGCCCCAGGGGCAGGGCCCACTGCTGCTTGCCACTGTGGTTACCACACCTGGCCTGGGCAGCACAGCACAGCCACATGTCCCTTGGGAGCCCTGTCCCACACGACAGAGATCAGGAAGCAGGGGGACAGTCAGGGCACAGCATCTAGTTGTTGTCAGGCTGCACACGGCACTAGACAGCTAGCTAATGGGAGGCACCCTGTTCTCTGCTTCCCTCCAGTCCACCTATCCAACCCATACTTCCTTAATTTGCCAGTGAGAATGCTGTGGGAAACTCTATCAAAAGCCTTGCTAAAATCAAGGTATATCATGTCAACGGTTCTTCCTGCATCCAGAAAACCAGTCATTTGATCATAGAAGGAAATGAGATTGGTCAGGCATGATTTACCCTTGGTGAATCCATGCTGACTGTTCCTGATCACTTTATTTTCCTCTAAGTGTTTGAGGATGGATTCTTTGAGAACCTGCTCCACGATTCTTCCAGGGATTGAGGTGAGGCTGACAGGTCTGTAATTCCCCGGATCCTCCTTTTCCCCTTTCTTGAAAATAGGCACTACATTTGCTTTTTTCCAATCCTCTGGTACCTCCCCCGTTCTCCATGAGTTTTGAAAGATAATGGCCAGCAGTGCTGCTATCTCATCGGCCAATTCCCTTAGCACCCTTGGATGCAGTTCGTCCAGCCCCATGGACTTGTGCACATCCAGCTTCTTTAAACAGTACCTAACCTGACCTTCTGTCACCAAGGGCCTCTCTTCTTCTTTCCAATATGCCATACCCATGGTAGTGGTCTGGGAGCTGACCCTGCCTGTGAAAACTGAACCAAAAAAAGCATTGAGCACTTCAGATTTTCCCTCATCCTCTGTCACAAGGATGCCTGCCTCATTCAGCAAGGGACCTACACCATCCCTGATCCTCTTCTTGTTATTCACATACTTGTAGAACCCCTTCTTGATATCCTTCACACCCCTCACTAGCCGCAACTCCATTTGTCCTTTGGCCTTTCTGATTTTATCTCTGCAGTCCCTAGCAATATCTTTATATGCCTCCTTAGTCATCTGACCAAGCTTCCACTTCCTGTAAGCTTCCTTTTTATGTTTAAGCTCCGAGCAGAGTTCTCTGCTAAGCCATTCTGGGTGCCTTACATGTTTGCTGTTCTTTCTCCTAACTGGAATGGCAACTTCCTGTGCCCTTAGCAGGGTTTCTTTAAAATATAACCAACTCTCTTGGACTCCTTTCCCCCTTCAGATTAGCTTCCCAACGGATCCTACCCATCAGTTCCCTGAGGGAGCCAAAATCTGCTTTTTTGAAGTCCAGGGTTTCTGTTTTGCTTCTTTCCTTCCTTCCTTAAATGAGCATCCTGAACTCAACCATGTCATGGTCACTATTATATTATAATAATGCTCTCTCAAGCATTAGGAGACAGACCACTCCTTGCTTATAGGCAGCCCCCTAATCTTAAACAGATACTCACCAGCAACTACAGATCTAACAACAAGAACATTGAAGCAGGCACACAGCCTTGCAAAAAACCACGCTGCCAAGTCTGCCCACATATCTACACAACAGACACCATCATAGGTCCTAATCAAGCCTGCTACTCCATCAAAGGCTCATTTACCTGCTCATCTACTAATGTGGTCTATGCCATCATGTGCAAGAAATGCCCCAACACCTTATATATTGGACAAACAGGACGATCGCTCCGTAAGAGACTGAATGAGCACAGAGCTGATATCAGAAATCAAAGAACAAAGAAACCAGTTGCTGAGCACTTCCATCTTCCTAATCACTCGATGATGGATTTGTTAACGACTGTCGTTAGAGATGTACCTGGGGCATCAAGACTCCAAAGAGAAACAGCTGAACTCGAATTAATATGCAAGCTAAATTCTGCGAAAGCAGGACTCAGTCGAGATTATGGGTTCTTTTCACATTACAAAGGGTAATTTGACTTCAGGCTTCCCATTCTTTAAGCCTGTAAACTGCTCTGATTTGCTGCTACTTTCTGACCTGATCCTATGTTTTACACCCCCTTGCATTTAGTTTCATTCCTTTCTGTAAGTTCACCCATCTTCCAAGCATCTGAGGAAGTGGGATCTTCTCCCACGAAAGCTCATGCAAAAAATAAATCTGTTAGTCTTAAAGTGCCACACAACTGCTTGTTGTTTTTTTACTGGACTAGACTAACACGGCTATCCCTTTGGAAATGGTCACTATTGCCTAGTTTGCCATTTACCTCTACCTCCCTGATCAATTCTTCCCTGTTTGTGAGCGGCAGGTCAAGAGGTGCAAGGCCCCTAGTTGGTTCCTCCAGCATTTGTATCAGAAAGTTGTCCCCAACACTCTCTAAAAACTTCCTGGATTGCCCATGCACTGCTGTATTGGCCTCCCAGCAGATGTCAGGGTAATTGAAGTCCCCCATGAGCACCAGGGCTGTGATCTAGAAGCTTCCACTAGTTGTCCATAGAACACCTCATCCACCTCCTGCTTCTGGTCTGGTGGTCTATTGCAGACACCCACCACAACATCCCCCTTGTTGTTTTCCCCCCTCAATGTAACCCACAGACTTTCTACTAGCACGCTTCCACTTCCATAATGGAGCTCTGAGCAGTCGTAGAGCTCTTTTACATATAGTGCTACTCCTCCCCCTCTTCTTCCCTGCCTGTCTTTCCTGAACAGTTTATACCCATCCATGGCAGAGCTCCAGTCGTGCAGATTATCCCACCACATCTCTGTTATTCCAATGATATCATAGTTCCTTGACTGCGCTAGTACTACTGATTCTTCCTGCCTATTTCCCAGGCTCCTCACATTAGTGTATAGGCACCTAAGATACCGGGTTGATTTCCCTACTTTGTCATTTTGATTTTCAATGCTATTACATATACCTCCTTGCATTTTTTCTTGGAGTTGTCCTTCCCCACCCTCCTCCCATATTGGGGCTTCAGTAGAACACTTAAGACAATTATTTGATTCCCCCCACCCATGTTCCAACTACCTTCTCTTTTATTCCTGGTGATACAGTCCCAGCACCCCCCCAGTTCCATCCCTTCCCCCAGATCTCCCACATTGTCACTTACCTGTGGGCTTTGGTCTCCTTCTCCCTTTGAACCTAGTTTAAAGCCCTCCTCACTAGGTCAGCCAGTCTGTGCCCAAATATGCTTTTCCCCTTCCTGGACAGATGAAGGCCATCTCTGCCTATCAATCCTCCTTCCTGAAACAGTACTCCATGGTCAAGAAAGCCAAATCACTCTTGACCACACCATTTTCGCAGCCAGGCATTCACCTTTAGGATGCATCCGTCTCTCATCAGACCTCTAGCCTTGACTGGAAGGATCAAGGAGAACAACACCTGTGCTCCAAACTCCTTCGCCCACGCTCCCAGAGCCCTGTAGTCACGTTTGGTCTGCCAAGGATCACCTCTCGCAGTATCATTGGTACCCACATGGATAAGGAGCATGGGGTAGTAGTCTGAGGGGCGGATGATTTTTGACAATTCCTCCGTAACGTCTTGGATACGTGCACCTGGCAGGCAGCATACCTCTCTAGTGGCCTTGTCAGGGCAACAGATGGGTTCCACTGTTCCTCTCAGGAGTGAGTCCCCAATCACCACAACCCTACGTTTCCTCTTAGGTGAGATGGCTGTGATCTCCCCAGCCTCTGGGTGCATGGCATCTCCTCTACCTCCTGCATTGTCTCTAGTGCCGCATAACGGTTCCTCACCACAATGGAGGGTGGGATGTGAGCAGGCGTGGAGCACTGTCTGCTGCCACAGGTGACCAGCTGTTAGTGAAGAGCCTTCAGTAGTCTACAAGGGCCTGCAGGACCATGGAGTGGTAGCCCTTCCAGTTCCTCTACTCCCTGGCCTGGTGTTCCAGAACTCAGAGTGGGATGTGGGTCCCATCCAAGATGCCCTTACAGCTGGGGAAGCTGAGTGCGGCAAGGCCATCAGCGGTGTCCTGCAGGTTGCCCAAGGTGACAGGGCGGGCTAGCAGGACCTGTTTGATGGCCCTGATGACTTGCAGGAGGCCAAGTCCCCATTGTGGCCCTGCCCATGCTAAAGTGATGGGCAATGGAGTGGTAGGACTCTGCTGTTGCCATCTTCCAGACCACAACAGCCACTCTCTTGTCCACAGGCTGGGAGAGTCTGAATCATGTGTCCCTGCACTGCAGGACTGGGGTGAGCTCATGAACCAGCTCAAAGAAGGTCTTCTTGCTCATCCTAAAGTTCTGCAGTCACTGGTCATCATCCCAGGTGGTGAGGACTATGCGTTCCCACCAGACGATGCTAGTTTCCCATGCCCAGAAGTGACAGGATGGAGGGCACCATCATCACAGCAGCTGGCAGCACCAGCATGGTGGTGGTGCTGCTAGCTGCATCCTCACTGCTGGGGTCCATAAAGAGTGTGCTCCAGGCGACGAGAGCACTGGGCAGTGTATAGCAGGTGCTGGGCACTGCTCTGACAATTTGCATGAACTAAGTACGGGCCATGACTTCCTCGTTCTGCCTCTTGTCGGCCACAGGGCTGAGCTCACTTCCTCTTTTTATGGGATTGACTGGGGGAATGGGCCCTTCTAGGGTGCCATGTTGGTACACTTCCCAGGATGCTCCCCTCCTTAGCCAACCTAGCAATTGCCTGCATGGACATGCTAGTTTGACTTAGGCTTCTGGTGGGAGCATTCTAATTTGAACTAAGTTAGCTTGATTTAAGCAAAATTAGTTTGAACTGAGTAATTCAAACTAACTAGTTTGAACTAGCATTTTTAGGTGTAGACAAAGCCATAGACTCTAAGGTCATAAGGGACCGGTATGATCCATCTAGTCTGACCTCCTGCACAATGTAGGCCACAAAACCTCACCTTGCAATAAGCCTATAACCTATGGCTGAATTATTAAAGTCCTCAAATCATGGTTTAAAGACTTTAAGATACAAAGAATTCACCAGCAAGTGAGATATGCTCCATGCTGCAAAGGAAAGCAAAAACAACAACAACAACAACAACAACAAAAAACAGATGTCTAGCCAATCTGTCCTGAAGGGAAAATTCCCCAAATATGGCAAACAGTTAAACACCAAGCATGTGGCCAAATCTCACCAGCCAGTTACCAAGAATGCATTCTCTGTAACAACTCAGAACCCGCCCCATCTACCTCCCTTCTTAGGCTACTGGCATATCCACCACCAGTAGTCAAAGACCAAAGATCAGTCAGTTTCCAAAGTAGATCGTCCCATCATACCATCACCTCCCTAAGTGTATCAAGCTCAGTTTTGAAGGCCTTATTCTTGCCCCCCTCCCCCCCCCCAGCTCCAGTTTTCCTCCTCAGATGATTAGAAATCTGTGTCTAATTTCAAGTCTAAATTTCCTTATGGACAGATTGTAACCATTTGTTCTTGTGTCAACGCTGGTGCTATACCCAAATTATTCCCTCTCCCTGTCTGGTATTGTCTGTCATGTATTTATAAAGAGCAATCATATCACCCCTCAAACTTCTTTTGGGTAGGTTAAACAAGTCAAGTTCCTTAAGTCTCCTCTCATAAGGCAGGTTTTCTATTCCACTGTCTGTCCTTGTAGCCTTCTCTCCACCTGTTCCAATTTGAATTCACCTTTTTTAAACATGGGGCACCAGAATTGCATGCAATATTCCAGACTGGGTCTCACCAGTGCCTAATACAGTGGCACTAGCACCTCTCTATCTCTATTTAAAAACTGATTCTGATGCATCCTAGGACTGCGTTAGCTTTTTTCATGGCCACATCACATTGGTGGCTCATAGTCATCCTGTGACCACCAAGTACTCCCAGATCCTTCTTCTCCTCCAACTGATGCATTTCCAACTTATATGAAAATTTCTTGTCATTTGTCCCTAAATGCACAACCATGCCCTTCTCATTATTAAAGTCATAATGGCTATGTCTACACTTAAAAAGTTAATTTGACTTTATAAAGTCAAATTAATTAATTTGACTTTAAGTTGAATTAGTACATTTGAATCAGAGAGTCTTCAAAGACTTCTCATTTAAATTAAACCAGGTTTTAGTAATACAACTTAGAGAGTCTACATTAGACTCTCTAAGTCAAATTGGAGAACTGTGGCACCCAAGGGAGCCGTGGTTCCTGGGCCAAGGGACCCACAGCTCCCTAGCAAGCAGAGAGCTGTGGCTCCCTTCTCCCCAGATCAATATTTCCCTAGTGAGAAGGGAGCTGCTGGGGCTCCACAAGGACAAGAAAGCCCCAAGAAGCAGCCACTGGGGCTCCTGGGGATGAGAGCCGCCAGCGCTCTGTTCCTGGGGCTCTCCTGTCCTGGGAGCCTCTGGCAGTTGTCTTCCCCAATGCTCCCCAAACAGGGGAGCCCTGGAGGTTCCCATGTCCCGGGAACACCAGTAAAGACGGTCACCAGCACTCCCCAGATAGCAGAGTCCCCAGGCAGTGGGTTGCCTTCTCTGCCAGCTGGCAGGATCCCAAATGGAGCTGGATCTCTGCCAGGCCAACAGGATCCCCTGCAGGGCACTTTCCCCGCCGGCTGGTAGGATCCCCCATCGGGTGCTTTCCAGCAGCCAGCATGCCAGCCTGCAGAGAAAGCACCCCATGGGGAATCCTGCCAGCCAGTGGGGAATTTGCCCCACCAGACGGGGAATCCCCTCATCAGGGAGTGCCAGCAGCTGTTTTCACTAGTGCTCCCAGGACTGGAGAATGTCCAGGGCTCCCCTGTCCACGGAGTGCCAGGGAAGACTGCCACTAGTAGATCCCAGGACAGGGGAGCCCTGGGGAAGAAAGTGCAAGTGACTCTCTTCCCTGGGAGCCCCAGAGGTGCTCCTATGCCCGGGGAGCCTGGCAGCGGCTTCTCATGGCTCCCTTGTCTGGGGCAGGGCCTCCCTGGACAGGGAAGCCTAGCAGCCACTTCTCTGGGGCTCCCCTGTCCAGGGAGCCCCAGTGGCACCCTTCCCTGTGGAACTGCAGCTTCCTGGCACTGATCCTGGGGAGAAGGGAGCTCAGCTCCCCTCTTGCCTGGAGCTGTGGGTCCGGGAAGAAGGGAGCCGTGGGATCCATGTGTGGCTCCCCAGCAAAAGGGAGCCACACATGGCTCCCTTCTACCAGGGAGCTAGGAGGGTCTCCCTTGTGCCCAGCCAGCAAGTCCATTAATTCAAACTAACCCTACTCCCTGGCTAAAATAGGGTTATTTCGAATTAATAGCTTTGAATTAATAATTAATTTGAAGTAAAAAGAGGTTTTATTAAGTCAAATAAGCACTTCCTTATTTCAAATTAAGGAAATGCTTAATTCAACTTAATGAAATGCTTCCATGGCCAGGGAGTAGGTTATTTCGAATTAGGGCTCCTTAATTCAAAAAAACTAGTAAATGTAGGTTCACCCTTAGTTCCATTGCCGTTTCCATATTTTCTGTTATTGTTTTTCCTGTTTATTGACCAACAGTCCTACACTGTCCTTAGTCTTCCTCTTATTTCTAATGTATTTGAAAAATGTTTTCTTGTTACCCTTTACACCTTCAGCTAGTCTGATTTTGGTTTGTGCCTTGGCCATTCTGATTTTTTCTCCTACATAATTGTGTTATTTCTTATAGTCATCCTTTGACCTAATTTCCACTTTATGTAGGACTCTTTCTTTATGTTTAGATTATTGAATATCTCTTGTTAAAGCCAAGGTGGTTTCTTGGCATACTTCCTATCCTTCTACGCCAGAGGTCTCAAACTCAAATTACCATGAGGACCACATGAGGACTAGTACGTTAGCCTCAGGGTAGCACGACTGAAACCTTTTCATACAACTATATTGCAAATATTGGTAACCATAGGGTTGTTGCGGGCCACAGGAAATAGCTTTAGCAGCCACATGCGGCCCTTGGGCTGCATGTTTGTGACCCCTGTCCTACACAGTGGAATAGTTTGCTATTGTCCCCTTAATAATGTCTCTTTGAGAAACTGCCAACTATCTTCGGTTGTTTTCCTCTTAGGCATGTTTTCCATGGGATCCTACCTACCAACTCACTGAATATGTTGAAGTCTGCGCTCTTGAAATCCATTGGCTTTATTTTGGTTTTCTTTCTCCTACCATTTTTTAGAATCATGAACTCTACCATTTCATTACAGGTTTCAGCCAAGCCTCTTCCCGAGTTTTCTCCACCTTTTGAAATAAAAAATTCTCTCCAATACATTCCAAGAACTTGTTGTATAATCTGTATCTTGTGTTATTTTCCCAACAGATGTCTGGGACATTTGAAATCTCCCATCACCACCAAGTCCTGTGCTTTGGATGATTTCATTAAATGTTAAAAAAAAAAGCCTCATTTGCCTCTTCTTCCCTGTTAGGTAGTCTATAATAGACACGTTCCATGACATCACCCTTGTGTTTTAGTCCTTTTATCTTTACCCAGAGACTTTCAACATGTCTATCTCCTATTTCCATCTCGACCTCAGTCCAAGTATATACATTTTTAATATACAAGACAACACTACCTCCCTTTTTACCCTTCCTAAGCAAGATGTATCCTTGTGTCGCAGAGTGTGTTGCCTCCGCTGGCTCAAACCAGGGTCTTCCCGGGGTTTGAGCTATCTACTCTGCCCCTTGACTCAGGGGCAGTGTTGTCCGACGGCTAGAGCCTATAGTCACAAGCCCTTCATGGCAGGGCAGTATGGCCCAATGGCCAGAGTCTATAATCACAAGCCCCTCACAGCAGAGCAGTAGGGTCCAACGGCCAGAGTCTATGGTCACAAGCCCTTCACAGCAGGGCAGTATGGCCCAATGGCCAGAGTCTATAGTCACAAGCCCTTCACAGCAGGGCAGTATGGCCCAACGGCCAGCGTCTATAGTCACAAGCCCTTCACAGCAGGGCACTATGGCCCAATGGCCAGAGTCTATAGTCACAGGCCCTGACTAGCCCCAGGGGAGCAGACCCAGGTAGGGGGGTTCAGGCCCACCCGCTCCACTGAACCCCAGCCCAGGGCCCTGGAGTTGCCATGGGGATTTGGCCCAGTCGGCGGGGATCCGGACCGCAACATGCCAACTGAGACCACGACGCTACCCCGGCTCGCCCCTCTAGGCACTGCCCTGGGCTGCTTCCTACCTGGGCAGTAGCCCGGGTTCCCTCCTGTGAGTCTTGGGACCTTTCTGGGTCTGCCACATCCTTGGCCTGGGTCCCCAGGTCCTCCCGATGGGGTATGCCTCTCCCAGTGGCTCGTCCAGCCGTCGGCGTCCGTGGCCCCTCAGTGGCATGCTCCCTTAAGGCAGGGGATGAAGTAGGTCCTGGGTAGGAGCTTTCAGCCTGTGTCTGCTCCCTCCGACAGCCTGCCCCTGACTGAGGAGAACTGCCATCTTTTATCCCTGGGCAGCTGTTGGAGCATGCCCAGCAGGGCCTAAGGGGCGGGGCTAGCCCTTCCTTCTGGGCATATAGGCCAGTCTGAGTGCAGGGTGGGCCCACCCCATCACCCCTTGTATAGTAATATTCCAGTCATGTGTATTATCCCACCAAGTCTCTGTGATGCCACCTATGTAACTTTTCTGCCAGGGCAGGCTGGCAGGACAAGGGCTGGGTTCTATATCTAGGGGTTTCCTAATGACACAGCACCACCAACTGGCTGGACCCCCTACCCAGATTCCCGGGAATCCTGCACTGTTCCATGGACACCCCAAAGGGGTAAGGGTCCCCAACTCACAAGCACAAGTCTGAGTATAGTAAATGAAACTTTTAATAGTAGTAAAACAAAAATGCAAAAGGCCAAATAACAGAGATCGGCACTAATCTAGGAAACTTCAAGTAGATCAAAGTTCCCAACAACCCACACCACATAACAGAACATACAAACTTAATGGCAAAACTGGCACCGATCTGGAGAATCAGTGCTAATTAGACTCCCAAACCACCCTAGGGTATGTAGGGAGTGTCTTGCGCACCAGCTGTCCACTGACACCATCTACCAGTCACTCACTCCATCCTTTAGAACTGGTTTCTTGGCTCTGCCTGCTGTCCACCAGCTCCATCCTCCAGTCACTCATGTCACCCAGCTCACCACTGGCCACTCTCAGCATCTGCTGGTTCTGCCCACTGTCCACTGGCACCACCCTCCAGTCACTCATGTCACCCAGCTCATTGCTGGCCATTCTCACCATCCACCAGCTCCACTTGCTCATCACTGCTCCTCTTCAGCTCAGAGAGAGAGGACTCTCCAGTTAGCTCAGTGATTCAGCTCTCTTAGTCTCTAAGCAGCTGTCAATCAGCTATTTCCATAACAAAAACAGGAGAAGCAATAGGGGGGAGGCAAACTGCCCAAAGCATTGCTTAGCAGAAACAATGCTAACCCCCCACTCCTATTCTTTAATTCTTTCAGGCTGAAACATGCAGTCACCTTTCCTACAAGCATAGTAGTTTTTTACCCCTTAACTAACCCAGACAGATCTGAAACAGAGAATAGCAGTTCACACAAGGACAGTATTTCATATTTCCCCTTTGTAGAATTACAGATATTGATAGATCTGTGAGCAGACTAATCCCAGATACCATCACCCACTATGCCCTGCACACAATATGCTAATAAGCTAATTGTGCTCTTTGTATCTATGCTAATACAGGACCCATGCATATTAGGTGCCCCCCCCCAGAAGCTGTTAAGCACAGCTTCTAAGCCTGCCTTACACCTCTGTCATATTGTGCTTAGCTACTAGCTTTTCAAGTTCTTCCTGCTTACACCCTACCAATGTTCCCTGTAAGTTGCGCTGGCCCGCTGCAGTGCAGCCCGCCGCAGCCGCCAACGCAGAGAAGGCTGCCAGCAGCACACGGCCGGCAGCCAGAGTCCCTCCATAGAGCTCCTCTGCGGCTGGGAGTTTTCAAAACTCCCGCCCAGAGAAGCTCTAATGGAGCATGCCCAGAAAATCTGAGCATGCTCCGTAGTGCTTCTCTGCCCCAGGAGTTATGGCTGGGCCGTCCGGCTCCAGTCCAGCCCCAAGGTAAGTTTGTGGGGGCTGGGGGGGGCCGTCGGGAGTGGGGGGGTGAGTGGGAGCAGGGGGACACGCTGCCAGGAGTGAGGGGGTGATGCCGGGAGCGGGGGGGCTAGCAGGAGTGGGGGGGCGAGTGGGAGCGGGGGGGTGATGCTGGGAGCAGGGGGGCGATGCCGGGAGCAGGAGGGCGAGTGGGAGCGGGGGGCTGATGCCAGGAGCGGGGGGCCGAGCGGGAGCGGGGGGGATGCCACCAGGAGCGGGGGGGACTGCACAGCGGGCCCCGTGGGGAGGGGAGCGCAGCAAACAACAGGAGTTGCTCATCTGCCCTCTCCCCTTAGGGGGAACATTGCTCCCCACACTTCTTGCATTAGTAATTAAATACTTAAGATACTGATTTGATTCCTCCCCTCCACACACACACACCACTTCTGTCTAGCCTCTCTTTTATCCCTGCTATTACAGCCCAGGCTGCCCCAACCCTTCCCCAAGGTCTTTCTGGTTTTGACTTACTTGTGGGTTTTGGTCACCTGCCCCCTTCAAACCTAGTATAAAGCCCACCTCACTAGGTTAGTAAATCTATGTCCAAATATGCTCTTCCTCTTCCCTGATAGGTGGACTCCATCTCTATCTAACAGTCCTTCTCCTTGGAACAGCATCCCATGGTCAAGGAAGGCAAAGATCTCCTAGCAACACCATCTTAGCAACCAGGTATTCATTTGCAGGATGCATCTGTCTCTGTCACCTTATCACCTTCACAGAAGCAAAGAGGAGAGAAGATGTAGTAAGGACAATTTGCCAAGAGAGATTAAAAGGCGACTAGAGGGGAAACCTCATATTTGGGCACAATGATGTACAGGACACCCACTCCTCAGTCTCCAGAGTCACATCACTAGCTATGTACCCATCCTGGATGGCTGGGAACCAGGAGTCCTCGATTCTTTCTCTGGCATCTACAAGATGAATGCTGATTGATTGATGTGACCTGAGCCTCCTGGGATAACCACCTGAATATGCAAAAATCAGGGGGAGCTGAAAAGCTGAGAGCCAAACTCTCCAAAACTGATGGGTGGTACTGGAACCAGTCTCCCAATCAGTCACAAAACATACTTCTGAGTCCCCACACTGGTCATCACAAAGTATAACAAAATAGAAACAGAGCCCTTTATTGCACATCAGCTCCTGTGGTCCCAGACAAGCCACTGGGTAGCATAAAGAAATAGGTTCTCCTGACCCCAAAGGGTCAGCCATATTACACAGAGCAATTTAGGCTTGGATCTTACCCAGAATACCACACTGCCAATCAATCCTTTGGTAACTAAAACGTAGAGGTTTAATAGAAAAAGAAAGGAAAACAAACATGAGACATGCTAAAGGATCAGAGTGAACCACATATATATGAATGACTTAGAGTCCATAGAAAGCAAGTCCTTGGAAGAATTTGGAGTTTGCAGTCATGTCCAATTCCTCTGGTAGACACATAGCACCTGGGTGGGCCTTCATCCTTTGTGCAGTTGCAGAGGAGTAGTTCCAGAGATGGGTTTTAGCCATGGACTGGAGACTGAAGACAAAATGGAGATGGGGCTCCTGCTTTTTATCACCTCTGGACTTTCCCATGTTGTGTGCAGATTTTGCAAAGCAGAATAGAGTTGAGTCACATGGGCAAGTCCCAATGGCTCAATAGGTTTCTCCCTGGTCCCACTATGCCTGGGAGCTTCCTTAATGGGCCATTAAGGAGACAAAGGTTTGTAGACATCCAGTTCAGGGAGTATCCCAGAATCAAATAACTTGAAACACAAATAGAACAAACCTGTTCCTAACTTCTAATACAGATATGTCACCTACATATAAAATAGAATCATTCCTAGCACATTACAACATTTTTAGTGGCACTAAATGTGGCATTCCACATATGGATTACTGCAAATATGAAATATTAATATGAAAAAATCATAAATGATCCCTTAAGTCCAGACAGCATCACAGCTGACACCTAGGCTCTTTGGTTCTATCGCCAGGTCTGGACACAGACATGGATCTACTAGGTTAGAGTGGGCGAGGGTCTCGGCATCCAGACTCATATTCTGTCCCCAGTTCCAGGGCAGCCCGAAAGCCTCTGCTTCTTCACCCTCTAACTTGGCATGATCCCTAAAAGACACCCACATATACTGTGGCAGCCTCAGTCTTTCATGAGCTCTGCAGCCTTTTTGCCCCAGTCTCCGAGGAAAACAAACCAAGCAACAAACAAATAACATGGACTGAAAAGGAGAAGTTTACACAAGTGAAATGCTCACCGAGGTTGTTTCTCTCACCCTAGTTTTAGCCCTCTGTATGCACCCAACTGTGTGATTTTCACACCTTCTCACCAGCTTGACAGTGAAATCTGCCAGATGGGTTTTTACCATCCATGCCTATGGTAACCACTTGAAAATGCCAAGGTCAGGGCAGGCTGCAAATGGAGACCTGATTCTCCCAGTGCCGGTGAATGACACTGAGGTCAGACTTCCCAACCAGTCAAAAACAGTGGCCCTGATTCCCCAGACCTGTCACCAAGGAGCCACAACAAAATATATACAACCCCTTAGTGCATTTTAGTCTCTGGCTCCCAATCAGCCACTAGGCCCAGTAAAAGGATATGTTATTTAAAACTCCATGCTCTTTACCAAAAAGGTCCTCCTGCCCTCAAAGGTCAGCCACATTACCAGAGCAATATAAGTTTAAGATCTTACCTAAAATACCACACTGCCAGCCAATCCTAACTAAAACTGAAGATTTATTGTAAAAAGGAAAGAAACAAACTGTAAGAAAAATGTTAAATGCTTAAATAAATTCCATACCTACAAATGATTTGACAGTCCTTATATATCAGGTTTCCAAGAGAACTATGGCATTTGCAAACTTGTATAGTCCATCTGGTGTACACCCAGTATCTGGATAGGTCTCTGTCTTCTTTTTCACAGCTTCAGTTGTAGCTCCAGAGGTAGGTGGTGGCTGAAGACTGAAGAAAAAATGATTGTGGTGTTGCTGCCTTGTATATCCTCTGGCCTTTTTGATGCTGCTTTTGGAAATCTCAGAAACAAGATGGAGTCCAGAATCACATGAATAAGTCCTAGCAACTCATCAGGTATAGCACTGGCTTCTCCCCCTGAGGCCCATTGTACCTGTGAGTTCCCTTAAACATCACACACACCCCCATGCAAAATTGATACAAAAAGTGATGTCCCTTGCCATTGTGGAATACTTCACAGGAAGTTCCCATATTTAGTTTTGTATTATTATAAACTTTTAAAAGTTTTAAAGGTTTTACAAAAGATCATTCATGTGGCGTTTTTTAAGGTTTTTGGCATGAGCAACAAATTAATTACAAGAGTTAGCATCAGATTTAACATTCACAGCAAATTAGTAGAAGTGTGTGCTTATCATTTTTGTCATGCCTTCACAACAAATAGTTTGACTCTGGAGCAGTTTGTTTGATACCTTCTTGGATTTTTGAACTTTTAACCAGTTGTTTTTATTTTACCATGGTATTCTTGGCTTTTAGTATAATACATCCTGGGATTTAGATATTTCAGGGTTAACCTGTGCCTTGCATTCACAGGATAAAGAATTTTCTCCCCATTTTTGTAATCCCTGAAGGTTTGAAACAAGGACTGTCCAATAACAGAATACATTGTCTGGCTAAGCGTGTTTTCTTTGCTAACGGCTCTGAGTTTGGGAAAATCTTTCTACCCTAGTCAGTTGGGTAAATCATTAACCCATACAAATGCTTGCTTAATGGTATTCAAATTTTCATTTATGGCCAATTTCAAGGCTGGACTCTCTCTCAAAGAGATACTAGTAATTCTCACTAGTGTTTCATAAAGAGGATTCTGGTGTTTTCAATTACCAATCCCTTACTACACATAGCATCGGATGCATTTGAGTCCACTGAGAGACAACAAGAGATACCCGAAACATTTAGAGGTAAAAATTTGTTGCCTAAATAAGTTATGGACTATCCATCATGGGAAATTTTTATGAGTAAGTTAGCCAAACACCAATCAGGGATGATTTAAGAGGGTCCTTGGTCCTGCCATGGGTGGAGGGGACTGGACTGGACCTTTCAAGGTCGCTTCCAGTATCTATGATTCTATGATTTGTCTGCCAGCCCCCTGCTTTCCCAGAAACTCAACTGCATGGTTATCCTGCTCTTTAACTACAGATGCCCAGTCTTTCCTCTGAATTTGGGACAGACTGTTCACTTTCAGAGCTTGTAGACAGGCACATTCCAACAATGTCCCCCCACTGTTCTGATCGAGCACAGCCACTTGGTTACAGGGCTGTTTAAGTTTCCTAATAATTTTTACTTCATCTGGAACCTTTTCCAAGGTATCCACACTGGATCTTGCTAAAACAAAGTTAGTGAATTCATCCACATCTAAAAATCTCTGGCAGTTAGAATAGAACCAAATCTCTCAGTACCTAAACGATGGCTCGCTAGAGATAGCAATTCATCCTGAGTGAATTCAATCACTTCACTTCTGCACCCTTCAGTTTCAGCAAACTGCTTGCAAAAGCTACCATGAAGTTTTACTTCTTCAGGCATGGCCAGATTAAGAGGCCCTAGGGCCCTGGGGCCACACACTTTCATGGTCCCTCCTGCCTGGGGCCCTGGCCCCCCCACCACCATGCCACCCCCAGCCTCCCACCACATTGGCCTAAAAGCAAACCAGTGCCAGGGGGCAGGGTGCTCCCACCCAACCTCTAGGCTGGCTGGTCTGCCCCTGGAGACAGGGACAGCTGGCATATGGGACAGCCCTGCCCACAGAGCACAGAGAACATGCACCAGCCACCCCACCCCCAGGAGCAGATCAGGCAACCTAGAGGTGTGGCAAGAGCACCACAGAGCATGAACTCTGGCCTCAGAGGCACCCTCCACCCCAGAGCCAGCATGACCCTACCAGCACTCACTGAAGCCCAGCCAGGTCAGTGCTGGGCTTAGCAAGGAAGCAGGGTCAGGTGAAGGCAGGAGTCTTCAGCCCCTGTGGTGTTACAGCCCTGCCTTCAGGAACATTTTTAAGCAACAAATCATTTACCATGGGAATCTCAGCCTTTCCCTCATCAGCAAGAGGTTGCTCTAAAGACACATTCCCTCGCAAAACAACAGATTTTTCTGGGTTTCAGAAAAGTCCAAAACCCGACTCACTCTGAAACAACTGCACACACTCAGTCAGCACAAGCTGAAAAGCGTTCTCTCTGCTTCTCACACAGCAGATTGGAAACAAACTCTAGCTCAGCAAACTGACATTCTTAACACTCAAACGGTTTGAAATTTCTTCTTCTTTGTCCCAGCTCACAACTGTTCCCAGACAAACTCTTCAGGGCTATGTTTATGCTGGAGGCTTAAGTCAACTTAAGTCGACTTAAACAACTCCCTGGCCACATTTGGAATTCATTAAGTCACCTTAAGCACTTCCTTAAGTAGACTTAATGACTGTCATCCTTAAAGTTGACTTTGAGGCTTAAAGTTGACTTTATTAAGTTGACTTAAACAAATGGGGCCTCTCTAAGTTAACTTAATAAAGTTGACTTTAAGTCCACCTTATTAAGTCAACTTATCTGAGCCCTCTAGTGTAGACATAGCCTTGGAGACTGAGGTAACTCCCTCCATAGTCATTTCCCCCAACAGACACAGGCTTAGGAATGGAGGGTTACTTACCTATAAACAACCTTCTAAGAGATGGGCTGCTCGCAGCCATTCTGACTCAGGTGTGTACCTGCCGCAGTGCATGGTCATCTCAGAAGTTTTTTTGCACTAGCCTGTCCCCACAGGGTCAGTCGCCAATGCCCCTTCAGTTCCATGCTCTGGCCACGGTACGTAGGTGTCGCTGACCCTGTCCCCCCCTCCAGTCCCTTCTTTCCTCTAACTCCAAAAAGCAGGGATGGAGGGAAGGAATGGAATGTATGTGAGCAGCCCATCTTCTTCTAGCACTGCTCACATCCATTCTGACTTAGGTGACTTACAATCCTTGTGTAGGATCATGGTCGGAGTTATGGTTTTCCTGCCTGCAGTATTGTTCTGCCAAAGGTTGCATCATTCCTCATCTGTTGGAGGATGGTGTAGTCTGAAGTAAAGGTATGGACTGAGGACCAGGTTGCTGCCCTGCAGATCTCTTGGATGGGCACCTCTGCCAGGAAGGCCATCCAGGAGGCTTGTACACTACTCAAGTGTGCTTTAATTGTTCCCCTAAGGGGAACTGTCGCTCAGCAGTAACAGTCCTTGGTATCCAAGATGAGATGTGCTGAGATGTCAACCATCTGATCTTTCATACACTTAGTGATGGTGACAAAGAGTTAGGCTGATCTGCAGACTGGCCTAGTCCTTTCAGTGCAGGTGGCAAGACCCTTCTGATGTCTAAGGTATGCCACCTCCTTTAATATGTGGTGCTGGGAAGAACACATGCAGGCAGATGTCCTGGTTTATATGGAAGTAGACCACCTTTGGCAGGAATGCCGGGTGTGGGTGAAGCTGAAGCTTGTCCTTATGGAACACCATGTATGGTTATTCCAAGGACAGGGCTTTGAGCTCTGACACCCTCCTTGCAGAAGCAATGGCCACTAGGAATGCTACCTTCCCTGACAAGACTAGCAGGGAGCATGACTCCATAGGCTCAAAGGGTGAGTTCATAAGCCCATTGAGAACCAGATTTAAGTCCCACTGTGGGATTGGGTCCTGCACCTGGCAGTAGAGTCTCTCCACCCCCTTGAGGAATCTGGAGGTCATGGGGTATGAAAGGGGATGACCACTTGAAACAAGTTGTGGAAGGCCAAGATCACTGCTAAGGGGACTCTGAGGGCAGCCAAGGCCAGCCTTTCCCCCTTCCAAAGTACAAGGTAGTCCAGGATGCTTTCAACAGGGAGTGCTTTCTGCGAGGACCTGATAGCTGTTGCCCATCGAGAGAACTGCTTCCACTTGGCCTTGTAGATTGCTCATGTGGATGGTTTTCTGCTACCTATCAGAATTTGTTGTACCTCCCTGGAACAAGCTTCTTCGACTGAACTCAGACATGGACCTTCCAGGCCATCAGGTGTATGAAACCTGGGTCTGGGTATCAGAGGTGCCCCCTGTCTTGGGTCAGAAGGTCCACCCTGCATGGGAGGTCAAAGAGCATGCTGACCCAGGGCAGCCTCATAATTACTCATGCCCTGTCCCTCTTGATCTTTAGCAAGAACCTGTGAATCAGCAGGACTGGGAGGAAGCTGCAGGGGACGGACACCCCCCCCCCCCAGTTGACTAGGAGTGCATCCAACAAGCTGCCCTGCTCCCTGTTCCTGAGGGAGCAGTATAGGCCACATTTGCAGTTTGTGTTGCTAGTAAACAGGTTTATTTCAGGGAGATCCCATTCCTGGAAGAGAAGGTTCACCACTTCCATGTTTAAGGACCACTCGGGTTGGGGCAGGAACTGTCCACTGAGCTTGTTGGCCTAGTCATTGTTCATTCCAGGTAAGTGGGCCAGAATCAGGTGGAAATTATTCTCCAGGGCCAGTTCCCAGAGGTGGCCTGCCTCCTCACACTTGGCAGATGATCAAGTTCCCCTTTGGTACTTGATGTAGAACAACACCGCCATATTGTCCATTAGGACCTACACTATCTTGCCCTTGACCCTGCCTAGGAAGACCTTGCAGGCCAGGTGCACTGTCTCAGCTCTTTCACATTTATGTGGAGGGGAGTTTCCTCCGCCAACCATTTGCCTTGGGTGGTGAGGTCGTTGCTTATATGGGCTCCCCACCCCAAGTCTGAGGCACCCACAATAAACTTCACTTAAGGATCCTGGATCTCATAGACTCATAGACTCTAAGGTCAGAAGGGACCAATATGATCATCTAGTCTGACCTCTTGCACAGTGCAGGCCACAAAACCTCACCAACCCACTCTTACAATGAACCTCAAACCCATAACTGAGCTATTAAAGTCCTCAAATCATGATTTAAAGACTTTGTAATAACCCTTGGGGAGGAAGGGGTTAACATTCTGGTCAGTGAGTCCCAGGACAGCCAATAGGAATGAAGCACAGGTTTTTGAATTGTAACAGCAGCCTAGCCTGGGCCTCTTGGGATGCAGCAGAGCTCCTGGAAGGATCAGGAGGAGGCCAGAGGGGCCTGAGGAAGAATCCAGCAACATCCTTACCAGAGATAAGTTAAATTTGTTACTGACCAGGCGTGGGTAGAACAGGGAATGTTTACTTAGATGCGGTCAGGGTATTTTCTTTGTTTTTGGCTTGTTTTTTGGATTTCTCTGTGCTGAGCACATGTAACCCCCCCCCAACTACCCTATAACTACCTAAGTTAATTCCCAGAGAAGCAACTCTCTGTGTTTATTATCTGTTCTTTTTGATTAAAGATTTTACTTTTGAAGTAAGTTCTGGTTCTGTTCCTGGAAAGACAAGAGGTTTGTGTGCACGTGCCTTAGACTGCACAGGCAGCTACTAGAGGGAACCCTGTTCTAGTTCCAGCTCATATTGCAGCTGGAGTTCAGTCACTTTCCTGAGAGAGGAATAAAAGTGATTGAGTCACCTCACAGGGAGGAATTCCCAAGTGTGCCTTCCTGGGTCTCAAGAGGTTTTTTTGTTTTTTTTTGCATTTGGGTGGTGGCAGTGATACCACTCCAAGGCCAGGAATTGGAGGCCTTGGAGACTTTTAAGAGCAGGCTTTAAGGCCAGTGGCTTTTAAGGCCCATTGCAGGCCCCCACCTTCTGCACTCAGAGTGCCAGAGTGGGGAAAAAGCCTTGACAGACTTTAATACAGAGAATCAACCAGCCAAGTGAGCCATGCCCAATGCTAAAGAGGAAGGCAAAAAAAACCCAGTGCCCAAGCCAATCTGCCCTGGGGGAAAATTCCTTCCCAACCCCAGATATAGTGATCAGTTAAACCCTGAGCATGAGGGCAAGTCCACAACAGCCAGTCAAAAAGAACTTCTCTGTAATAACTCAGAACACACTCAATCAAATGCCCTTTCCCACGTCACTATCATACCCAGCGCCAGTAGTAAAAGACAGACTATGGCCAAGCTACACTGTCCATCATATCATTCCCTCCATAAACTTATCAAGCTCTGTTTCGAAGGCACCTAAGGTTTTTACCCCCACCACTTCCCTTGGTAGACTATTCCAGAACTTTACTCCTCTGATGGTTAGGAATCTGTGTCTAATTTCAAGCCTAAATTTTCTGAAGAACAGTTTGTATCCATTTGTTCTTGTGTCCACATTGGCGCTGTATTCAAATAATTCCTCCCCCTCCCTTGTCTTTATCCCTCTAATGTATTTATAAAGAGCAATCATATCTCCTCTCAGCCTTCTTTTGAGAAGACTAAACAAACCAAGCTCTTTAAGTCGTCTCTCATAGGGAAGAGTTGCCATTCCATGAATCATCCTTGTAACCTTTCTTTGTACCTGTTCCAGTTTGACTTCATCTTTCATGTTTTTTGTACTTGCTGAGTCTCATGTGAGTGTATGGGGCTTTCTGGGGCTTGCTACCTCAAAGCTCCTGTCTGATAAACATTCATTACCAGTCATTTGCAGACATGACTTTGATCTTGCATTTTGTTTTTCTCTTTCTGGGGTGGATTCTTCTTCTTGCTTTTCAGAGATTAGTTTGAATTGTTCATCCATTAAGGTGGTACTTGCATTTCATCAGGACAGGCTGGAGTGAACTGATCCCATCACACAGACCCTTCCTTCACACATCTTTTTCCCACATACATAAATGAAATTACACAGGCAATGTCCATATACAACGTTTTATTTCGAAATAAGTCATTTCAAAATGACTTATTTCGAAAGAAAACCCTTAAATCGAAATGATTTATTTCAAATTTTAAAAAATTAATTTGAAATAAGTAAAGCCGCTCCAATCGAAATAGCATGCCCTGTGTATGGACATGCTATTTCGACTCCCTGAGAGGGGCACCCTGGGAGGTGTGGCAACATGGCCCCTAGCGGGCCATGTTGCCACCCAATCCCCTGCCTGGCCTCTCCCCTGGAGAGCCAGGCAGGGTTAAACAAACCCCAGGGGAGGGAGCTCCCTGCCCTGCATCCCCAATCCTGCTGGGGGCAGCTGGCTCCCCAGCACCCTGGGGCTAAGCAGCTGCAGCCACAGGGAGTGGGTTGGGACCTGGCTCCCCAGCGCCCTGGGGCTCAGCTGCTGGGAGCTGCTGGCTCCCCGACTGCTCCGCCACCTGCGGGGAGAGTGGTTGGGGAAGCCCAGCTCCAGGCTCTGCCCCTCGCCAGCCCCCAGACCTGGATGCGGGTGAGCCGCAGAGGCTGCGGCCACCCCACCGGGGGCTGCAGCCCCCAGAACTGGGCACGGGGTGAGCTGCGATGGCTGTGGCCACCCCACCCCTGCATCTCTCCTTGGTACCCTGGCCAGGGTGCTGAGGGCTCCCTGGCCAGGGTGCTGAGGAGGGGTGGGCTTACTCCCAGGGTGCCATGCACCCTTGGAGGAAGGTCCAACACATTATTTCAAAATGATTATGTCCGAACAGTGTTATTTCGAAACCAAAGGAGGTTTAAGCTGTTTCAAAAGGATGTCTCTTATTTCAAAACAACAGAGCCCGTCATTTTGAAATAAGAAAATGTCTTGTGGACCCAATCTTTTTTATTTCAAAATAACCAGTGTTATTTCGAAATAAAAAAGACATGTGGACATGCCTACAGTGTTACATCTAAAAGAAATGTAATCAAGAATATAAAATGAGTTCCAAATTTACAATACGGAGCTTTGTTAAATATTGGTCATAATGTCTATTAAACTGAGTTAAATATTTTAGTTATGATAGTAAAAAACATGTGCACAGTCTTACCTAACAGATGCATTAAAGGTAAATTCTATTCATTTTAGCTGTGTCCCTACATTGTGGCTACAGAAGACTGAGCAAATATTAGCAGACTGGGCCTGGGGAAAAAATGGATACAAACTGTCCTTCAGAAAATTTTGCATCTCATTCTTCAACTGTCATCTTAGAGCACCAGATTCATGACCTAGAGAGACCTGGCTCCCTCCTTGTGACCAGCTTAGTTGCCCACTGGGCTGGCTCTAGCAACATATAAAAGGACTGGTAATTATATCATGCCAGCCTCCAAAATTTCATGGGTATCAATGTATGTGTCTGATTTTTGCTATTTTTACATTTACAAATCAATGTGGCATATTGGCTTGTCCCCTGAATAAGATCCTGCTAGTCTTGAAGAGGACACCCCTCTGAGCAAAGTCTGGTCTTTGCCAGATCATGAGAGACTTTGTGATGCCCCCTGGGACAGTGACCACCTGGCCCAGAGAGTGGCATGGAGGGTGATATAACGCTGCCAGCCAGGACTGCAATAGCCTCATGCAGAGGCAGGCCATTGCTATTAAGTAAGTCAAGGCTGCCATTTGTCCCAGCAGCTGCTGCCTCGGAGTAGTGGTGGAGGAGCTGTGCACGTCTGAAATGATGGTAGATATTGACCAAAACCTCAAGAGCGGGAGGGAGGCCCTGGCCTGCCTTCAGTCCAAGTGAGACCCAATGAATTCTGTCTCTCGGGTGAGCTCCAACTTTGACTTTTTCAGTTTCAGGGGGAGGTCCAGTCTGTCACACAGCCTTTGGGTGGCATGGATGCTGTGAAGAACCTGGTCCTTGGACCTGCCACTGATGAACCAGTCATCCAGGAAAGGGAAGATCTGGATGTCTCTTTTTCTTAGGTGGGCCACTGCCACTGCCACACACTTCATGAGGACCTTCAGGACTAGGGAGAGACCAAAGGGCAGGGCTGTGAATAGGTAATGTTTATGCCCTACCATTAACCTCAGGTATTTTCTGTGTTTGGGCCTGATAGTGATGTGAAAGTATGTGTCTTTCAGATTGAGGGCCACTATAACCGAGCACTGTGGCCTCCCTCAGAGCCTGCCCTGGAGAAAGGTCCTGAATGCCCCCCCAACTCAGACTGGGGAACTGCAGGCACCAGGACCCGGAAGCAGAAGGGCAGGCCAACCCAGGAAGGGGAAGTATAAAAAACTCCAGCCAGCAGCTCAGTATGGGCTTAGCTGCTGGAAGAGAAGGACGTGTCTACAGGGAGGCAGCCAGCTGGACGAAGGCTGGCCTGGGTCAGGTGGCAAACCCAGTCAGCCCTGGTAAAACGAGCCTATGGCCCAGCCAGTCTCCATGCGCCTAATGAGTGGGAGGTGAATCCCAATGCTGACAATGGGGAAAGACACCCCAGGACCTGTTGGGGCCACTGTTCCCTCTAAGCTGCGCACGTGTGCGCGTGCACACAGGTCATGAAACCTGCGCATACAAAAAAATGAAGTGCACACAAAAAAATTCAATAGTGCTAATATTAGTGCTCACAAAGAAATGCTTTTGCACACACAAAGAAATTGTTTGTGCACACAGTCTATGACTAATTAGAGGGAACATTGGTTGGGGCCCAGACCATCTGCCCTGTGATGACGCTGACCCACAACTAGGGGAAGAAATGGAGGTAGACTCCTTACAGCCCCTGTGACTTAGAGGAGCTCCTGTTGGTAGAGAAGGAGCCACTGGCGAGGTATGGGTCTTGTAACCTGAAGGAGTTACCTCTTGCTGACAGGCCAGAGGGAGTTCCTGGATCTACAACCCATGGACATGGAGGGTTTCACTGGGATCCCCCAAGCCACCTATGAAGAAGACCCCAAGGAAGGCTACCTTCTGTGGACCGAGGTACTCGGGCTGTGGTGGAAGGAAGGAGCCCAGGGAGAGCAGAGTGCCAAACACCGACTGGTGTCAGCGTGTTTTGGCTGGAGCCCCGCAGACCCAGTGGTGGACCACTCTGCCATTGGATAGGGCCCTGGGCTGGGAAGCAGCAGACCGGGTGGGCCTGCATTCCCCTTCTTACCCCTCTGTCCTGACCCAACCACCTGAGTGACTGACCACCATGCCTGAGCTGCTCTAAGCCATCGGCGGTGTCTTTGCTCTTTTGGAGCCTGCTTCTAAACCCACTGGTGGGGCTATAAACTTTGGGACTGTCCACTCTGCCTAGGAGCCAGGACTATAGACTTTGGGACTGCCCACTCCACCTGGGGGCTGGAGCTATAGACTTTGGGACTAACCCACCTGCCTGGGGCTGGGGCTATAGACTTTGTGTTTGCCCACCCTGGCTGGGGGCTGGGGCTATAGACTCTGTATTGGCCTGCCCCACCTGGGGGCTAGAAGAAATAGATTCTGTGTTTGTCAGCCCCACCTGGGAGCCAGGGCTGATAGTGACACTTCAGGTGCTAGGAGGGATGCTATCCGAGGCTAATTCCCTTCTGAGTAGGAGGCTCCCTCCCAGCCTGCCGAGGACCCCGGTTGCATACAGCCATGAACCAGTCTCTCAGATATAGTGATGGCATAATGTGAGCCAAAGAAATCATTCAAAAGTTTAGTTTTCTTAAGAACTTGTTTAGACACCATAGGTCCAGGATGGGTCTCAGGCCCCTTTTTGCCTTTGGTATTAGGAAATATCTGGAGTAGAAGCCCCTTCCTCTTTTGCTGTGTGGAGCCCATTCTATTGCCCCCAAGTTCAAGAAACCAAGGCTTTCCTGTTCCAGTAGGTGTTCATGGGATGGGTCCCCGAGGGTGGTTCCTCACTGGGGGACCTGGACCTGATCTGCACAGCATAGCCTTGAGAGATTGTGTCTAAAATCCATCAGTTCAAGGTGATCTTGGCCCACTGGTATCAAAAAAGATAGAGGTGGTCCTGAAATGTCACTCCATGTGTGGGACTCAGGGAGAGGTCGAGGTCCTCATGTGGCCAGTCAGAATCTGCATCTCTTTATGGCAGGGCAGTTGTTGGGGCCTTGTTGAGAGGGCTGATGCAAGCCCTGACCTCAGTCTCATCTGTTGCCTCTGCCTCTGCCCCTTTCCCTGTTCCAATAAGGACACTGCAGAGATTGAAAAGGACACTGGTGTGAGCCCTGCTTCTGTTGCTGTTGCTGCTGCTGCTAGGTGGTCTGTAGGTGAAAGGGGCACCTGGCCAACTGGGGGGGGGTATACGTGGCCAACGACCCCAAGGTGGCACAGGAGTCTTTCATGCCATGTAGCTTGGCATTGGTTGACACCACAAAGAGAGTCAAGCCTTCAAAAGGGAGGTCCTGAACCGCCTGCAGCATTTGAGGCAAGAGGCCCCACTCCTATAGCCATGCAGCTCTTCTCAGGGCCACTGCAGAAGCAACTCTCCTGCTGGCTGTGTCTGCAGCATCCCAGGATGCCAGGCGCATCAGGTGAATCATTAATAGGCCTTCCTCTATCACCATATCAAAGTCTGCAGCATGGTTCAAGGGGATGAAGTCTCAGAACCTCTGCATAGACTAGTGGTTCCCAACCTTTTCTCTGCTGTGGCACACCTTGAGACCTTCAAATTTTTCGAGGCACACCACCATTAAAAAACTCATGAGTATTCAAATTAACCTAAATTACTTATGAATATTCATGAACCATGGCACAGTGTTTTGAAATGCTCCTGTGTGGGGTAGTAGGGGTAGCAGAGCAGGGGTGGCAAAACACGGGAGGTCAGGAGTCATGTGCAGTGGCAGGAATGAGTGTGGGGAGCACAACAGTGCAGGGGTGGCAAAAAAGGAAAAGGGCAGCCAGGTGAGGACCAGCACAAGGGGAGGGGAGAGGAAGGGAGAATAAGAGTGGCTTTGTGGGGGGGGGGGCAGGGGGAACCTGGGGAGTGGGAAGGTAGGGCAGGGGAGCATGGTGCAGCACCCACTTCCCCCTTCTCCACAGTGGCACCCTGCCATCCAGGGCAAATCCTCACCCACTGCTGCTCCCTCCCACCCCAGTGGGTGCCATCCTCCCCTCCCCCAGGCCCCTGATGCCTGTGATGGACCCTCCCATCACTGCAGGGGCCAGAACTAGGCCTCCAGCCCCCAGCTACACCCCCCAACACGCAGCCTCCCCACCCCCCCAGCTACATGCCCCCCCCAACCAAACAGCCACACCACA
>ML682134.1:1087432-1107360 GCA_007922195.1 Podocnemis expansa
CTACACACACACACACACAACCCCCAGCAGCTTCCCCCCCCCCAAAGCCCTTACCTGGGCTGTTTGCAGGCTGCCTGACACAAGCTGCTCTGCCCTGCAAGGAGAGATTCACACACTCCCAGCCTCCCGCCCTTGTCTGCTGGCTGGGCCTAAGGTGGAGCCATCAGAACTCTGCCTTCGGACTGCTCCTGCTATTTTTAGGGGGACCCCTGGAACGCCATGTTCCAGTGCCTTCTAATTTTAGGGGGGCCAGAAGGCTGCCTACCTAAAAATAGGGGGCCCTAGAACTGTGTTCCAGTGCCTTGCCCCTTACTTTAACCCCTGCCTTTTCCGAGCTCTGCACAGACCACGTGGCTGGGCTGAGCAGGGCGGGAACTTCAACTCCCGCTCTCAGGGATGCTTGCGCCACACTTTGGGTGTTGCTGCGGCACACTGGTTGGGAACCACTGGCATAGACTTTCACAGGTTGAAGCTGTAGCATCCTATTAGGACCTGTTGGTTTGCGATACTTAGCTGCAAGGCTGTTGTAAAATAAATCTTTCAGCTAAACAAGTCCAACCATTTATCATCTTTATTTTCGAGTGTGGAGGTGAGTTGGCCCCGCTTCGCCCTCTGACTGACAGCATCCATCACCAGAGACCCCAGCGTAGGGTGGTTGAGTAGGTACTCGAATTTGTTAGCAAGGACATGATACTTCCTTTCAGGCCCTTTAGACAGTGGTGAGATGGAGGATGGGGTTTATCACCAAGCTTAGGCAATTTTCAGGATCCCCTCATGCAATAGGAGGGCCACTCTGGCTGGGGGGCGTAGACTTATCAACATCGAACAACAGGTCAAAATCCTCCCTCACCGCCTCTGTCAGGAGGTTGAGGTTAGAGGCCAGCCACTTCAACAGTTCTTGGTGCACACTTGGATCCTCTAGGAGAGAGAGGGACCTCAGTACGCTGTCTCATCCAATGACAATGAGCAGTGAGCCCTGGAATTGCTCTTTCCCGGGCCTGACATGCCGTCTCCGGGGTCGGAGATGGCCAACCTCTGTAAGTTCTGGCCATTCCAGGACAGTGGTGCCCTTTACAAAGCCCAGGAAGTGGATCCACTCTGGGATGCCTTCCAAGGTCACCAGTTGGCCCACCACACTGTCCAATTCTGAAAGATCTGTGGTAGTGGAGGAGCCAGTGCTGGAGACACCTTTCTGTCCTGTGCCAGAAAGCAGTCCTCTCTCAGGGATCAGTACTGGTATGGGGAGTGATCCCTATGATGTCCAGGTGCCAGGACCTCATTATCAGGTGATTATTGGGCCAATGGAGAGGAAGCAGCACCATGGGACCTGTGGTCCCTCAACTGGTGCTGGGACACTAGTGTTGAATGCTTTCTGGATCGCTTACCCACCAGGTGTGTTACTGCTGGTGCCAGCAACAAGGACGATCTTCTACAACGGTGCAGGGTGTTGGACTCCCCTGAGGATCAAGAGCACGATCAAGGATGAGAGGACTGTGGTGATGGTGCCAGTGATCGTTCCTGGGAAGAGTTGTTGAGAAACAAATGAGCCAGTGACTGGAGCTCTTTCCCTGCCCCTGACTGTGAACCAAGGTTCCCTCTAAGCTGTGCACACACAGCAGCACTGGCTTGCCAGCACATGCCTCACTGCCAGCCGCACAGGGCCCACAGTCGCAGCTGCTTGCAAGCCCCAAACAAACATTCTTCCAGCCAGCAGGGAGCTGTTCTGCAGAGTTTAAAATCTCCCCTGAACATGCTCAGGGCAGGAGATCTTAAACTTCCCAGTGCGGCTTGCTGCTGGCTGGAAAAAGATGGCAGTGAGGGGCACACTCAACATGGGAGCAGCTCTGGCAGCTGGGTGACTGGTCTGAGGGTGTCAGGGAGGGGTAGCCAGGGGAAGGAGTGCCTGGGGGACTTGGGGAAGCTGGTGGCGGGCACACAGGGAAGACGCCCAACTGTGTGGCTTGGGGAAGCCCCTCCTGATCCACCCACCAGGGAAGGTGCTCAAGGGGCCCAAGCAGCTTCCCCAGAACTAGGGTTATCAGATATCAGGCAAAAGGAGAGCATGTCCACCTTTTAACCATCATGTCCTCACTCCAGAAGGCTTCTAAAAATAGCTGATTTTGTCCAGGCTTTTTACCGTTGATGGGTAAAATGTTGAAAGAAAGAAAGAAAGCTCCCAACACAGAGCTCAAACCTATGAGCCTGAGATTAAGGGTCTGCTGTACACCTGAGGAACAGAAGAGCCTGAAGAAAAATCAAGGGGGAATGGAGGACACATTTGACCTTATTCCTAGAAGCTTTCCTAATTGTAATCTTTACGGCTTAGTTGGTAGAACAGCAGACTCTTAAGCTGAGGATCAGGGATTCAAGGACTGTGTTGGATGCCTTAATTTGTTTGGACTGTTAATCCCTACAAAAGGGCTAAATGGGGGGAGGGGGGGAATATAGCAAACACTACTAAAGTGAAGGAAAATAAAGTATACCATGAACAAAATTATTAACAGGGACCAATTAAGTAAAACAAATAAAGGGGCACATTTGAACTGGTGAGAAACAATTTAGGACTTTTTTTTAAATTGTAAAATGGGCTGCTGTAGAAAATGACAGGGGAGAGGCAAGTTAACTGCTTTTTTAGGTTCTTTTCAAGTTTATATTTGCAGATTTTTTTAAACTTTTTTTTAGTCTTATGAACATTAATGAAAGGGTCATGAAAAACTTTCATTTACTGAAACAATCCAGTTTTCAGTAAAAGAAAACATTTTGGTAATTTTTTTTATTTTAAAATCATTTGAAAAAACTCATGACTTTGCACAGTTTTAATGCTGTATTCATTAATCATTACACGTTTTCCATGGCCTACTATGGTAATGATGGCAATGTTCCCTCTAAGTTGATGATGCAGCTGAGTAAGTTATGGAAGTGCTTGGGGAGCCAGAAGGCAGTGGGGAAGGGGCCCAATATATGTTGAGGAACTTGCTCATCTGCATCCATAACTTGCTCACCTGCATCCATAACTTGCTCAGCTGCATCATCACCTTAGAGGGAACATTACTGTGAACCCGAGATAGGCGAGTCAGGTTGGGGAGCGGCAGTGCCATGTTTCCCTGGACCTTGCAATCAGGGATAAGTGCATAGAGGCCCAGTCCCAGGATGTGCTCCCACGCTGCCATTCTGGCCCCTGTACTAGGTGTTGTGGTGCCACAGGGCTATGCCCACACTGAGGTTTGGGCCAGACCTTGAGGACATCGAAGGTTTCCCTCTTCACACGACCTGGCTCAGTGGCAGAGGAGGTGTTGGCAAATGTAGCAGCTTTCTTGCCATCTCAAATGTTTCTGACATTAATGGTGCTGGGATAGCCTGAGTCCTCAAGCCTCCTGGTGAAGAGGGCTCCTATCGCTGTACAGGGGATGCAGACTGATACCAGGGTCAAGTCTTCTTTCCTGACATTCATGCCTTCAGGACGGCCCCTTCTTTGCCCACACAGGCCTTTTTCCCTTTTCCTGAAGGGGATTGGTGTTGGGGAGATGCTCGTGCCAAGTGCACTCATTGCGCTGGGGTTCCTAGTGCAGCAGATGGATGGACTGGTGCCAACGCCATGCAGAGGGCCACTTCCATGTCAATGGCAGGGAGGCAACTATCCCTGTTCTTTTTGTTCCTTGGCTTGAAGGACCTGTAAAAATGACACTTGTTGGCCCTGTGACCTTCACCCAGGTATGTCAGGCACTTGTCATGAGGTTCACTATCAGGAAAGCCTTCCCACAGGAAGCACAGGGTTTGAAGCTAGGCATGGCCAAGGTCGGTGCTATGCACCACATGACCTCCTGGTGCAATGTCCGGGGACAAATTCTCTGATGCCTTTGCCATCAAAACTAATCTCGTAACTGAGAAACTAGTCAAATAACAACTAGGTTGGTTTGATGCAAAGATATGATGGGAAAACAGGTGCTTGCAGAATCACAAGGGCAAAAAGTTCCAAGATCATCACTCAGGCAAAAAGAAGGAACTGATGGGGGCGAGCAGGCAGGGCTGTCCCCAGGGTAGGGAGAGCTGGGCAGCCACCCAGGGCCCCGCACTTTGGGGATCCCCACGGGGCCCGCACTGCTGCCCCCCCCCATGCTGGGGACCGAGCCAGCCGGTGAAAACTGGCAGCATGATTTAGTGCTGCCAGTCTGTCCCCCTCAATGGATGCTGCTTTCCATTCTGTGCTGGAGCAGTGGGGTGGGGGTGCAAGGCAGCATGGGGCCCATATCGCTGCCACCCCCAGCCACACTGCCTCCTGCCCCCTGCTGCTCCAGCACAGACCGGAAAGCAGTGCATGTGGTGGAGGGTGGGGAAGACTGGCAGCACTGAACCAGACCTTCCTTTTGGCTGGTTCACCCAGTCCCCTGCATGGAACCACCAACGCAGGGGCGTGCCCTTCCCCTGGGCTGGCCGGCCCCAACCGTTAGTGCCGGGGGGGTGAGTGGGGGCCCCACACCCCCTAGGGACAGCCTTCGGAGCAGGGTCGTTGCCATCTATATACTGTGGCCAGAGTGTGGGACCGAGCGGGCAATGGCAGAGACAGAGCTAGGGCAAAAAAAACTTTTGAGATGACCATACGCTGCAGCACATACACACCTGAGTCAGGACGGATATGAGCAGTGCTTGAAGAAGAACATGTCCTTCCTGGGTTTTAGCTGAATCCAGAACCACTCTAGGGCTATGTCTACACAGCACTTTTATTGCGAAATAACACTCATTATTTCAAAATAAAAGAAATCAGGTCTACACAACGTTTTCTTATTTCGAAAGGACGGATCGCGTCCTTTCGAAATAAGAATCGTCGTTTTGAAAAACTTAAACCTCGATGTTTTCGAAACAGCCATTATTTCAAAATGGTTGTTTCAAAATAACACTGTTTAGACGAGTTATTTCGAAATAGCCGTTATTTCAAAATAATGCACTCTGACCTTATTCCCATGGGTGCTGTGCACCCACGGGAAGAAGGAAGTGCCCAGCCCTGGCAGCATGCTGACAGACCTCCACAGGCATGTCAGCACGTGGGGCAGGAGCTGCGGAGGGCAGATGGCATGGTCCTGTGTGGACCAATGATGAGATCCACCAGCTCCTCTCCGTCTGGCACAGGCCTGAGATCCTGTCAAGGTTCCAGGCCAGCCAGAGGAACCGGGCAGTGTATGCTGCCATAGCGGTGGATCTGTCTGCCCAGGGCCAGGAGTGCAGCACCAAACAGGTGCGCTCTAAAGTCAAGGCTCTGCGGCAGGATCCCTCGCGCACCAGGGATGTGTGTGAGCTCCAGGGGGAAGGTAGCACTGCTACCTGCCCCTTTTTTGAGAAGCTGCACGCCTTCCTGGGGCGTGAGCCCAGTGGCCTGCCTGCCCAGGTGGTGGACACCGGCCCCCCCCCCAACACCTCCTCAGGGGCAGAGGGACCACCCAGCAGTCCGGACACCTCCCTGGACATCAGGGGTCCTGCAGACCAGCCACCACCACCACCAGAGGCTGACGCAGGGACCCCAGAGATGATCCCCCCTGGCCAGGGCAGTGCCAGTGAGGAGGAGGGGGAGGAGGAGCAGGAGCTGGCTGCAGTGACAACCCTGGGGGACTCGGAGGAGGCAGAGGAGGGGACGTCCTGGCGGACATCCGGAGCCCCTGTTGGTGAGTCTCCATGCCCCATATGAGGAAGCAGGGCTAGGTCCGCCCACGCCACAGGCAGCGACAGGGTCCGGCACAGGGGCAGGCAGGACACCGGGCCAGGGCGGGGGACCAGAGGGCCCCCCTGGACACAGGGTCCCCGGGGGACGTGTCGCACCAGGGTGACAGGCCCCTGCATGCCTGAGTTTGGTTATCACAGGTGGGTGTGACGGATGCAGCTGCATTTGGGCAGGGTGCACAGCCTGCAGAGCAGACCACTGGGAAGTGGCCTTGGGAGACACCGCAGAGCAACCCTTCTGGGTGGGTCCAGCTCACATGTGGGCACCACGAGGCCCTGCATCCCTCTGGGGCAATGTCCCACAGGACCCAAGTCCACATTCCTGCTGACAGTGAGGGCGGAGCTGTGTGCTGTACACAAGCTACACACAGGCAAGGCCAGCAGGCAGCAGGCTCTAACCCTCTGTGATGCTTCCTTCCCACAGTTCGTGCCACCGGTAGACAGCGGGCACGGAGCCCAACCGGCAGCCCCAGGCCACGGAGGAGGAGGAGGAGGGGACCCCAGACGTGCAGCGAGATCCTCGCCAGCCTGGAGGACTTGGGGGACCAGGCCAAGGCATCCGCCCAGGCCTGGTGGTGAGAGCAGGCCACCCAGCAGGACGCGGCCATCCAGCTGTTGCGCCAAGGAGCCACCACCGATGACCATCTGTTGGCTGCCTTCGAGCGCCAGGCTGTGGCCATGGAGCGCCAGGCTGTGGCCATGGAGCAGCTTGGGACAGCAGTGGATGATGCAGCTGCCAGTCTTCGCCACATCACCGACGGCATGGGGCCACCAGCAGCTGGTGGAGCACCATCACAGCACGGGGCTCCACACCAACCCTGGACCCGGGGTGGTCCTGGGCAGGGCTGTGCCAGACCCTCCTCCCAGTGACCCCCATCTCCCAGTTGCCGCCAGCCTTTTATAGGATTGGCTACCAACATGGCCACCAACATGGCCCAGGGAGGCGGCCATGTTGCCACATCTCCCATGGTGCCCTGCCCTGAAGTGAAATAGCAAGTCCACTGTGTGGACATGCTATTTCATTTCCAGCTTTTCCCCTTATTTCACCTAGATTTGTCGTCATTTCACTTCCGGTTATTTCGAAATAACGTTCTTAATTCAAAATAACTTATTTCAAAATAACTTATTTTGAAATAACGGGCTACGTGTAGACATAGCCAAATATAACTGACAACTCCTCAGTCAGCATAAGCTGAAAGGTACTTTCTGCCTGTTTCACAGACTGGACACTGGAGACAAACTCTCCTATTTTTAACAAATAAATTCTCTGAAATGTTCTCACAGCTGTCCCAGCCCTCACGGCTGTTCACAGACACACACTGGGAGAGAGGGATGGCTTCCTTAATAGGCAAAGTGCCACTCCGAACAGACAAGCACTTAGAGACAGTTTCTCCTTCAGCAGACAGATTGCTTTTCTGAACAGACAAGCTCCAATCTTTCCCAGTGCCAACTCTAGACATCTTCTCTCTTGTAAGAGCATCCCTGGCTAAACACAGACAACTGCTTATAGAGATGCACACACACACCCTTCACAAATTTCCCTGTTGACTGCAGGTAACCTACAAGATTTATGTTCATACTCTTTCTCAGTTATGACATCAACATTATTGTTCCTAACCACAATATTCTTTTCAATTGAAATGTCTGCTGAGAGAAGCTCTCAAACTCCAACCACCATGTCACACTTAATATCTTCCCACTCTGAATGGATCTTTGCTAAGGGTACCTTTATGCTATATACAGAAAGTGCCACCAAGTCCACACTTTGATTTGGCAAATAACCCTTGCCCTAGACCAAGTCCTTCATAACTAGAATACTGTCTGGAGATCAAATCCCTCCATCCAATACACACAATTCCATTGAAGCTGGCACGCTTTATAAATGCCTGATTGCCCCTCCGTGTTGTGATAGAGCACCTCAGGAACTGTGCTCTGGTCCCCTCTGCTCACCACTGATCAGACTCTGCTCTAGTGGAGTCTGTTCCTCCCCAGCCCAGGTCCCCACGTTTCAGTGTAGTCAGCTCCCAAATCCAGCCTCAGAAAGCCCAACCCTGCTCTGCCTAGAACTCCCCTTCGTGGAGCCCCTTCCCCTGCAGGGCTCCCAGAGAGTTCCTCCATGGCCAAAAGGCCTAGCACCTTTCCAGTAAGGAGGTATTCTCAGCCAGTGTGGAAGTCAGAAGGGTTTATTAGGTCTCAGGATCACAGCACAGAAAGACTTGGCTAGCCAATTAATTAGGGTTTACAGCAGCAACCTACCAACAGGATCATGGAGCCGTGCTCAGAGCACCTAATCCCATAGACCCGTGTCATGGCATTACCCCCTTCCCCCTACTCCCCAGCTGTGACCCAGGCCTCCAGGAATAACCTTCTGAATGTGCCAAAATCAGGGCAAGCTGCAAAACCAGGGGCCAAACCCCCAAACCACTGACAGGTGGTACTTAAACCAGTCTCCCACTCAGTCACAAAGCATGCTTCTGATTCCCCCACTCTGGTCGTTACTGAGCAAAACAAGCAGAAACAGCCCCCTTACTGCACATCAATTCCTATGGTCCCCTCTAGCCACTGGGTCTCTTTAAGAAATAGGTTCTCCTGACCCCAAAGGGCCAGTCACATCACCCAGAACAATATAGGCTTGGATCTTACCCAAAATACCACGCTGCCAGCCAATCCTTTAGTAACTACAACTAAAGGTTTAACATAAAAAGAAAACAATCAAAATATGAGAGATGTTAAGGGTCGAAGTGAATCACATACATACAAATGATTTAGAGTCCATAGAGAACAAATCCTTGAAGATCCTATAGTTTGCAAATTAGTCCCTAAGTGGGTGTCTCCTGGCTCCATCACTGGCCTCTCCACCAAGTCAATCAGGCCATCCTGGAACAGTGGCCTGTCCCACTGGCCTTGAGTAGGGTTACCAGATACCAAAGCCTGGAAAGGAGGACAGGGAAGTTCAAAAAAGAGGACACTGGAAGACACATGGAGAAAATGTAGTATTAATGTAATTACCCCCCTGGGTGGGTATCAGTCTTTTGTTCAGTCCAAGAGGAATAGTTCCAGAGGCAGGTGTTGGTTGCAGACAGACTGCAGACTAAAGACAAAATGGAGATGGGTCACCTGCCTTTTATCTCAGAATCCTTCCCAGATCAAAAAAAGAGTTGGGCCACACGGTCAGTCTGGGTAACTGGTCAGACAGGTTTCTTCTTGGGCCCACTGCAGCTGGGAGGCCCCTTGTTGGGAGCCGTTAAAGGGAATAATAGTTTTGCAGACACTCAGTCTGGTATTGCCTTAAGAACAAACCACTTGGAACACACATAAAAACAAATAGATTTCTTATTTCTAATACAGGCATGATACCTACATAAGAACCATATAATCATTCTTGGCAGATAATGGTCTTTCTATTGACACCAAACATGGTATATCACATATGGATTATTGCAAATATGAAATATTAATATGAAAGATAATAATAAACAATCCCCTAGACCCAGACAGCATCACACCAGCCACCACCAGACTCCTCTCCTAGCTCCCCTCTAATCCTTTGTCTCTTACCTGAGCTAGGTGGACACTCCTTCCTTGGTCATGACCTGCCACAACCTGTGTGAACTGGCTGGGCTGGGGAGTGGGGTCCTGGCCAGGTCTACCTACTTGTGGCTGGGAAAGGTCCATTCACCCTACAGCTGTCCCTAGATTAATCACACACCCAGGTCCTATCACTGAAATACATGAACAGAAAGGCAGGGAAAACTGAGACAGCACATAACACCCAGTGAAAATCCCAAGAATATCTCCACTTTGTCATACATGCCTCAGTCCCCCTACAATTAGTAAAGTTACACTCATCCCTTCCACTAGGGATTACTAAAGTGGTGGCATTAACACATGCAACATTTGTATCAGGAGACAGGGTGGCAGCCTCAGCATTTACATGGCCTGTCTGTATTTAAAGTAACAGCATTCAAATTGATTGTGGGCTAACTCATTGCTGGCCTTGGATTGCTTTTGTCCCAATGGTTCGACAATTTCACTTTATGTGACCAACAAGTCTGCAGCAGTGGTATGTATTGTGTTTTTCCCCATGATTAGAAGCTTTAAATTTTGGGTTTGTAAAAGACTTTCTAACCAGGTTCCGCTAGTTGTGTTCCTCAACTCATCCTTCCTCCTAACCTGTGATGGACTGTGGCTGCCCTTTCCATGAAGCTTATCCTGTTCACAGTTCCTATTCTGTATGAAAGCAGGAGCAATTTGGGCTGCTGTCAAAATGGTATCAAGGTCTCCATCAAGTAAAGCTGCCCTGATATGGTGAGGTACTATTTCTAGGAGTTGCTCCTTAGCAAAGAAATCAACAACCTTACTAAAACCACCATTAACGTTCACTCACTTGATCCATTTTTTCACATACCCAAACAGTTTATGAGCAGTTTTAACATAGGTGACTTCACCAGAGACCTTAACATTCCTAAATTTCAGCCTATAAGACTCAACAGATGCAAGCTTTCCAGTACAGCTTCTTGAAATTTACATAATCTAGTGTGTTGTCTAACTCTACTTAATTAAATACCATACTGCCCCTTCCAGTCAATCTGGTGAGAACAGGTGTTCTCTCCTCATCAGGAATCTCATACATGTCTGTTTACACTTACAAATGTATGTCTACACTTACAATTTACTTCAAATTAGGAGGCTTAATTAGAACTAAATTAGTGCATGTCCACATTAGTTTCATTATTTTGAACTAAGGAAAGCCTACTTCGAATTTATAAAACCTAGCTTAAATTCAAACTAAGGTTAGTTCAAACTTTTTGGTTCAAACTAAACCAATGAAGACATGATAATTTGAACTAAGAATTAGTTCAAATTAATTTGGTATGACCCTCCTCCCAGTGTGCATGGCACCCTGGAAGGAAGCGCCTTCCCTCCAGTGCCTGGGGCAAGCAGCTCCAAAGTTGTCCCACCCACCCAATCTGCACCAGGCCCCACAGGACCCCAGTTCTTGGGCTGGAGGATGCGGTGGGGCGGTGCCCCCACCCCCCAACCAGCTCTACAGAGGCAGCCAGGCTCAGGGAGGGACCCCCATGCCCAGCTGTTGAAGTGCTCACCGGGCACAAGGAATCTGAATGAGCACTAGCCAGATGCAGGGAAGGGAACCACCCTGCCTAGCTGAATGAGCTCTGGCCGGGTGCAGGGAGACGGGATTCCCCCACACCTGGCTGGAGCCGCGCTGACCAAGCATACAGAAGGGACCCTGCACTGGGCTCCAGCTGCGCTGCCCCAGCACAGGGAAGGGACCCCTGAGCCCGGCTGGAGACACACTGACTTGACACATGGAAGATCCCTGCATGCCACGGCAGTGTGGCTCCAGTTGGGCACAGGGGTCCCTTCCCTGTATCCGGGCAGCAAAGCTGGAGCCTGACACAGGGTGTGTTCCCTACACCCAGCCAGTGTGGCTCCTGCTGGGTGCAGGGGAATCCCTTCTCCCCACACCTGGCCAGTGCTGTCAGATCCAGGCGGGAGGGGGTGTCCTGCTCCCCCCACCCAGCCAGAGCTCATTCAACCAGGTAGGGGGAATCCCTTCTCCCCCCACCCAGCCAGTGCTCATTTAGCTGGGTGGGGGGAATCCCTTCTCTCCCTGCCTGGCCAGTGCTGTCCCAATGGGTGGTGGGTGCCCTGGCCCCACAAAGCCCAGCCATGGGAAAATATCCCCTGTTAGGCTCCAGCTCTCTGAGCCCGAGGTGGGGAAAAGCATCCCTGCCAAGCTCTAGCTGGACAAGCTATATTTTTCCCTGTGCAAGGCTCAGAGGGCTGGAGCCCAGCAGGCAATTGGGTGGGGCCATGGCCCTTCTTGGGGGCCATGTTGCCACACATTCCATGATCCCCCTCTTCCAATTCGAACTAGCAAGTCCTGTCCATGGACAAGCTAGTTTGAATTGGTTTTCCAAGTGGAGCCATGTTAGTTTGAACCAACTGAATTCAAACTAATAATTATTAGTTCAATTTCATTAGTTAGAATTGAGTTAATTCGAACTAACCTTCTAAGTGTAGACATAGCTACAGAGTCTTCCAATAAAAATTCCTCAATATCCTCATCATCTCTTGTAAATGGGACAAATCCTTTCCAAAACTTTGATGGAGAGGCATAGCACTTTCAGACAGAAACAGACCCTTTTTCGCTTCCATTATCCAGAGCTGGATTCTGACTACTTCCATCTTCTTTAGATGAGCCCTCTCTTCAGCCACCTCCCTTAGCTCACAGATTCCAAGGGTATGTCTACACTTAAACTTTAAATTAAACTAATGATTATCATTTGTGATTTAACATAGTGCATGTCTCCACTAGCTTTCATTATTTTGAAATGAGAAGTTCCCTTATTTTGAAATAAGGAACGGTCATTTTAATATATTAAAACTTGAATTTATATCGAAATGATGCTCTAATGAAGCCCTAATACCTGAGGCAAGTGGGGAAGGTCAACACCGAGAGAAAATGCAGGGAGGTAGATACAATAGAATCGAAAATCAAAATGGGAAAGTAGGGCCATGGTGCTGGTATCTCAGGTGCCTATACACAAATGTGAGGAGCCTGGGAAACAAGCAGGAAGAATTGGTAGTACTGGCGCAGACAAAGAACTATGACATAATTGGGTTAACAGAGATGTGGTGGGATAGTTTGCATGACTGGAGCTCTGCAATAGATGGGTATAAACTGTTCAGGAAGGACAGGCAGGGAAGGAGAGGAGGAAGAGTAGCACTATATGTAAAAGAGCTCTATGACTGCTCAGAGCTTCATTATGAAAGTGGAAACAAGCCAGTTGAAAGTCTGTGGGTTAAGTTTAGAGGAGAGAGCAACAAGGGGGATGTTGTGGTGGGTGTCTGCTATAGACCACCATATCAGAAGGAGGAGGTGGATGAGGCATTCTATGGACAACTGTCAGAAGTTTCTAGATCACAGACCCTGGTTCTCATGGGGGACTTCAATTACCCTGACATCTGCTGGAAGGCCAATACAGCAGTGCACAGGCAATCCAGGAAGTTTTTGGACAGTGCTGAGGACAACTTCCTGGTACAAATGCTGGAGGAACCAACTAGGGGCCTTGCACCTCTCAACCTGCTGCTCACAAATACAGAAGAACTAATCAGGGAAGTAGAAGTGAATTGCAACCTGGGTAGCAGTGACCATGAAATGATTGAGTTCAAGATGCTGATTAAAGCAAAGAAGGAAAGAAGCAAAACACAGACCCTGGAATTCAGAAAAATAGATTTTGGCTCCCTCAGGGAACTGATGGGCAGGATCCCTTGGGAGGCTGATTTGAAGGGGAAATGTCTCCAAGAAAGTTGGCTGCATTTTAAAGAAACTCTGCTAAGGGCAAGGAAGATACCATTCTGATAAAGAGAAAGTACAGCAAATGTGGAAGGCGCCCAGTGTGGCTTAACAGAGAGCTCTGCGTTGAGCTGAAGCATAAAAAGGAAGCTTACAGGAAATGGAAGCTAGGACAGATGACTAAGAAGGCATATAAAGACATTGCTTGGGACTGCAGGGATAAAATCAGAAAGGCCAAAGGACAAATGCAGTTGCAGCTAGCAAGGGATGTGAAGGATAACAGGAAGGGGTTCTACATGTATATCACTAACAAGAAGAGGATCAGCGATGGTGTAGGTCCCTTACTGAATGGGGCAGGTATCCTCGTGACAGAGGATGAGGAAAAAGCCAAAGTGCTCGATGCTTTTTCTACTTCAGGGGCAGCTCCCAGCCCACTACACGAGGTATGGTAGATTGGAGAGAAGAGGAGAGGCCCTTGGTGACAGAAGGTCAGGTTAGGGGCACCTTAAAGAAGCTAAATGTGCACAAGTCCATGGGGCCGAATGAACTGCATCCGAGGGTGCTGAGGGAGCTGGCTGATGAGATAGCGGTACCGTTGGCCATTATCTTTGAAAACTTAGGGCGAATGGGGGAGGTGCCAAAGGACTAGAAAAAAAGCAAATATAGTGCCTATCTTCAAGAAAGGGAAGAAGGAGGATCCAGGGAATTACAGACCTGTCAGCCTCACCTCAATCCCTGGAAAAATCATGGAGCAGGTTCTCAAAAAATCCATCCTGAAACACTTGGAGAAAAATAGAGTGATCAGGAACAGTCAGCATGGATTCACCAAGGGTAAATCATGCCTGACCAACCTCATCACCTTCTATGATGAGATGACTGGATTTGTGGATGCGGGAAGATCCGTTGATGTGATATACCTCAACTTTAGCAAGGCTTTTGATACAGTTTCCCACAGCATTCTCATTGGCAAATTAAGGAAGTATGGGCTGGATGCGTGGACTGAAAGGTGGATAGAAAACTGGCTAGATCAATGGTTTCAGCATGTAGGAATCAATGGCTCCATGTCAAGTTGGCAACCAATAATGAGTGGTGTGCCCCAGGGGTCGGTCCTGGGGCCAGTCCTGTTCAACATTTTCATTAATGATCTGGATGATGGGATAGATTGCACACTTAGTAAGTTTGTGGATGATACCAAACTGGGGGGAATGGTAGACACCCTGGAGGGCAGGGACAGGATTCAGGGAGACCTAGACAAACTGGAGCAGTGGGCCAAGAGGAATCTCATGAGGTTCAACAAGGACAAGTGCAAAATCCTGCACTTGGGACAGAAAAACCCCATGTACTGCTACAGGCTGGGGAGTGATCAGCTAAATAGCAGCACTGGAGAAAAGGACCTGGGTGTCATGGTGGATGAGAAGCTGGATAAGAGTCAGCAGTGTGTGCCTGCTGCCAAAAAGGCCAATAGCATACTGGTCTGCATCAGAAGAAGTGTTGCCAGCAGATCAAGGGATGTGATCATTCCCCTCTGTTCTGCACTGGTGAGGCCACTTCTGGAATACTGTGTCCAATTTTGGGCTCCCCACTACAAAAAGGACGTGGACAAATTAGAGAGAGTATAGTGGAGGGCAACAAAAATGATCAAAGGGCTGGAGCACAAGCCCTATGAAGAAAGACTGAAGGAACTAGGCTTATTTAGCCTGCAGAAGAGAAGACTGAGGGGGAATTTGATAGCAACCTTCAACTACTTGAAGGGTTGCTCCAAGGAGGAGGGAGCTCGACTGTTCTCAGTAGTAACAGAAGACAGAACGAGGAGCAATGGTTTCAAGTTACAGTTGGGGCAGTCCAGGCTGGATATTAGGAAAAACTTTCTTACTAGGCGAGTCGTGAAGCATTGGAATGAGCTCCCTAGGGAGGTGGTGGAATCTCCATCTTTGGAGGTGCTCAAGGCCCAGCTGGACAAAACTCTGGCTGGGATAATCTAGTGGGAGTGGTCCTGTTTTTTGGCAGAGGGTTGGACTAGATGACCTCATGGGGTCCCTTCCAACCCTATGATTCTATGAGTCTATGAAATTGAAATTATTATTTCAAAATAACACAGTGTAGACATGTTATTTCCATTTAACTGTTATTTCAATTTAACACTTTTTGACCTTCCTCCCAGGGTGCCCTCCTCTTTCTATATATTGGGTGGGGGCATGGTCCTTCTTGGGGCCATCTTGCCACACCTCCCATGGTGCCCCTCTCCTAAATTGAACTAGCAAATCCAGTCTATGGACATGCTAGTTTGATTTGGGTTTCCAGTGGGGACATGTTAAATCAATTTAATAATTGTTATTTCAATTCAATTATATAAATTTAAGTTAAATTGATTTAATACTCTAAGGCTATGTCCACCCATACATCATTATTTCAAAATAAGTTATTTTGAAATAAAGTACTTATTTTGAAATAAGTTAATTCAAATTAAGGGAAAAGCTCAAAGCGAAATAGCATGTCCAAACACAGAACTTGCTATTTCGCTTTAGGAGAGGGGCACCATGGAGGTGTGGCAACATGGGCCCCTCCCTTGGCCATGCCCCCACCCAATATAGGCTAAAAGGAAGGCACCCTGGGAAGGAGAAGGGCAAAAGTGTTATTTCGAAATAATGGTTATTTCAAAATAACACATCCAAAAGGCGTTGTTTTGAAACAAATGTTTCAAAATAACAGCTGTTTCAATTTAAAGAAGGTTTAAGCTATTTTGAAATGATGGCTCTTATTTCGAAATGACAGAGCCCATCATTTTGAAATAAGAATACATCGTGTGGACCTAATCTCTTTTATTTCAAATTAAGCAGCTTTATTTCGAAATAAAAGAGGTGTGTGGACATACCCTCAGAGAGCATCTTCTAGGATTTATTGACATTGATGATGCTACAGGAGTTGGTATGACAAATGTGCCTTTTAAAAAGCTGGACGATGCAGGAATTGTGATAGCTGACATGAGAGGTCAGGAATACGATAATGGTTTTCTCCAACAAGGGAGAAAAAAACAGAGAGTGCAGACATGGATCCAAGAGTTAAACCCCCAAGCCTTTTTTGTCCCTTGCAGTTCTCATTCATTGAACTTGGGGTCAATGATGCAGGATCAGCTTCTAGGGAGGCTGCTGAATTTTTTAATGTAATTCAAAGCATCTGTGTATTTTTTCCTGCATCAACTCATCGATGGCAAATTTTGAAGCAACATCTGGGAACATCCTCTCTGACACTGAAACCACTGAGTGTCACACAATGGAAAAGTCGAGTGGAGGTGATAAAGCCTATCAAACCCAAAATTGGGAAGATAGTTGATGCCACAGTTTCCATTATGAAGAATAATGCTATGACAGGAATTGTTCATCGGAGAATAGTGGCAGAGGCAAATGCAATCACCAGAAACATACATAACTCCAAATTTCTCTGTGGCTTAGTGTTGTGGCATGACACACTGTTTGAAATAAATGTTGTAAGCAAGAGGCTCCAAGGTGTTGACCTTGATATATCTGGAGCAATAGAACAATCGGACAAAGCAAAGTCATACCTACAGTCTTACTGGTCAGATGAGGGATTTCAAAATGTTCTGAAGAGTGCACAGAAGTTGGCAGAGGAGCTTCACAATGAAGCTATTTTCCCATTCTAGAATACAAGAGTCACTGAAGAAGACATTTTGATTATGAGGCTTGGGATTATCCCATAAGAGACCCCAAACAACAATTCAAAGTTGAATTCTTTAACCAGGTGCTAGATTGTGCAATACAGTCAGTTGAAGAAAGTTTCATGCAGTTCAAGGAACACAGCAGGGATGTTGTATGATATTCCAAAACTCCTCACTATACCTGAAGAAGACCTACACCAGCAATGCAGAGCACTAGAGACAGTGCTGACATATGGTGACATGTGTGATACTGATACAAGTGATTCAGTTGATGAATTGAAAGCCCTTTCAAGGTACATTTCAGAAGGATTAACTCCAAAGGCTGTTCTGGAATATATGTGCACAAATAAGGTGACCAACCTCTTTCCAAATGCTTTTGTTGCACTGTGCAACTTACTTCTAACACTTCCTGTAACAGTTGCCAGTGGATAACACAGCTTCTCCAAGCTGAAGTTAATAAAAACACATCTACACTCCCCAATGACACAGGAGAGGCTGGTTGGCCTTGTAACCATCACAACAGAGCAGGAACTAGCTTAGGCTGTGGATGTGAACCTTGAGGAAGCAGTTCAAATCTTTGTAATCAAGAAAGCATGGAAAGCACCACTTTGATTATTCAAATAGATAAAAATGCTAGTATTTACTATGCAGACAAGAAAAGTTACATTTGCTTTTCCAGCATTTGAAAGTTACTTAAAATTTTTGAACAAGGCTGTGACCTGGGCCTCTTAGGATAACCTCCTGAATGTGCAAAAATCAGGGCAAGCTGCAAAACCAGGGGCCAAAACCCCCAAACCACTGACTGGTGGTACTTAAACCAGTCTCCCAGTCAGTAACAAAACATGCTTCTGGTTCCCCACAGTGGTCATCACCAAGCATAACAAAATAGAAACAGCCCCCTTTATTGCACATCAGCTTTTCTGGTCCCCACCTACCCACTGGATCTTTTAAAGAAATAGGTTCTCCTGACCCCAAAGGGCCAGCCACGTTACCCAGAACAATATACCATGCTGCCAACTAATCCTTTAGTAACTACAGGTAAAGGTTTAATGTAAAAAGAAAAGAAACAAAATATGAGAGGTGTTAAAGGGCCAAAATGAATCACATACAGACAAATGCTTTAGAGCCCATAGAAACAAATCCTTGGAGAATTTGTAGTTTGCAGGTTAGTCTAGTTCCTCTGTTATACGCGCAGCACCTGTGTGGGCCTTAAGCCTTTGTTCAGTCACAGAAGAATAGTTCCAGAGACAGGTGTTGGTTGTAGACTGGAGACTGAAGACAAAATAGAGATAGGGGATGCTTCCTTTTATCACCTCTGGCCTTCCCCATATTGTATGTAGTTTTTGCAAATCAAAATGAGTTGAGTCACATGGGTAGGGTCCTAGTGTCTCAACAGGTTTCTCCCTGGGCCTACTATACCTGGGTGCTTCCTTAATGGGCCATTAAGAGAAACAAAAGTTTGTAGACATCCAGTCTGGAGAGTGTCCAAGAATCCAATATTTGAAACACAAATAGAATAAACCTATTCCTATCTTCTAGTACAGATAGGACACCTTCATATAAACCAGTGGTTCCCAACCTGGGGACCACTGGGGGGCACCACAGTTACTTGAAGGAGTCTGCGGACAGGCTGGGAGCTGGGGCCAGATGACATCAGCAATGGGAGGAAGATGCCTGTGGTGCCAGCCAGATAATGGTAGGGAGCTGCGCTGCCCCAGCCTGGGAGTTTTTAAAACTCCCCTGCTACCCTGAGCATGTTCAGATCATGCTCCTGGCTCCAGTGGCCAGGTAAGGGGGTCCTGGGTGGGGGGGGCTGAGCTTGGGGATGGGCAGCTGGGGAAAGGGCATGGGGGGCAGCCTGGAACAGCAGGGGAAGCTGCTGACAGGGCAGGGGAGTTAGAGAACAGGTTGGGGTGACTCAGGACTGGACCCCGCTGTGGGTGCAGCCACTCCAAGGTGGGGCCAGACCCCACTAACACACTGTCCCCTCTGCAGATCTGGGGCTTGACCCCCACCACAGCTCTGCTGCTCCACAACAGGGCCAGACACCACTGGCTGCCCCCTGCCATGGCTCTGCAGCTCTGCAGCAAGGTCCAGATTCTGCTGCCGCAAGCTGGATTCTGACATCACATCACACATGCAGGCAAGGGGAACCACAAAGATTTTTTTCTATAGAAAAGGCGCCCCCAGCCATTAAAACTTTGAGAATCACTGATATAAATCATAGAATCATTCCCAGATCACTTAAACCTTTCCATTGGTACCAAACATGGCATATCATATATCAGTTCTTGAAAACATGAAATATTACTAATATGAAACATAGTAATAAATGATTCTCTAAAGCCAGACAGCATCACAAAAGCATTTTAAGTTGTTAGTTCTCCTTTATTGAGGTAGGTAGCAGAGCAGTACCATGAGAGGAGTAGAACAGGAAGAAGGCAGAACTTTCAAAGTTTTCACCCAAGCAAGGGGTCATTTGAGCTCCACACCTCAGGTGCCAAAATGTTGTGGGCTGGCCCTGCTGAAATGTCATGCCGGGTGGTAATACAGCCCAGGAGCCTCTTTGGACAAAGCCAGTGTGGTAATCTTGGGAGAGATGGTTAACACCTTACACCAGTGGTTCTCAACATTTTCTCTGCCATGGCACATGTTGCTACCTTTAATTAAGTTGAGGCACACCACCATATAGTTTCTAAATGAACTCATGAATATCCATGAGCCAGTGAGCCAATCCAGAGCTCTTTGAGTAGTTTTTCAAAAAATTTTGTGGCACACTTGCTCAAACGTGACGGCACACACTGCCATATACAGTGAGTCCTAGAGAAGTGCCAAGAGAGCAAATAGAAAGAGTACAGGTTTTTTAGATGAAAGCGCAGCCCTTCCTGTTTCCTGTTTGGTTGGAGAAAAGCTCCTGGAAGGAAGAACTGGTAAGATCAAGGGCCAAGAAATGGAGAGTCCAGCGACATCCAGGTATTAGAAAAAATTAGATCAGTAACTATCCACTTGCAAGTAGAACAGGAAGGCTATGTTCACACAGGGAGGGCTTGTTTCGAAACAAGAGGTTTCAAAACAAGCTGTTTTGAAATAACTTTTTATTTTGAAACACCTTATTTTGAAGGACAAAAACAGTGTCCTCGAAATAAGGGAGCGAAATAGCATGTCCACAGGGTGGACATGCTATTTCGCTTGGGGAGGGGACTGCAGGCACCTGTGGGGTGA
>ML682134.1:1107760-1119686 GCA_007922195.1 Podocnemis expansa
AGGACTGTTTCGAAACCAAACGAGGTTTTAGCCGTTCCGAAAGAACGGTGGCCATTTCCAAACAAGTGGTTTGCTTGTTTCGAAATGGCCGTGCGTCGTGTGGCCATGGCAGTTCTTATTTCGAAAGTGTGTGTGAACGTACCTGAAAGGTTTAACTAGACACATTGAGGTTATTTTTTTATTTCATTCTTTTTTGGATTCCTCTGTGCGAAGCACATGTGTTTACCCCATCATCCTGAAAATATCCAAGTTAAATCCCAGAGAAAAAAACATTTGTGTTTTTATAATTGTTCTTGTAATTAAAGAAAATTTATCCTTTAGAGAATGAGATCTGATTTTGTGTCCTACAAGGCAAGAGGTTCTGTATGCACATGCCTCAGTCAAATACCTAAAGGGAATTTAGTTTCCACTTTCACCTGATTTCACAGCTGAGGTTCCAGCACACTCCTGAGAGAGTAAGAAAAGGGACTGAGTGTACCTCACAGGAAAGAATTCCCAAGTGCGTTTTCCTGGTTCTCAAAGGGAGTTTTGCATTTGGGTCATGGCAGCAATACTACTCCAAGGCCAGGAAACTGGTAGCTTTGGAGAGTTTCAAGAAAAGATTTTAGAGATAGAGGCTTTTAAGGTCTTTTGCAGGCCCCCATCTTCTGCACTCGAAGTGCCAGAGAGGGGAACAGCCTTGACAATCAGATTCAGTTCACCATAGTGCTGGGCCACCAAGCAGTTCTAAAACCCCTCTGAGTGTGGCAGGATTCTGAAAGCAGTTGAGTCCAATCATGGAGCAGTCCTGGAGCCCCAAGGCGGAGCCAGTCTCTAGAGCTCTCCACAGATACAAATACATGGATCCATATCCAAACTGCATCCAGAAGAAATGGTCCGTGGATATCCATGTTGTATCTGCGGATGTGGATATAATGTTGATATCCGCAGATTTGCAGGGCTCTACCACGCTCCCCCAGGAAAAGTACCTGGCCGCAACACTGTCCTAAAGCCGCTCTGGATGTGGCAGGCGCCCCAGTTAGCAGTGCACACCTGCACTGCACATCTGCAGCCCCTGGGTATTGCAGGGCTCCTCCAAGCAGTAATGCTTTCTGTAATTCAGTCCTAAAACCCACTGGATGGGGCATAGCTCTGAATCTCAGAAGGATGCAAACCAGCTCCAGCTGCTTATTCATGGAGCTTTCTTCACAGAATGGGGGTAAAAGATGACCATTTGGCAGAGTCAGCTCTGCACACCCTCTGAGGGGAGAGAGGGGAATGCAAAGTGCAGTGTCATTTGCTGTAGACAACCAGTCTCCTTCCAGAGATGCAGCACTAACATCTGCTATTGTTATCCTAGATGGGGTGCCTCCCTACCATCTTATATGGTTGTTGACAGTGCCAGATTTAGGCATAAACCAAGTAAGCCATGACTTAGGGCCTCAAATAGGCTATGTCTACAGTAGGGGCTTAAGTCACTTTAAAGCCACTCCCCATCTATATTTAGAAAGTATTAAGTCCACTTAAGCAACTGCTTAAGTTGACTTAATTACTCCTTCCCTGTAAGTCAGCTTAAGCATTTAAGCCAACTTTACAAGGCAGGGCCCACCCCCTTCCCCACCCTGGCGAGAGATCAGGCTCTGATCCTGCTTGGGGGGGGGGGACAATAGATCTCCTTCCCTGTGGAGTGGAGCTGGGGACTGGATCTGGCTCCCAGCCCCTTTCCACAGGCTATGGGGGCTGGCAGCCAGTTCCTGCAGCCTATAGAGAGGGGCTGAGAGCCTGATGGGGCTCTCATCCCCCCTCTTTGAGGCTTAGTACCAGGCTCACTGGCTCCCAGCAGCTTGCCCCACAGAGCAAGCAGCTCAGAGTCTGGTCAGTTTCACAGATGGGACCCAGTGAAATTGACCAGGAGCTGGTCAGTTTCATAGGCTGGAAGACTGTGAAACTGACCAGACTTTGAGCTGCTTGTGGGGCAGCAAAAGCACCTGGGAGCCACACGGGCTAATGAGCCCACTCCTAGCCCTCACAGCCTGCAAAGAGAGGCTGAGAGCCCTATCGGGCTCCAAGCCCCTCTTTGCTGACGGCAGAGAGAGACTAGGAGCCTGACCTGGCTCCAAACCCCTCTCCACAGCCAGGGGCACAGGGAGCCAGCATCAAAGCAGCCAGAGGAGATGTTGTCTCCCTCCACCTCTGGACACTTGCAAGTGGCCAGAGGACAAGCTGTCACAGCACCCCCCTGGCTGCAGAGAGGGGCTTGGAGCCAGGTCAGGCCCCTAGTCCCTCTCTGGCACCCTGCCACCTGCAGAGATGGGATGGAGGGTACCATCAACTCCCAGCCCCTCTCCGTGGGCAGCAGGCCTGACAAAGAGGGGCTAGGAGCCTGATCTTGGTCCCACCCCCTTTCCATGAATGGCAGGGGCTTGGAGGCAGCTCCTGCTGATGGTCACAAGTGGCCCATTTTGGCCCCAGGTTACTTGTTACCACTAGCAGGAGGCTCAGCAGCCTGGTCAATTTCACAGGAGCAAAGCTGCAGAGCCTCTGCTCAAGTGACTCCTCAGCCTGGTCAATTTCACTCCTGTGAAATTGACCGGGCTGCCAAGCTTCTTGCTTGTGGTGACAAGTGACCAGGTGCCCAATTTGCTCCGGGTCACTCGTGACCTCCAGCAGGGGCCAGCTCCAAGCCCCTGCCGCCCATGGAAAGGGGGTGAGAGCAAGGTTGGGCTCATAGCCCCTCTTTGCCCACCTCACTGCCGGAGGAGAGAGGCTGAAACAAACCCAGGTGCCAGCTCCTCACCAGTTAAGTTGAGTTCCAGGGTCCCCCCAGTGTAGATATAGCCATTATGAGGGGCCTCTTAGTATGTCAGAGATAACTAAGAAGATTTAGCATAATTGAAATTGATCGTGCAAGTAAGGCCTTTTGCAAGATGTCTGTTTTATTTAGTTATTTTTAATGCATCTTTGCTCATGTATATCTGCAAATACAACTATCATATATTTTTTCATTACTCCATCTGTTGTAATGTAATACACTTTTCTGTCTTTTTTTTTTATTGTATGGGACCTCTGAATCTTAATATACGGTAGAGCCTCAGCATGTCTTAATCCAGCCCTTGCCATAGAGGCAGCTTTCGCATTTACAGTCATTTTCCTCCCATCAGTTGAAAACTGAGGGTGCAAATGAAAACTAGTCACAAAATGGGTCTTTCTTTCTTTCATGGAGAATGTCAGTGAACATCAAATAGAGACTATTGTGTTGAAAAGATTAGAGGAATAGTTGAGCTTGTTCTCAAACATAAATGTTTGTAGCATTAAAAATGCATGCATCTCTAAAAATATGTAGCTCAAAGAAGGAAAATTGTTCTGCTGAAAACTGAAAATTGTTCATATTTTGTTTGGTTGACTTAAACAAATAAAGGATTTGGAGGAACAGGATCCCGCTTCCTATAGTTCACAATTCACTTTTCCATTGAATAGACTGTTTCTGAAGGAAATGCATCAAGCAACTCTAGTGACACCCCCACCTTGTTTACACCAAATACTGTACTCAGCCTCTAGAGCTGAGATTTTTTTCTGAGCCACATAAGAGATTAAATTGATTGGGAATAAGGCTGCTCAATCACTTAGGCTGTATTCACACCTAAGCTGTTATTTTGAAATAATATTTCAAATAATAAATAATATATTTCAAAATAACTTATTTCGAAATAAAATCCTTATTTCAAAATAATTTATTTTTAAATAAAAAAATTGTTATTTCAAAATAAGGGAAACCCTTAAATCGAAATAGCATGCCCTCTGTGTGGACATGCTATTTCGATTTTAGCAGAGGGGCAGCATGGGAGGTGTGGCAACATGGCCGGCTTGCTAGGCCATGTTGCCAGCCATGTTAACAGCCATGTTGCCAGCAAATCGCATAAGAGCAGGAACTGATCTCCCCTTCCTGTCCATTGTGACTGCCAGGAGCTTGCGAGAGAGATGTCTATGGATGCTCTCCGGATCCCATACCATCCTCGAGCACTTCATAGCCCCACTGCTAGCCTGCAGGGTGCTGTCTTGCTGTGGGACACATGCTTCCCTGAGCCCGATGAGCCTGGGACTCACCACCGTCTCAGTGGCCCTCCCAGCAGCAATAGCTCCCCGTCCCCCTTCTGCACCACAGCATATCTAGGCACTGAACACCAGCACAGACTGTTGGAATTGGGTTGTCCTGCGAACCTGGAGCAACAAGCAGTGGAGGAGGAACTTCCAGGTGAGCAGGGAGACCTTCACCCACCTCATCACCGAGCTCACCCCAGTCCTGCGCTGAAGGGACGTGGTGATGAGGGCAGCCATTCCCGTGGAGAAGAGAGTGGCCATCACTCTCTGGAAGATGGCCACTCCCAAGTCCCACAGGTCCATTGCCCAACTCTTCAGTGTCGGGAAGTCCACCATCGGGGAACTGCTGCTGCAGGTCACTCACGCCATCAACACAGTCCTGCTGGCACACCTCATCACCCAAGGAGTGCTGCAGGACACCATCACCGGCCTCGCTGCCCTGGGATTTCCGAACTGTGGGGGGATACTCGATGCCACCCACATCCCCATGCAAGCCTCACCACACTGGGCAGCCGAGTACCGGAACAGGAAGGGATACCACTCGGTCATCCTGCAGGCCCACGTGGACCATCAGGGCATCGTTCAGAACTGTTACGTCGGATGGCCGAGGAGGGCGCATGAAGCTGGGGTTCTACGCAATTCCTCCATGTACCGCCGCATGGAGGTGGACACCTTCTTCCCCCCCCCCCCATAACATCACCATTGGGGAAGTCGAGGTGCCAGTCCTCATTGTTTCGGATGAGGCCTACCCCCTCCTCCCCCGGCTCCCCAGGATGCCGGACAGCAGCTTTTTAACCACTGCCTCAGCTGCTGCCACCAGGTGGTTGAGCGGGCATTCGGCAGACTGAAGGCGCACTGGAGGTGCCTCCTCACGCACCTGCACCTTGCTAAGGACAGAATCCCAGAGGTCAGCAGTGCCTGCGTGGTGCTGCATAACCTCTGCAAGCTCTGGGGCGAGCCAGTACCCGCCATGTGGGAGGCTGAGGCAGAGCTCGTCGGTGCCTGGTTCCAGCAGCCAGAGGTGTTGGCCCCAAGGGAGCAACTGCCACCCAGAGCGAATGCTGTGCAGGAGGCACTGAGGGACCTGTTTGTCCAGGAGGACATTTGAGGACCAGGCCTGCACCACCACACCACCCGCTCCCCCCTTCTCCCACAGCCAGCCCCCACCCATCCCACCCACGCCCTGAACCCAACCCAATAAAACACTGAACTCAAACTATTAACATGGGTGAATTTGGTTTATTTATAGGGGTTAGGGAAGGCGAAGCTTGGGAGGCAGGAAGGGTCGAGTGGGGGCACAAGGGGGGGCTTCAATGGGTCAGGTGATGTGGGTGGGAGCACAACAGGGGGCACTAAACTGGGACAGAGGATGTGGGTGGGGTTTGGGGACAACTAAGGGGACATATTATGGGGGAAGCACTCCTGGGGCATGCCCTGCCGCCCCACAGCCTTCCCCAAAGCCACCCCAGGTCTGGGGGTGCCAGCAATGAGGGACGGTGGGGTCCCCAGGTGCAGGTCCTTCCTGGTCCGGGGGGGGGGGCAAGGCAGGTGGCAAGCTGGAGGACAACCGTACGGAGGTTCTCCAGCGTGGTTGCCTGCCGCTCCATCACCACTACCTGGCGCTCCATGGCAGCCACGAAGCAGTCGTCTGCTTCTGCAGCACGCTGGAGCTGCCAGACGACCGTGTCCTTACGCCTGCCCTGCTCCAGACGCCAGGCCTGGGACGAGTCTTCGGCCCTCTGGCCAAAGTGGAGGAGACTGGCCAGGATGTCATCCCGGGTCTGGCAGGCTCGCTTCCTGTGATGGGCAGCGGTAGGTGGGCTCAAGGAAGGCCGGTGGGTGGGTGCACGAGCTGCAGGGCAGAAGGAAGAACAGTTACTGTCAGGCTACAGGCGTGGTGTGTGCAGTCTGTGAGCTGCAAACAGCTCTGCCCTGACAGCCAGCAGGATTCCCAATCTGTGTGCTGTGTACACTGCACTCAGGGGTCATGTGGCCTCATGGCCCACAGTAGTGAGCTGTCCTCAGCAGCATGTGGCCCGGGAAGTCTCCCAAGACCATGTGCTAGCAGTGCTGGCTGCAGGCTCTCTGCCATGCATGCAGCCACGTCTTCTTATTGCCACCCCCGTGTTGAGGGACCCACATCCTGTTTAGACCCGGGACCCTGTCTGCACATGGCTCCCTGCCACCCACACCCACGGGAGAGCCTGTGCACCCCATCCCCCGGGCCCAAGCCCCACCGTCCCAGGACCGTGCCCTCCTTGGGACCTATGGCTTCCATGGACGGGCCTCCCTGCTTTGGTGGGGGACACTCACCAACTGGGACGCCTAATGTCCACCATGACATCCCCTCCAGGGCAGCTTCCTCCTCTTTTGGTGGCACGCTCCTCCCCTGCAGGGATCAGCTCCGGGCTAGCAGGTGGAGCAGTGGTGGGCTGGCTGCTGTCCCTGACGTTGAGGGGTTCCTCAGGTTCAGAGGAGGCCCCCTCCAGGTCCATGGATGATGTGGCCAGGGTGCGGGGCTCCCCAGAGTCCACCAGCCGCAAAGGTAGGCCACTGGGCTCCTGGGCCAGGAAGGCATGGAGCTCCTGGTAAAAGGGGCAGCTAGTGGAAGCTGCTGCCCCATTAAGCCACCTCACCTCCCTGGCCCAGGCATAGTCCTGCCTCAGGGTTTTAACTTTTGAGCACACAACCTTGGTGGTGCGCTTGTACCCCTCGGCACACAGGGCCTCAGTGATGTCCCAGTACACGTCAATGTTCCGATGACATGCCCAGAACCTGGCCCTGATGTCCTCTCTGCCCCAGGTCCTGAGGAAGCAGAGGGTCTCCTCCCTGGACCACACTGGGGCCCAGTGTCACCCCTCTGCCCCAGGAGCACAAGCCTGTGCCATGCTGCCTGTAGCCTGCAAGCACGAGGCACCAGACTGGCAAGGCACTTCCTGGCCCAGAGCACCCTGGGAGGAAGAAGGTCAAGCCAAGAAGGGCTACAAGGATGATTCATGGAATGGAAGATCTTCCCTATGAGAGATGACTTAAAGAGCTTGGTTTGTTTAGTCTTCTCAAAAGAAGGCTGAGACGAGATATGATTGCTCTTCATAAATACATTAGAAGGATAAAGACAAGGGAGGGAGAGGAATTATTTGAATACAGTGCCATTGTGGACACAAGAACAAATGGATACAAACTGTTCTTCAGAAAATTTAGGCTTGAAATTAGACACAGATTCCTAACCATCAGAGGAGTAAAATTCTGGAATAGTCTACCAAGGGAAGTGTTGGGGGCAAAAACCTTAGGTGCCTTCAAAACAGAGCTTGATAAGTTTATGGAGGGAATCATATGATGGACAGTGTAGCTTGGCCATTGTCTCTCTTTTACTACTGGTGATGGTTATGATAGGGATGTGGGAAGGGGCATTTGACTGAGTGTGTTCTGAGCTATTACAGAAAAGTTCTTTTTGACTGGTTGTTGTGGACTTGCCCTCATGCTCAGGGTTTAACTGATTGCCATATTTGGGGTCAGGAAGGAATTTTCCCCCAGGGCAGATTGGCTTGGGTGCTGGGAGTTTTTTGCCTTCCTCTGTAGCATTGGGCATGGCTCACTTGCTGGTTGATTCTATGTATTAAAGTCTTTAAATCATGATTTGAGGACTTTAATAGCTCAGTTATGGGTTTGAGGTTCATTGTAGGAGTGGGTCGGTGAGGTTTGCAGCCTGCACTATGCAGGAGGTCAGACTAGATGATCATATTGGTCCCTTCTGACCTTAGAGTCTATGATCTATGAGTAAGCTGGAATTGAAATAGCCGTTGTTTTGAAACAACATGTCCGAACGCTGTTGTTTCGAAACAACCATTTCAAAACAACGGCTATTTCAATTTCATGCGAGGTTTTACTGTTTTGAAACAACGGCCGTTATTTCGGAACGTCATCTAGATATAAGAAATTTTATTTTGAAACAAGTTCCCACAGGAATCAGATGCTAAGATCCTTTAGGCAGTGCTGAAAAATCTCCCCCTAAGTGGAATGTAGGTCTCTGTCAATGGGTGCATTTTGCCTTCACGTTTCCTTGTTTAGGGGTCAGTGAAAAAGGATGCTGGGGATAGGATTTCTGTAATGGCAAAGCACCAGGGTACAGTAAATTTCAGTTGGGGCAGAGTTAGCCCCATCATTCCTGGGTGCTATTTTAAAAGAAGCTGGTAGGATTTTTTATTAAAATGACTTGGTTCCCAGATCTTCTGGGTGAGTTGAAAGTTCATCCTTGCTGGCATGTCCTCCCTCTGCCACCATGAGTCTTACATTCCAGAGGGAACTGCTTAGACACTTTCTTCTTTGTCCCCCATGAGTCACATAACACTGGTAGGTGGTGTCTCATTGATTACTGACAGGGATGGTCAGCAGGCTGATCTTCATATAGAGCCCATCAGCTGTCAGCACCTCTTGGAAACGCATTACAACTGTAGTCTCTCTGTCAGATTTCCACTGGATTATCACTGTTTCTGGCGAATAGTCAGTTATAAGACAGGCCAAGGTTAGGTCCATGAAAGCACTGCCTGTCTTGGTACAGCAGGGGACCAGGAGGAAGATGGAGGGGGCTGTGTGTTTTGCTGCAAATGACAAAATAAAGTGAATATAAGAAAAACTATCAAAAGGAGAGAAAATCTGAAAATTATACTACTGATCACCCTACATTTATCTGTCTGGCTTCATATATTGCTGGATTGTTAATTCACTGGAATCAGAATCAGGACTCCTGGGTTCTCATCCTGGTGATCATGAGACCTTGGCCCTGTCACAGATGTTCATTGTGCCTCAGTTTCCCAAACTGTTAAATTAGGCTGAAGATTTTAACTTTCCTTTGAAAGTGATGACCTATCTGTGGATGAAAACCACCATAAATGGGATACTGAACTCAGCTGTTCCAATATAAACCTGGAGCCATTCCAATGGATTAGCTCTGATTTTGTGAAAGGGATGCAGAAAGGACAATTTGATCCTTCCTAAGGTTGAAATATTCCTCACACATCTCACATCATGAGGCAAGCGCACCTTACCTCTCTAGTGTGAAGTAAGGAACATTATCCTCACTGAACAGGTGGAAAGACTGAGGCACAGAGTGATGAAGTAACCTCCCCAAGTTGACACGTGGAGTCTTTTCATAGAGCTGGAAAGTAAACCCTGTTCCTTGAGTCTCTTCCTCTGTTTGGTTCAAAGGCCAGTTGGTAAACATGGGGAAGATCCACCAGTCATGGATGGACAAGATAACTTAACATATCCCTGTCTTATGATGAAAACAAATCTTTTAAAACATGCATCTCAGCATCTGGACCTTCCAGCCTGTTTATCCAGGACACTGGGGAAATCCAGAGTCATGGACAGAAGATTAAATATTCAGACCCTAGCAGCTCTCCCAGCCCTACAGGATTTTAGGTGTCATGCTCCTCACATCTGAACTGTGGTGGTTTCTCAACGTATGGAGTCTTTAAAGTCAGCTTTGGCATCTCTTTCTAACTGATCTGCCCTACCTTAACCAGAAGGAGGGGTCTGGGGCCAGAAACTGATGGGGGATGAGCTAATTCTAATTATCCTATCTAGTATCTTTGAACTCCATGAAGTTCAAACTCTCAACTTGGCTAAACTGGACATTCCACCATTGATCAGGATGCTAGGAAGCACCTGTTCCTGCCATCTTCACAGAGGCAAAGATGGGCTGAGACCCTCTGTGCGATAAAGACAATCTGCCAAGAAACGATATTGTTTCTCACAGCATTCTCATCGGCAAGTTACGGAAGTATGGGTTGGATGAGTGGACCATAAGATGGACAGAAAACTGGCTAGATCAACGGGATCAGTGCATAGGAATTAACGGCTCCATGTCTAGTTGGCAACTAGTAACGAGTGGAGTGCCCCAGCTGTCGGTCCTGGGGCCCATGCTATTCAACATCTTCATTAACAATCTTGATGATGGGGTAGATTGCATGCTCAGTAAGTTCACGGATGACATCAAGCTGGGGGGGAACTGTGGACACACTAGAGTGCAGGGACAGGATTCAGGGAGACACAGACAAATTGGACAAGTGGGTCAAAAGAAATCTCATGAGGTTCAACAAGGACAAGTGCGAAGTCCTGCACTTAGGACGGAAAAACCCCATGCACTGCTACAGGCTGCAACAGTACTGTAGAAAAGAACCTTGAGGTTATGGTGGATGGGAAGCTGGATATGAGTCAACAGTGCTCTTGTAGCCAAAAAGGCTAATGTCATATTGGGCTGTATCAGTAGGAGCACTGCCAGAAGATCAAAGGATGTGATTATTACCCTCTATTTGGCACTGGTAAGGCTGCATCTGGAATACTGCATCCAGTTTTGGACTCCCCACTACAAAAAGGATATGGACAAATTAGAAAGACACCAACGGAGGGCAAGAAAAATGATTAGGGGTCTGAGGCACATGATTTATGAGGAGAGATTGAAGGAACTAGGCTTATTTAACCTACAGGAGAGAAAACTGAGGGAGGAATTTGGTGGCAACCTTCAGCTACTTGAAGGGCTACTGCAGAGAGGAGGGAGCTAGGCTGTTCTCAGTAGTAATAGAGGGCAGAACAAAGAGTAATGGTTTTAAGTACAGCTGGGGAAGTCGAGGCTGGATATTAGGAAAAACTTTCTCACTAGGAAATTGGTGAAGCATTGGAATGGGTTACCTAGCGAGGTGGTGGAATCTCCATCTTTGGAAATATTTAAGGTCCAGTTATGTTACCAATGTTGCCCATCAACCTGGGGTCTGCTCATTTATTAGGGTTACTTCCTGGGGGGGAGGGGTGCAATTCTATTAGTGTACTGCTTGTGTCACTTGCATCTCTGTGTGCAGCTTATTGCTCCCTTCTGTAAATCCCTCCCAATGGAACCACACTTGCAGGACCTAAATTTCCCAAGACTAAGTTTCTAAGTGCAACTGAGCGGACCAGGTCGATCATCACTCTCAGCGGACCCCCTTATATGTCCCTGAACTCAGCAGGCTGGGTTACACAGCACTGGTCTGCTGCTACCCTTATGTGCCGCTGTACTGCACCGGACTAGACTGAAGTATGCATCTGAGCAAGCTGGGTTAAAACAGCACTTTCACCTGCCACCTTTATATGCCACAGGTTCAGCATGCTGGTAACCCCTTAATGAGCAAACCTTACAAGGAATTGGGCATAATAGGGATCTTTGCTGGGTAAAAGGAGCATTGCTGCAGAGCAATACAGAGGAAGTCTGGCAACCAGCTTGATTAGGAAAGCTACTTTATTGGCAGGGACATAAAACTTATGAATAACTATAAAAGGAAAGACAAATGCCCAAAAAGTCACAATATTGATAACCATACAAAAGAGGAAAATGATCAAACAGTTACAATATTACCCAGTTTTGATTATAGTATTGGGTAAATCTAGTCCAGGTGGATTACAAAAGATCAGGTTTAGACAGTTATATTTGGACTAAGAGGAAAAAACAAAGAAAAGAGAGAAGCCAGGCGGGGTGGGGGGTTATCTCACCACTCAGTGCAGCTCAAAGGTACCCAGGAATCAGGCTGTTCAGCTTAGGGTCTGGAGTGCTGGAGACGGGCAAAGCTTCCGCCATGATCAGCAAGGAGAAGGTGAAGTCCCAGTGGGCCTGATGCAGCTTGTAGGTCCATGAAACAGATCAGGCATCAGAACAGATTCAGAAATGATTCCCTAACTAACTATCCTGGGTAGGGATTTTTGTAGGGAAGAAACAATGGTTTAAGGTGGAACACTAGGTTGTTTTGGGGTAAATAATGACTTAAGGGAGTATACCAGAGGTGTTTTGTTTAGGTGGACAATAGGAGCTGATCATTCT
>ML682134.1:1120086-1137410 GCA_007922195.1 Podocnemis expansa
ATTCTATTTTATTCCTTGTGATGGGTGGCATTCCTTTGAGGGAGCTTACAATGCAATCAGGCAGATCCAGTGTGTTGGATCGCAATTGAAGATCTGTTGACTAGAATTGGTCTGATAACTGCTGGGCTGGGTGTGTGCAGGCATGAATTCATTTGTCTCAGGAGCAGAGATCCCCCATCATGCAGTGCTTCTCTGCTTTGCCAGTCCCAGAGTTCAGTATGACTCCTGCCTTGGAGCTTGGTTCTCCATTCAGTATGCTAATTCTGGCTCCATCCTTGATACAAATGAAGTTTCTGCTGTCCATTCAGTGTGCTAATGGTTCACAGCTTCCATGTAAATGAGGCTAGAGGAGTTGGCCTAATTCCAGCACCCTTGTTCAAAGGGGTTTTAGGTGTTTGTCCCACTGCCTTTCATTGTTTCTGGTTCAAGCAGAGGCTGAAGGTGTTGGGGGGGTGGGGGCTTGAGTCTCAGTGGCTGGATACTATGCCCTGATTCACCAAGAACACAGAGCTACCACGTAACAGTTAGACAATACCCTGGCTGTAGTGATTTAGTGAGAGCAGTCCTGCTTTTAGCAGGAGGTTGGACTAGATGACCTCATAGGCCTCTTTCAACCCAATGATTCTGTGATTCTATAACAGCACTATCAGGCTGGACGACCAGCTCTGGGATTCTTCTATGACTCCCAGTTCTAATATTTTCTTTACCTCAGCCTTGATTTCTTCTTGTTTTGCCTCTGGGATTCTGTAAGGTCTTATTGTTACCTTGGCCCCAGAGTTTGTGGTGTGATGCTAAATTTCTGTTGTCCAGCCCAGTTTTGTTCCAAACACATCTTGATTTCTATTGGCCATCTCAGCTACTTCAGCCTTTTGGTTTGGCATTCGGTCAGGAGATATCTTAACCTGTTCATGTGGGTTGTTTTCCTGTGGCAAAGTCTCTGTGGTGACTACACATGCTTCTTGGCCCTGTGAAGGTTTCAAGAAGTTGACATGGTAGACCTGTTCTTGTTTCCAGCGATCCAACTGTCGCACTTTGTAATTCACCCCTCCTACATGTTCAACTACTTCACAAGGCCCTGCCATTGGGATAGGAGCTTGCTCTCAGTTGTCAGTACCAATACCATTATTCCATCTCCAGGCTGGAATTGTCAAAATTTTCTTTGCAGTTGTAATAGGTCTGCTGAGCCTCCTGTTCCTTCTCTAAGTGTTTTTGTACAGTGGGAGTGACTTGGGCTATTTGGCCTCTCATCTGGAGTATATGGTCAATTAAATTTCTCCCCGGGTTTGGTTCTTCCTCCCAAATCTTTCTGGCAATGTCTAACATGCCCATGGGTGTTGCTCATACAACTCAAAGGGGAGAAAGCCAGTCGAAGCCTGACGGACCTCTCAGCTGGTGAAGATGAGGTAAGGCAACAGTGTATCCCAGTCTTTCCTGTCCCAACTTCCTACGTTTCTTATCGTAGCATTGAGAGTCCTGTTGAACCTCTCCACCAGATGATCAGTCTGTGGGTGGTAGACAGAAGTCCAGAGGGCTCATATGTGAACCAAGGCACATAGGTCCTTCATTACTTTTGACATGAAGGGGGTCCCTTGATCCATCAGGATCTCTTTGGGTAGCCCTATTCTGGTAAAGATCTTTACTAGCTCTGTAGCTATCATCTTAGAAGCAGTGTTCTGTAGAGCGACAACATAGTCTAGGACAAGTATGTGTTGGTGGCCTCGGACTGTCTTTTCCAGAAGCCCCACGAGGTGTGACCCGGGCCTCCTAGGATAACCTCCTGAATGTGTAAAAATCGGAGCAAGCTGCAAAACCAGGGGCCAAACCACTGATGGGTGGTACATAAACCAGTCTCCCAGTCACTAACAAAACATGTGCTTCTGATCCCTTGCACTGGTCATCACAAAGCATAACAAAATAGAAACAGCCCCCTTTATTGCACATCATCTCCTCCAGTCCCCACCTAGCCACTGGGGGCATGTCCACACAGACATTTTAAATCAAAATAACACTTGTTATTTCAATTTTAAAATGTTTATGTCCAGATGACGTTTCCTAGATTGGTATCAAAATGAAGGTTATTTTGAAACTGTGATTTTGAAATAACCCCATCTGGCTCAGTTATATCAATATGACCCACATATCGATATAACAGTTCACCTTCTTCCCAAGGTGCAGGGAGGCTCCAGGGGGCAGCAGGTAAGGGTGCCAGCTTACCCCCCCTTGCCAGGGTTGCCAGCTGCTGCCCGGGCAGCAAGTCAGGGAGTTGGCTGTCCCCCCTTCAGAGGTTACCAGCAGCCACCTGGGTGGCAAGTCAGGATGCTAGCTTGCCCCCCTTGCCAGGGTTGCTGGCTGCTGCCTGGGTGACAAGGCAGGGAGCCAGCTGTCCCCCCCTTGTTGGGGTTGCCAGCTGCCGCCCAGGTGGCAAGTCAGGGTGCCGGCTTGCCCTCCTTGCTGAGGTTGCGGGCCGCCACCCCGGGGTAAACGCGGGGTGCCAGCTCACTCCCCTTGCCAGGGTTGCTGGCTGCCACCCAGGCAGCAAATTGGGGAGCCGGCTCCCCAACATGCCGCCCAGGGCAGCCAGCAACCTCGCAAGGGGGGACAGCCGGCTCCCCAAGCAGCTGCCCAGGTGGCAGCTGGCAACCCTAGCAAGAGGGGACAGCCTGCTCCCACACCTGCCACCCTGCTATCTGTGGGGGGGAGTCTGGCTCCCCAGCTTTCCTGCCCCTGCTGCCCTGAAAGCAGCAGGACATGCAGGGTGCCCCATGGTCCCTCCACCACTGCCCCACCAGCAGGGGGAGATGCAGGGTGCAGGGGGCCATGTTGCCACACAACCCATGGTCCCCCTCTCCTGAATCGAAATAGCAAGTCCTGCATGCGGACTTGCTATTTCGACTTGGTATTTTTGTTTAAATCAATTCAAGTTGAATCAATTTAATGCTTTTTATTTCGAATTAGCTTAAATCGATTCAATTTGAATCAATTTAAGCACCTAGGTTTGGACATAGCCAGGGCGTCTTAAAGACGCCAGGGCGTCTCCTTGTAATGCTGTCTGGGTCTAGGGCAGGGGTTCCCAACCAGTGTGCCATGGCAGACAGGTGTGCCGTCAGGTCTGAGCAGGTGTGCCACAAAATTTTTTGAAAACCTTCTCAGAGAGCTCTGGATTGGCTCATTGGCTCATGAATATTCATGAGTACATTTAGACACTGTATGGTGGTGTGCCTCAAATTAATTAAAGGTAGCAAGGTGTCCCGTGGCAGAGTAAATGTTAGGAACCACTGGTCTAGGGGACTGGTTATATTTTATATTGGCAATAATGCATATGTGATATACTATGTTTGGTGTCAATAGAAAGGCTATAATCTGCTAAGAATGACTGTATGGTTTATAGGTAGGTATCATGCCTGTATTAGAAATTAGAAATCTATTTGTTTTATGTGTGTTCCAAGTGATTTGTTCTTAACACAATCCCAGACTGGGTGTTTGCAAAACTATTGTTCCTCCTGATGGCCCCTGCAGGGGGGCTCCCAGCTAGCTGCAGTGGGCCCAAGAAGAAACCCATTTGACCAGTTACCCAGATTGACAATGCAGCCCAACTCCATTTTGATCTGGCAAAGCATCTGAGATAAAAGACAGGGGATCATCTCCAATTTGTCTTTAGTCTCCAGTCTTCAGTCTGTTTGCAACCAATTCTCTCCTCTGGAACTATTCTCCTGGGACTGAACAAAGGACTGAGACCCACCCAGCTGCTGCTGCTGCTGCTGCTGCTGCTGCTGCTGCTACTGGGTGCACACCAGAGGAGTGGGACTAATCTGCAAACTATTGGATCTTCAAAGATTTGTTTTCAATGGACTCTAAATCATTTGTATGTATGTGATTCACTTTGACCCGTTAACATCTCTCATATTTTGATTGTTTTCTTTTTATATTAAATCTTTAGTTGTAGTTACCAAAGGATTGGCTGGCAGCATGGTATTTTGGGTAAGATCCAAGCCTATATTGTTCTGGGTGATGTGGCTGGCCCTTTGGGGTCAGGAGAACCTATTTCTTGAAGAGACCCAGTGGCTTGAGGGGACCATAGGAACTGATGTGCCATAAGGGGGCTATTTCTGTTTTGTTATGCTTGGTGATGACCAGAGTGGGGAAACAGAAGCGTGTTGCGTTACTGAGGGAGAGACTGGTTTATGTACCACCTGTCAGTGGTTTGGGGGTTTGGCCCCTGGTTTTGCAGCTTGCCTTGATTTTGGCACATTCAGAAGGTTATCCCAGGAGACCCGGGTCACACTCCTGACCACAAAGAATAAGCCACATCACCCAGAACAATATGGGCTTGGATCTTACCCAAAATACCATGCTGCCAGCCAATTCTTTAGTAACTACAACTAAAGATTTAATATAAAAAGAAAACAATCAAAATATGAGAGATGTTAAAGGGTCAAAGTGAATTGCATACATACAAATGATTCAGAGTCCATAGAAAGCAAGTCCTTGCAGGATTTGGAGTTTGCAGGTTAGTCCAATTCCTCTGGTGGGACACCCAGCACTTGCGTGGGTCTCATCCTTTGTTCAGTCACAGAGGAATAGTTCCAGAGATGGGTGTTGGTTGTAGACTGAAGGCAAAATGGAGATCGGTCTTTCCCATGCTGTGTGTAGTTTTTGCAAATCAAAATGGAGTTGAGTCACATGGGCGAGTCCTAGTAGCTGAACAGGTTTGTCCCTGGGCCCGCTATACCTGGCAGCTTCCATAATGAGCCATTAAGGAGACAAAGGTTTGTAGACATCCAGTTCAAGTAGTATCCCCAAATCACATAACTTGAAACACAAATAGAACAAACATATTCCTAACTTCTAATACAGATGTGACACCTACACATACACCATAGAATCACTACTAGCAGATTACATCCATTCTATTGGTACAAAACATGGCATATCACGTGTGGATTATTACAAATATGAAATATTAATATGAAAGATAAACATAAATGATCCCCTAAACCCAGACAGCATCACACCAAGTCCATAGCTATCTGCTCAAATGGGACCTCAACAATTGGCAAGGGAACCAAAGATGCCTGTAAGTGTGGACAGAGGCTGTGTAGCTGGCATTCAGGACAAATGGCACAACAGCATTGAACATCTTTGTGTACTCCTGGCCAGAAGAATGTTCGCAGAATATATGCTAGGGCTTTCTCACCACTAAGTTTCCCCCGAAAAAGTGACTGTGGGCTAGGTTCAACACTGACTTCTGATGCTTCTGAGGCACCAAGAGCTGATACACCTCCTGGCCTTGTATCAATCTGACCCTGATACAATAGATCCCTTGTGATTATAAAGTAGTACCCTGATCCTTTGGATTTCCCTTCCACAGGCAGTTGTCTCAGTTTCCCCCTCCTCTTATACAGTGGGATGAGGCCTTGGATCAGCCTCAGGTCCCTCTTCTCCCTGGGTGATCTCCTTAGGTGCTGCCTGTATCTGCTTGCCTATGAGGGCAGCCTTCTGGTCCTGGGCCAAAATCCATGTACCTGAAGCCTTAGCAGTCCTCTTTTCTCATTTCCTTTTACTGACTTTCCCTGAAATTGGGAACAGATCCTGTGCTATCTCAGAGAATACTGTGGGGAGGACTTTCCACTGAGAAGGATTCATGTATGTTAGGATCCTGCTTTTTTTTCCTAACCTCTCTGGTGGGAGTAGGCTCCCAAATCCCAGGAAATTCCTTCCTATGAGGACAAGGTATGGGAGCTTATGTTCAGCTTATTTCTCTGAACCGTAATTTCTACCAGGATGATGGGGTAAAAGTTAACAGTCCCATGGACACAGGTTATATCCGTGCATTTTCACTGTATTAACTGCTGCCACTTGACTAATTTCCCTGAGACTAGTGTAATGGCAGTTCCCGAGTATGCAAGTGCTGTGGTTTCCAACTCATTCAGCTTTTCAGACCTTGTATACTTATGCGGGGTCATTGCAATCCCCAAAAGGTGGATCAGGGTATTGGAGTCTGTGCAGCTCCCCAAATTACATTGTATTGGCTCCTTAACATTTGGGCACTGGCTGCTATATGCCCCAACTCACCGCACTCACAACACTGGTATGTGGCTGTAGGCAGTTCTATGCTATTTGGGCTAGGGTTCTGATTACATAGCTCATCTTGCCTAAGTTACCTTGTTGCTTTGCCACTTCCGCCTGGTCCATGACTTCTTTTTTCTTTCCCCTAATAATTCTCAGGTGCTCAGTTGCTCTAACTCTGGGGAACAAAACTGGTGGTTTAAATTGGAGTGAGTCTTCCTTAGGTAGTTGGGAGATCCCCTTTGACTGCCATCAGTCTTGCTACCAGTGTGACAGCCTCATTGTAGGAGGGGGGTCATTCTGCCCTATCCATGTACGGAGGTCTGGTAGTAGTCCCCTCATGTATCAGTCAATAACCAGGACTCCCAGAATCTCTTCTGAGCTATAAACCTCAGGTCACAGCCATTTTCATGCAAGGTGGGCTAGGTCGAACAACTGAGACGTCAGGGGCCTGCTTTCTCGGTACCTTGACTCGTGTTACCTCTCAGCCTGAACAGCCACTGTTCCTGCTTGGGCAAGGATCTGTTTGCAGCTGAAGATAATAGGCAGCAGCCTCAGTGGTGATGTCATGATAGGCCATTTAGGCTTACCATCACACAAAGGGGGCAAGAATGCTGGCCAGCCAGTCCTAGGGCCAGGCCTCACACAGTGCAGTCCTCTCAAAAGTCAAAAGATAAGCCTCCACATCATTTTCTGCAGTCATCTTTGGTACATAGCTGGTGGCTCTCCAAATTCACATTGCTTCAAACCCATGGACAGCAGTGGTCAGGGTCTTTAGCTGGTCCATCTCCTCTAACAGGAGGCCTCAATCCTGGGCTGCCTGGCTTATTAGCAACAGAGTGCTTTCTTGTTGCAACCACATTACTTCCTTCTCAGCAGACATCTAGGCCATGATGGCCTCCTGTTGGGCTGCTATGGCCTGAACTAGTACCCTCACCACATCTTCCATTATGGTGAATATGACAACAACAAACATTTCATAAATGCCTTCACCTATTCTTTTCTCCCTGTGTATGTGTGTGCTTAGTATCCTATACTGACAGATCCCTCCCCTGACAACAGTTGTGACAAAGTTCCTCCTCTACTTGGTGTTTCCCACACTTCCCTTAGCAGTGGGTTTGTTTTCCTCAGGCCTCCAGGCCTGGGAAGGGTCTTTTGCCCCATCAGGCAGGGGCTTTTCCTTCCCCCAGTCTTCCTACCTGTGGGGCTCTTCCTCACCAGTGTTCTGCTTCTTCTCCAGATCTTCCAGCCATACCTTGCCTCCTCTCACACACCACAGTAATTCTCCTCACTCTCATACTCCAACTACATCCTTTCTCTGGAGGGAAGATTTTTTTTGTTTTAGTAAGCCCTTAGTGGACCCTTAATTCACCCCAGGTGTGCTAATTGACCCCGAGTAACCATTGCTCAGCTTCAAGGGGAAAAGTGATTTGCTTAGCCTGGGGCTGATATATTGGTCTTCTAGTAGTGTCTGAAAGCCATCCAGACTGACCCTGTCACACCCCACAGAAACCCAGTAGCTGTCTATCCAGCCTGGTGACTGGGAGCCAGGAGCCCTGGATTCTCTCTCATCTCACCAGGCTGAATGCTGATAGGCCAACACCCACCTTCCCTGTAGCTGCCGTCAGGTCTAGCAGTGGACATGGATCTACTAGGTTGAGTAGGGAGTGTCTTGGCAGCTGGACTCCTGGGTTATTTCCCCAGTTCCAAGGCAACAATAATGATTCCCCCCACCCCAAGCCTTCCCACCAGCTTGAACAGTCAAATCTCCCATGTGGGCGTCAGCTATTGTTCTCAGTCTATAGACAATTGTCTTGACTGCCATTTGTGGGGAGAAGAGGGGGCTCTGACAGGCAGAGATGCTGCAGAAGAGCTACATAACAGACCCAAGCAGAGCTGAACTCAAGGACAGAATCGCCCAGTCTACAGTGCCAAGCTACAGCCCACTATGGCCACCAATTCAGAGAGGAAAGGAAAGGAAAGCTGCTGTTATATGAGTCCTGTCATGTGAGTACCGAGGATGTTTTAACCTATTAGAATCTTTGGCATAGAGAGTAAGCTAGGGAGGAGAGTCGAACTCCTGGATTATTGCCTCAAGTCCAGGAAGAGAGCAGAAACTAGTGGTTAGACTGGGGAGTGGGGGCTGGGATCCAGGGCTCCTGGGTTCTGCCCTGACTGAGGAAGATCAGTGGATACATCCCACTGTGGTACCCCAAAATCGGGGCAGGTACAGCAGGTGGCTCCCTCTACTCTGCCTGGATATGCAGGAGGAGGGGTCATGTAGGTGAACCTGGGCCCCTTTCCCCAGGCAGAGATGGAGGGAATAGAAGTGCTTAGCTCACACTGTACAGATAAACTGGGATAACCATTTTAAGGGCCTCCTGGCCTGGGAAAAGCAGGCTACAGGCCAAGATAAAGGGAGACCAGCACTATGGTAGGGGAGGCATTCCAGGTCTGGGCTAGCAGGATTCTATGGATCAGTAGCGAGAGGCACCATCAGGGACATGGTGACCCAGGACTGGGCTAGCAGGGTGCTGTGGGTCAGAAGTGAGGAGCACCAGTAGGGACAGAGTGACCCAGATAGGACTAGTAGGGAGTTCTGGGTCAGGAATGAGGCACACCAGCAGAGCTGGGTACAACCCAGAGGCCTGGAGTAGAAGGGGGCCTCTGGGTCTTAAGGCAGAGGCAATGGCAGAGCTGTGCAGGAGACGTCAGGTATGTCCACATGTCTTTTTTATTTCAAACTAACACTGGTTAGTTTGAAATAAAAAAGATTTGGTCCACATGACATTTTCTTATTTCGAAATGACAGGCTCCGTCATTTTGAAACAGGTTAAACCCCACTTATTTCAAAATGGCGGTGATTTCAAAATGGGTGGGTTCGAAATAACACCGTTTGGACGCATTATTCCGAAATAACCATTATTTCAAAATAACATTTGACCTTCTTCCCAGGGTGCCTGGCACCCTGGGAAGAAGGTCCCACCCACCCCCTCAGCACCTTGGCCAGGGTGCTGAGCAGAGGTGCAGGGGGGCAGCGGGTGCCCCAGCCGGCTTCCCCCACCGCTTCCCATTGCCGGGAGTGTGGGGGGGGTCAGGTGCCTCAGCCTGCTTCGCCCCGCCTGCCCCCAGCAAAGAGAAGAGGCAGGTGAAGCCAGCTGGGGTGCCCACCACCCCCAGCAAGAGGAAGCAGCAGGGGAAACCCACTGCTCCCCCTCGCCAGGCGCGGGGGGGGCGGGAGGCGCCCCAACCAGCTTGGCCAGCTTCCCCACTCCCTAGCACGGCAGCCCGGGTGCCGGGTGCCGGGTCCCTGACCACATGGAAGCGGCCAGGGAACATACAGGCTGGGGCTCCACCGGCCGCTTGTGAGCAGTGGGGGGGAGCTGCCAGTTTCCCAGCTGCTGGCAGGAGGGCAGAGCTGGCACCCACCACTGGCACAGAGCCAGACGCCGCCTCAGAGCCTGGGCAGGGGGCAGAGCTGGCTACCACTGCCCCCCCACTAGCCAGCAAGCAGGGAGCTCGGGTGGGGGGGCAGAGCTGGCTGTGGGAGCCCCTTCCCCTGCCCCAGCCCCGGAGGCAGGCGTGGGCAGGGGGCAGGTTGGGCTGTGGCAGCCCCTGCCCGTGCCCCTGCCCCTGCCCCGGCTGGGGGGCAGCCACCCAGCACGGGCAGGGGTAGAGCAAGCTCCCCACCGCGGGGGCATGGGTCACCTAGTCCCCTGCTACACCCTTTCCCCACCCCAGCCTCAAGGCAGGGGCAGGGGCTAGGAGCCTGATGGGGCTGGGAGCTGCTTGTGGCAGACCCCAAGCAGCTCCCAGCCTGGTCAATCTCACAGCTGTGAAATTGACCAGGCTGGGATCTGCTTGCCCTCTGTGGGGGAAGCCAGAGGGAAGAGGGGCCTCCCCATCTGTTCCCTCCCCCCCGCGTTTTTTCTCCAGAGCCAGTGGCAGGGGATTGGTTGACAACATGGCCCTGCTGGGGGGCCATGTTGCCACACCACCCATCATGCCCCTCTCCTAAAGCATAATAACAAGTCGTTTGTTTGGACATGCTATTTCGATTGAGGCTTTTCCCTTATTTCATTTTCACATTTGCTTATTTAGATTTAACGCATTTTGAAATAAGTGCTTCATTTTGAAATAACTTATTTCAAAAGAACTAACTGTGTGTGGACATAGCCTTCAAATCTGCACTGGCAGGGGCTGTAGGCTGGAAGTGAGGGCATCAGCACAACTAGGGGGACAATGGACTGAGATAGCAGGAGAAGTGGATCAGGAGTGAGAGGAACCAGCAGAGCTCAGGGAGACCAGGGCAGGGCTCATGGGGGCTGAGGATCTGGAGTGAGGGGTATCTGTGGATCTGAGGGAAGGCTGGGACTCAGCTAGCAGGGGCTGCAGGCCAAGCGTCAGGGGAACCAACAGAGCTGTATGAGGACCCAGAGCTGGGCTAGAAGTGTTCTGTGGGTCAGGTGTGAAGACCACCAGCAAAATTTGGCATGCCCCAAACAGCGGGGCAGCTATCAGTCACAAGAGATGGGCAATAACAATGGAAGAGACTGCCAGACTGGAATGGCAGGAATTATGGTTTAGAATTGAGAGGCTGCAGGGGTGGAAGGTGTGGGCTGATGGAGGATGCAACTCAGGAGTGAGGGGCAGCAGCAGAGCTAGGCACAGCCCAGCACCAGGCTAACAGGAGCTGTAAGCCAGACTTGAGGAACACCAGCAGAACTGGGGGGAGACTGATGTTCAGCTAGCATGGGCTACAGTTTGGAATTCAGTAGCACTAGCAGAACTGTTTAGCCCATCTGGAAATATTTGCAATCAAAAGATTTCAAAATGGAGGCATAAATTTTCCCTTCAGCATACCTTGATTCCAAATGTCTAACCTTCCTCCACAATTCTGAACCCCAACTCTGACCTCACTTTAAACCCAGCCCCCCCCCACTCCAAACATCCCAACCTTATCCCCCAAACCCTGACTTAGATCACTGTAGGCTGCAATGGTCTTGGAATTAGCAGAGTCTGCATTGTTATTTCTTTGTAAAGTACCTAGCATGATGGGTCCCTGATCCTTTAGTGGATTTCAAGACCACTGTGATACAAGTATGAGGGAATAATTATACCCTCTGCCCCCTAACCTTAACTCATTTCTACCCCTAATCTCCTCACCATGACCCTGTGAGTATGAGAGTCAGTGTCCCCAGTGGGTACCAGGAAACCCATCTTGGCAAATTGGCCCCCCTGAGCTGTGACCCAAGACTTTCACTAACTCCCATTGGGTAATGGCAGCAGACTCAGTGGAATCTGAGTGGTTAAATGGCTTCAAAATTGGCCAGAAATCCAATCACAACTAGACAAATACAGCTTAAACATAAAAAGGAAGCTTATAGGAAGTGGAAGCTTGGTCAGATGTCCAAAAAGGCATATAAAGATATTGCTAGGGACTGCAGGGATAAAATCAGAAAGGCCAAAGGACAAATGGAGTTGCGGCTAGCGAGAGATGTAAAAGATAACAAGAAGGGGTTCTACAAGTATATTAGTAACAAGAAGAGGATCAGGGATGGTGTAGGCCCCTTGCTGAATAGGGCAGGCATCCTTGTGACAGAGGATGAGGAAAAAGCTGAAGTGCTCAATGCATTTTTTTCTTCAGTTTTCACAGGCAGGGTCAGCTCCCAGCCCACTACCATGGGTGTGGCAGATGGGAGAGAAGAAGACAGGCCCTTGGTAACAGAAGGTCAGGTTAGGGACTGCTTAAAGAAGCTGCAAGTGCACAAGTCCATGGGGCCGGACGAACTGCATCCAAGGGTGCTAAGGGAATTGGCCGACGAAATAGCCGCACCGCTGGCCGTTATCTTTCAAAACTCATGGAGAACGGGGGAGGTACCAGAGGATTGGAAAAAAGCAAATGTAGTGCCTATTTTCAAGAAAGGGAAAAAGGAGGATCCAGGGAATTACAGACCAGTCAGCCTCACCTCAATCCCTGGAAAAATTATGGAGCAGATTCTCAAAGAATCCATCCTCACACGCTTAGAGGAAAATAAAGTGATCAGGAACAGTCAGCATGGATTTACCAAGGGTAAATCATGCCTGACCAATCTCATTTCCTTCTATGAGCAGATGACTGGTTTTCTGGATGCAGGAAGAACCGTTGATGTGCTATACCTTAATTTTAGCAAGGCTTTTGATACAGTTTCCCACAGCATTCTCACTGGCAAATTAAGGAATTATGGGTTGGATAGGTGGACTATAAGGTGGATAGAGAACTGGCTAGATCAACAGTTTCAGCGTGTAGGAATCAATGGTTCCATGTCTAGCTGGCAGCCAGTCACGAGTGGTGTGCCCCAGGGGTCAGTCCTGGGGCCAGTTCTGTTCAACATTTTCATCAATGATCTGGATGATGGAATAGACTGCATTCTCAGTAAGTTTGCGGATGACACCAAGCTGGGAGGACCAGTAGACACGTTGGAGGGCAAGGACAGGATTCAGGGAGACCTAGATAAATTGGAACAGTGGGCCAATAGAAACCTTATGAGATTCAATAAGGATAAGTGTAAAATCCTGCATTTGGGACCAAAAAACCCTATGCACTGCTACAGGCTGGGAAACATTCAGCTAAGTAGCAGCAGTGTAGAAAAGGACCTGGGGGTCATGGTGGATGGGAAGCTGGATATGAGTCAGCAGTGTGCTCTTGCTGCCAAAAAGGCCAATGGCATACTGGGCTGCATCAAAAGAAGTATTACCAGCAGATCAAGGGATGTGATCCTTCCCCTCTATTCTGCACTGGTGAGGCCACATCTAGAATACTGTGTTCAGTTTTGGGCTCCCCACTACAAAAAGGACAGGGACATGCTAGAGAGAGTTCAGAGGAGGGCAACCAAAATGATAAAAGGGCTAGAGCACAAGCCCTATCAGGAAAGACTGGAAGCATTAGGCTTATTTAGTCTGCAGAAGAGAAGATTGAGGGGGGATTTGATAGCAACCTTCAACTACTTGAAAGGATGCTCTAAGGAAGATGGAGCTCGACTGTTCTCGGTAGTAACGGAGGACAGAACGAAGAGCAATGGTCTCAAGTTGCGGTTAGGGTGGTCGAGGCTGGATATTAGGAAAAACTTTTTTACCAGGAGAGTGGTGAAGTCTTGGAATGAGCTGCCGAGGGACATGGTGGAGTCTCCATCTTTAGAGGTGTTTAAGGCCCGGCTGGACAAAACCCTGACTGGGATGGTTTAAGTGGGAGTGGTCCTGCCTCTGGCAGGGGGTTGGACTAGATGACCTATGAGGTCCCTTCCAACCCTATGATTCTATGATTCTATGAGAACACAAGAAAGGAAAGTTATTTGACACTTGCCATTAAACCAGCACTCTTATTCAACTCTTGCAACCCGTAACCCTTAACCCTAACCACTAACCTTTAATGCTCCTCCCCTACAGTCCCAAACTGCACAGTGCTCAGTCCTTATCTCAAGGCCTTCCTCTCTTTCCTGTACAGTTAGCCCTTCAGCCCCATCTATCTTCCCACTGGTCCCCTGTGACAGTGACATCACCACCTCCCAGGTCACCTTCGGCTGCTTCATCACGGGTTACTTCCCTGAGCCAGTCACAGTGAAGTGGAACCCGGGCTCCATCTCCACCGGTGTGAAGACCTTCCCCGCCATGATGAGCTCTTCCAACCTTTACAGCCTCAGCAGCCAGCTTACTGTCCCAGCCAGCAACTGGGAGGTGACCACCTATCACTGTGATGTTGAGCACCAGCCCACCAGCACCAGCATCTCCAAGCAAATCCCAAGTAGGAATGGCACGGCTCAATCCAGCTGAGGGGAGGGGTAAGTGGGAGGAATCTGAGAGGTCCCTCACACTGGGTGCTGATAGCAAGGATGGACGAACAGACTGGAGAGAGGGGATAGGTAGATCATATTGTGTATGGAGACAGTGAGACAGATACCAGGTGCAGACAGGCAGAGGGGTGGACACTGACAGACCATGCAAAGGAAAATGATGCGGGCATGCGGCAGGGCATGAGGCAGACCCATAAGGGTCTGTGCAACTAACCTCTCTCTCCTTTCTCACAGAGGTCATCCCTCGAGCCCCAGAGGTGCACGTCTTCCATTCTTCCTGCAGCACCAAACCAGGGGCAGCCCCAATCCAGCTTCTATGTCTCATCTCTGGCTTCTACCCTGAGCCCTTGACAGTGACATGGCTGGTGAATGGCGAGCAGGGGCACCTTGATGGTGTCACTGAGCCTCCCAAGAAAATCCCTGGGACCAACACTTTCAGCACCCGCAGTATGGCCAAGGTCAACCAGAATGAGTGGCTGGAGGGCAAGAGCTATACCTGCCATGTGTTCCACCCAGGCAGCAGGAGCAAAGTGCAGGACCATGCCCACAAATGCAGAGGTGACAAAAAAAGGGGTTGCCTACCAAGGGGAGATTTCCCAGGAATGAGAGAAGGGCATGGGGAGACCAGGCTAGGCCTGAGGTGGGAAGCAGAAGACTGGGTTGAGCTGGAGGTAAAGGGGAAACCAGGCCACACTTCTGACCCCAGTTCTCCTCTCCCCAAAAGAAACCCCATGTTCCCGTGACATCCAGGTCTTTCTGGTGCCTCCGTCCCCTGCCAATCTGTATGTGGACCAGAAACCTGAACTCATCTGCATGGTTGTCAGCATGCCTTCTGATGCTGGGCTGAAAATAAACTGGTTTCGGGAGAATGAACACCTCAACTCTAACCCCATGGAAATGGTTGAACAGTTCAATGGAACTTACACTGCCTATGTCTCCCTGCCCATCAAACTCCCCAACTGGGAGGATGGAGAAACCTTCACCTGCGAAGTGGAGCACTCAGACCTGAAAGAACCTCTCAGGAAAACCATCTCCAAGAAGCCAGGTAAGACGGGGACAGGAGAGACACCCCTTACCCCAGCACTAAACAGGGATGGAGCCACCCTAAAGGGAAGCTCCAGCAGCCAAAAATCCTGGTCACCTACCATCCCGAAACTGAGAGACCAGTTCCCAATCCCAGCCCTCCATCCCAGAACATTGAGGGAATGTTCCTTCCATTCCGCATGCCCCATCCTTCTCCCTACTTGACTCCGGATTAATGATGTCCTTGGCTCATCTCTGTCCTCTGTCCCCACCCACCAAGGCAAGCACTCAGCTCCAGATGCCTACCTCCTTCATCCACACCACGATGAGCTGACCAGCACCAGAGACACCATCAGTCTCACCTGCCTAGTGCTAGGCTTCTTTCCGGATGACATCTCAGTGCAGTGGAAGAGGAACCACAAAGCCGACGAGAGCCTTAAATACAAAACCAGCTTGCCCATGAAGGATGGAACTGGCAACACAACCTTCTTCCTCTACAGCAAGCTGAAAGTCAGCAAAGAGAGCTGGAATAGGATGGACACTTACACCTACGTGGTCATCCATGAAACTCTGTCAACAAAGCCAATCCACAGAACTATCAGCAAAGCCTCCGGTAAATGAAGATGGCTCCTCCCAGCCTCACCATTAGTCTTGTCCAGTAGAGCTTCCTGTAAATAATCCCTTTGCCCTCAAAAAAGACCACTAAATAAACTAGTCAGAGCTTAAGCCCAGGACTCCTTGTTGTGTGTGACTGTGGTGTTGTCAGTCAGTCACTGAGATAAGTGAAGTCCTAGATTGGGGTCTGTGAGATGTTGAAGTACCACCAGGCTGGGGTACTAATACCAGACATGTATGTACTCTGATGGATGGAAAGACACGTGGGTAGATTCCCTGGAGTGGTGGAGGGACACATCAATACAGGACATGAAAGGCAAGGTGGATAGATACATGGGTAGGTGCCATGAATTGGAGGATGGGGTGATTCCACGGAAGGCAGGATTTGGAGATTTGCATGGAGGTGCTGTTGAAGAATGGTTGAATGTAGCCATGAGTAAATAGACACTATGGACATAGGGATGGAGAGAGGGATGGTCAGGCACACATATACATGCAAATAGAAAAGAAAAGGACACACAGAAGCCTTACTCGGTTGGAAGGCCAAGTCTTCAGGGAGAGGTTAAATAGATACATACATACATACTTCATAGGAATACAACAGAGATGACTATTTGGATTAAAAAAGCACATACACCCCCAAATCGTATCAGAGCCTTGCTCAGTCAGGCATGGCACAGGAATGGTGGGAGACAGTCCCTCTCACAGCATACATAGACAAAGAGGGGAATTAGGAACCATGGCACCAAGAGGGAAAGGGATCTTTCCCATATAACATCAAGGATACCATCGTGAAGGATGGATGGACAGATAAATAGATGGCCAGGGACACACTGTGTTAGACAGAAGAGTAAAGGTGGGGATGAATAGATGTGTAAATGAATGGCAACAGATGGGTGCATATGGTAGTCTCAAACTACCAACTGGTTTGGATAATAATAGGAAAATGTTTATGCCTGGGGATGGATAGATATTGATATGCTGGTATAGATGGTGAATGACAGGTGGATGAGGATGAATGGGTGAGTGAACATGGCAATGGGTGGTTGGACAACTGTAGATCTAGCAATGGATGGATGGCAGTGGATAAGAGATTGCCAATGGAAACAAGTGGCAATGGAGGAGTGATGAATATATAAAGTGACAGCTAGGTGAGAGGATGAATGGATGGATGGGGGGAAGGAGTGAGGATGGATGGGACATTAGATAAATAGGTAGTTTTCTGGAGAGCCAAGCAGTCCTTGACATCATATTGAGACAAGATCCTCTAGGTTAGGACATGAGCATGCCCAGAGTGGTGCTGTACCAGGGTTAGCACAGGCCTCATGGGAAATGTCCACACAGTATCAGTAGGGAGAGTGCCATTTAAATACCCTGCATCACACACACTCCCTCCAGCTAGCTGACTAACAGGAAAAAGGGCTACCCTGCATGCCCAATCTTCTCTGGCAGCTGCGGACAGGGTGATAAGCTATGGTACAGGAAATTCCCATAGCAGGGATCAGCTTCTGGGGCCCAGGGCCCAGGAATCAGCAGCAATAGAAGGCTGTTATCTGGAGCAAACACTAAGCAGGGACTCAGCTAAAATCTCACTAGCTCCAGTGACACAAGGGATCTGAGAAATTCAGGGGAAAGAGAGGACACAGAATTCCCTATCTCCCACACCCCCCATAGCCACATCTCCTGCCTGACCCCACATAGCACCCCCGAGCATTCACTCACAAACACACAGTCACACACACTTTGTGTGTGTGTGTGTGTGTGTGTGTGTGTGTGTGTGTGTGTGTGTGT
>ML682134.1:1137420-1190611 GCA_007922195.1 Podocnemis expansa
TGTGTGTGTGTGTGTGTGTGTGTGTGTGTGTGTGTGTGTGTGTGTGTCAGCCCCAGAGCTGGACAGGTGAAAGCAGGACTACAATCCATCAGCACCATGCACAGAGCACTGAACCTAGAGCTAAAAGGGAAGTGGCCAATCACAGCAGTTTTAAGGCTGTTATCTGAGGAGCAGTGAAGTTTTGAGGGGTGGGTAGGTAGGTAGCACACAGGGCAGGAGCGTGACACCAAGCACCTACCATATGGACTTCAATCTTCATACTTATAGACAGCCAAACAGCTCCAAGCTTCTAGGGAGCAACCTGAGGGCAAAGCATAGGCCAAAGCACTCCATCTCACCTATCAGAAACCTGAAACCCTACAGTTAAAATACCCATGGCTCTGGGCATAGATACAATGGTGTTCAACATCCATATGATCCTCACCCAAGAGACCTGTTCCTTGCACAGGGGGCAAGGAATTCCTGCGTACCCACGTTAGAGGTGGCTACATTCCATATGAGGTGACTCCTGGCTAGTTTAGTATATTGGAGTCAATTTCACAGAGGTATACATGTGGAAATCCATCCATCCTGGTCTTTATGAGGCTTACCCTCCCTGGCAGTAGCATCCCGGCACCTCGTATGCTCCTCTGGGATTATGGGATCACAGTCAGGGAAACTGACAAACAGAGAAATTCAGGCCATGCCACAAGTTGGTGGCAGGACTGGGATTTAAACCCTGCTCTCTTGTGTCTGAGTTGCGTCTGAGCCCAACTCCGTCCACACAATGCAGGCCTTGCACTGCAGAGGTGGATTTTAGTATCTCCACAGTTCCGTGCAGAACACTACGGGCGAGAGCAGGAGGGGGATGCAGGGCTATGGTGGCCAAGGGATCCCAGCATGGGGTGGCTCAGAGAGAAGGGACAGAGAATTACCAGCAGGTAGCTTTAAACTTGCAGCCAAGCTTCACCACATTGCTATAAGGTCATGACCGCTTGGGATGAGTGAGTGACACCAGCTGGTCTCTACTCCTTCATCTCATTACAGTGGAAAGGGCTGGATGAATGAATTGATAGATGCATGACTGGATGTAGAGCTTTGCAGTCATGGAATGATGGATGGGTGGAAGAGGTTTCAGGGATGGATGCCGGGAATGTAGAGGGACAGGTAAAAGGGGTGAATGGAGATGGATGGGTGGAGGACTTGAGGAATGGCTTGATGAATGGAGAGGTGTGTGTTCATGTATGGAAGGATGGCAGGAGACAGACAGGGAAGGAGGGAAGAATGGACATGTAGGGGAAAAGATGGAAGGATAGATGGATGGTTGGTGGGATAGAGAGGTATGCTATTGTGGATGTAGATATGTGTCTGGAAAGGGATTGGTGGAGCAGATCACAGGTAGGCTGACACTGGACACACAGTCGATGCTCTTTCCATAACGGTGGCTGGCACAGCATTGACATCTCTTTCTCTCCCCCAAAGAGCTGATCATGCAAGGTGAGTTTTGCAGTGAGGATGACGATGAAGAGTTGGAAGGGCTCTGGGCCACCATCTCCATTTTCATCACCCTCTTCCTCTTGAGTGTGTGCTACAGTGCCAAAGTGACCCTCTTCAAGGTGAGTGTCAAGGAAAAGAGGTAGGATGGCATGAAGGGAGGAATGAGTAGCTCTGTAGGAAGTAGCACAGAATGGAAAGAGAATGGGAGGATGGAAGGGAAAGAAAAGGGGTTGAATAAAACAGAAACTGAACAAGTGGATGAGAAACAGACATAAAGATAGGAAGGAATGCAATGGATAGAGAAACACACAGACAAAGCAGCTTCCCCCAGCACTGACCCCTCTCACACCCATTCTCTCTGCCCCACCCACAGGTGAAGTGGCTTCTCTCCACTGTGCTGCAGCTGAAGCAGGCAAACAATTCCGAGTACAGGAACATGATCTTGCCCATGGTTGGGACTGAGGCATCACCTTGATCCCACAGCTGTCCCCCACCCATGCCGTGTCCTGGGGAGACCCCTCCGGGGGGAGGGAAGAGGAGCTCACACCATGTCACCTAATCAGCCTTCAGTCAGTGGGGAAGCTACCGTGCTGGGGCCTGGATACAACTTGCATCATGGAGGGAACCAACACACCCTAGAGCAGGGGTCTCAAACATCTGGCTTGCGTGCTGCTTGTGGCCCCTACAGCTATTTTCTGTGGCCTGCAATGAAATGATCATTACCTATATTTGCAATATCTTTGTATAGAAAGGTTTCAGTGGTGCGGCCCTCAGGCTAACGTACTAATCCTCGTGTGGCCCTCTACTAGTCCTCCTGGTGATTTGAGTTTGAGACCCCTGCCTTAGAGAGGAAGTAACCCATGGCCCACCCTCCTGAGTCCAATAATCCTCTACCATGGTATAAGCTGGGGCCAGTGCACCCCTGAGGGGAAAGGCCCCAAGTACAAGTCCTCCATCCTCAGGCCACATCAGGGATGGTGTACCCTAGAGTCTAAGAGCCCCCTGGCCATTCTCTGATCCCTCAGCCACCCATGCAGCTGGATTTCTACTCTGAATATTGTATGTTTCATGCCTGTCTCTCTTTTTGTGTCTGTGACTTTCATTGTTTGCACTGAATGACAACAAATATAAATAAACTTTCAATATTAGCTACTTATGGTGCAGTGCCTCCGTCCCAGACTTTCAGAGACCCCAAGACACTCCTGGGGGCTGCTACATGTCTGTAGGGGGCACCAGAAGATGTGGAAAATTGACTGAGGGGCTCTCCTTGAACTGGCACCGGTGGGGGAGGGGGATAGCTACAAAGCCAGAGAGCTGAGTCAGCCAGTTGAGCTTTGGAGCCAGGAAAACCACTGATTCAACAGAGGGTCATGCATGGAGAAAGAAAGAAAGAAAAAAAGCAAGAAATGTGCAGGGATCGAAACTGAGTGATTCCAGAAATAATTTCTTCAATGCTCAGTTTTTCAGCACATAGAGGATAGCAGGGGTTAAAGAAAGGGGGAACGCACCAGAACACAGTTCAAGATCCCCTGTTTTTAGGCAGGCAGCATTTTGGGGCCCCCTAAAAAAAGCATGAGCAGCCAGAACACAGAGTTCCAGCGGCTCCACCTTAAACTCTGTTCTTCCTTAAGCCCAGCCCTCAAAGAGGTGCTACAGGCTGGGAGTTTGTTAATCTCCCTGGTGCATGGCAGAGCAGCTTTTGGCATGAAGCAGCTCCCAGCCTCTCAGGCAGCATGCAAACAGCCAAGGTAAGGGCTTGTGAGGTGGCTGGGGGCTGTGTGCAGCAGGATGCATGTGTGTAGCAGAGGTGAGTGGGAGTGGATGTGAAGCAGAGGGTTTGCAGCTAGGGTTGTGGGGTGGCTGTTTGGCTGGGGAGTGCAGGTGGAAGGTAGCTGTGGGGTGGATGTAGGTAGGGGTGAGGTAGCTGTGGGGGGGCTGGCTGGGGCTGGGGGGCTGGCTGGGGGATCTATAGCTGGGGGTGGGGTGGCTGTGGGGGTGTAGCAGGGGTGGGGTGGCTGTGGGGGGCTTCCATGTGCGGGGCTTGAGTGGCTGTTGGGGGCTTGTAGCAGGAGGGCAGGGTGGTTGTGTGGAGGTGGTGTAGCTGGGGGGGGGGGTGTAGCCGAGTGATATCTGATGCATGTGGCACTGATGCAAGTGGCTGCAAAAGCCTACCTGGTCTGGGAGACAGTAGCTTGGGGGGGTACCTGCATGAGGGTAGGCCTTGAAATTTAAGAGGGTTCTAAGGCCCCCCCACATTATACTTTAACCCCTAAGTAGCTGGGGCATGAGGGGGGCCTGCCCCAGTGTGAGGGGGGCCCACCCTGGCACAAGGGGGACCTGCCAATTTAGCAGGGTTCTGGGGCCCCCCAAGTTATACTTTAACCCCTGAATAATAAGGTAAAAAGGAACAGCTGGTAGGGGTTTGTCAAGAACAAATCATGCTAACATAACAGAGGATTACTTACCTGTAGGCTTCTTTCTTCAAGATGGGCGGCTCACATCCATTCTTACTTAGGTGTGTACATACCTCAGTGTATGGTCATCAGATTTTTTCCTTAGCCTGTCCCCATTGGGTCGGTCGACAACACCCCCTCTGGCCTGTGTACCTGCACAGTATATAGGTGGCCCTGAGCCTGCCCCCCCTTCAGTCCCTTCTTTCCACTAACTCCAAAAAGTGGGGATGGAGGGAGGGTACGGAATGTATGTGAGCAGCCCATCTTGAAGAAGGAAGCCTACAGGTAAGTAACCCTCTGCTCTTCTTCAGGTACTGCTCACATCCATTCTTAGGTGACTTAAAGCTGTGTTTAGGATGGTGGCTAGAGTTGAGGTTTCCCAGCCTGTAGGATGTCTCTGCAAAAGGTAGCATCATCCCTTGCCTATAAAACAATTGCATAATGGGTTGGAAACATATGCACTGAGATCCAGGTGGCTGCTCTGCGTATTTCCTGGATTGCGACCTACACAAGGAATGCTGTGGACGATGCTTGAGCCCTAGTCGAATGGGTTCTGAGCCGAAGAGCTGTTTCATTCCTGGTGCTGGGACTTGCCAGCAGCCAGGGCAAGGTGGAAATTACTTTCCATCTAATTTTTCTGGTTTTGGACCTGGAACACTGGCACCTGAAATATGGGAGCCCCAGAACAGTGTTCCAGGCCATTTCAGCAGACTTTAACCTCTGGCTGGCAAGGCCACAGTGGGGTTATCATAATTATTTCCACCCCATCTCTCTAGATATTTAACAGGGCTCTGCATAACAGAGGGATGCATGGGAAAGCATAGAGCTCCACCCCCACCCAGTTTATCAGGAAAGCGTTCAATAGGGACCCTTTGTCTCTGTCCCTGAGTTAGTAGAACAGGTTGCATTTGCAGTTTGCTTGTATCACAAAGAGACCTATGTAGGGGATCCCCCACTTCTGGAAAAGCTGGTTTGCCACCTACGGGTATGTCTAAACTTAGAATTCGAATTGAAGACAATCAATTTGAATTCTGCTCTATTAAGTGCATGGACATACCCGCCTTTATCAATTCGAACTGAGGACTTTCTCAGTTCAAATTTATGAAAGCTGACTTTGAATTAGTCAAACTTCATTTGACATCAAAGTCAGAGTCAATTCGGATCTAGTAGTTCGAACTGACCCAGTGTGGCCCTGTCAATTCAAACTCACTGAGTTTGAATTGACAAGGGTTGACCTTCCTCCCAGGGTGCCATGCACCCTGGAAGGAAGAACAGTCCTTTGCCACCTGGGGCAGGCATCCCCAAAGGTGCCTCCCCCCAGCTGAATGGAGTTCCTGGAAGCATCCCCATATGGCTCCTGTGCGGCTGGCCATGTGGGGGGGGGAGCAACCCCCTGCATGGCTTCTCCCCAGGCAGCAGCGCATGTGGGGACAGAATCTCCATGCGCAGCCAGCCGCACAGGAGCCGTGCGCGGGGATGTTTTCACCCCACACAGCCAGAGGCACAGGAGCCACACAAGGCATGCTTCCCCACAGGAAGCTGGCACAGGAGCCGAGCGCAGGGAGAAACCACACGCAGGTGGGTTGCTTCCCCCACACAGCCAGCCCCGTGGGCGCCGTGGGGGGGATGCTTTGCCCTGTGCCGCTAGCAGGGATGGAGCAGTGCCACCAGCACAGCTTCAACCCCACTGGCAGAGGAGGGGTGCTCCAGCCCTGGGGGGGGATTCCCTTACCTGCAGTGGCAGCTCTTCTGGGAGTGGAAAGGAGGAGTCCCTCCCCCCCTTGCAGGGGAAACATCTCTTGCCAGGCTCCAACACTCTGAGCCTGGCCTTGGCTAAAGCATTCCCTTCCCAGCTCTAGCGGCACTGCCTCTAGAGCTGGGCAGGGGATGCTTTTCCCTGTGCCAGGCTCAGACTGCTGGAGCCTGGCAAGGGATTGGCTGTGGCAGTGGCCGTTTTGCACAGCCATCTTGCCACACTTCCCCTGGTGCCCCCCCTGAAATCGAATTGGCACATCCAGTCCACGGATGTGCCAATTCGAATTGGATTTTCTTATCTAGCCATGTCAATTCAAATTGACTCAATTCGAACTAATAATTATTGGTTCAAATTGACTAATTCAAATTGAGTAATTTGAACTGACATGATAAGTGTAGACATAGCCTATGAGTGTATGGACCACTCAAGTTGGGGAAGGAATTGACTGCTTAGCTTGTTTGCCTGGCCATTGCTCACCCCCAGCAGGTGCGCTGCCACCAGGAAAGAGTTGTTCTCTAGTGACAGGTCCCAGAGGAGGGTCACCTCATCGCACAATGCAGGTGACTGGGCTCCCCCCAGTGACTGGGGTAGAACATGGCTGTCACATTGTCCATTAGAACTTGTATGACTTTCCCTCTGATATTGCCCTGTAGGCAAGACAGATCACCCTCAGTTCCTTCACGTTTGTGTGAAGAGGGTTGTCCATTTGTGACCATGTCCCCTGTGTGGAGAGGTTGCCAGCGATGTGCCCTCCCCCCATGCCAGGTCTGATGCATTCATGATCAGGGTTAGAGACAGGTTCTGGGCTCTGAAGGGGACTCCCTTGCATGCAAAGTCTGGGTATTGCTGGATTGTGAGAGTGTCCAGGACCTTTCTTGGGACAGTGACTACCCAGTCTAGGGGGTGAGGCTTGGAATGGTACACCCCTGCTAGCTGTGACTGTAGCAGCCTCATATATAGGCATGCCATCCTTATTATGTAGGTGGAAGATGCCATGTGTCCTAACAGCTGGAGGCACCACCTCGCTGTTGTGGTAGGGGCATGGTATAGTTCTGAAATGATGGTAGACATTGACTGAAACCTGGATAGGGGGAATGAAGCCTTCACTCTCTTCACATCCAGGAAGACCCCTATGAACCCTATGGGTATGTCCACACATAGGCTTTAAAGACAAACAACGCTGGTTATTTCACTTTTTAAAAAATTAGGTCCACATGAGATTTTGCTGTTTCGATATGATGAACTACATAATATCGAAACAACAAAGCTTGAATCAAACTGTTAAAACCTACCAGGTAATCGAAGGAGCTGTTGAATCAAAACAACGCCGTTCTGACATGTTGTTTTGAAACAACATTGTTTCAATTAAATGGATTTGACCTTCCTTCCAGGGTGCATGGCACCCTGGAGGGAAGGCCCTTCCCCTCAGCACCCTCACCGGGGAAGCGAGGCAGGGGGCAGAGGCAGGGATCGCCAGGTGCCCCTTATCCCCCGTAGCTGGCCAGGCAGCGAGGGAGGGATCACGGGGGGCCACTTATCCCCCACTGCTGGCCGGGCTGCAGGGGAATGGATCACAGGGTGCCCCTTATCCCCCACCATTGGCCGGGTGGTGAGGGCATAGATCACTGGGTGCCCCTTATCCCCTGCCTCTTGCATGGCATTTCCTCTCTGTCCCCTTTGAAACCAGGGGGACTAAGGATGGGGTCTGCCATCAGGCCTGGGCAATTTTCAGGATCCCATCATGCATGAGAACCACTACTCACATTGGTGGGACAGACACCCACATCAAAGAGCAGACTGAAATCTTCTCTCACAACTTTGATGTAGCGATCAAGGTTAGTGGCCATGCACTTCAGAAGTTCCTGGTATGCGCTTGGGTCCTTCCTGAGCTACAGGGACTTTTGGTATGCCACTTAGTCAGAGAAGGATGACCTTTACAATTGAGAGGTATAATATACACAAGCCAAGGTGAAGGAGGGCAAGTGTTAGCAAAATCAGTTCAGAGAGCAGATGAGGCCCATTCACACCAGTTGATCAAAGGGAAAGAATGTGTGAACAGAAGAATCACTTTTTGCAATGTATTAACCATTCCAAGTCCATATTCAGACCCACTCTGATTGTGTCAAACTTGCAGATTAGCACCAACTCTGCAGTTTCACAATGAATTCTGTTTTTGAAATTTCTTTGTTGAAGTATGGTAACTTTCAAGTCTACTACTGAGTGTCCATAGAGATTGAAGTTTTCTCCTACTGATTTATGGATGTTGCCATTGTTGATGTTTGATTTGTGTCCATTTATCCTTTTACACAAGGACAGTATGGTTTGGCCGATTTACACGGCAGAGGGGCATTGCTGGCACATAACAGCATATACCACATTAGTGAATGTGCAGGTGAATGAGCCCCTGATGGTGTGACTGATGTGATTGGAACTTGTGATGATATCACTGGAGTTAATGTGTGAGCAGAGTTGGCAACAGGGTGTGACTCGGGCCTCCTGGGACGACCTTCTGAATGTGCCGAAATCAGGGCAAGCTGCAAAACCAGGGGCCAAACCTCCAAACCACTGACAACTAAAGGTTTAATATAAAAAGAAAACAAACAAAATATGAGAGATGTTAAAGGGTCAAAGTGACTCACATACAAATGACTTAAAGTCCATAGAAAGCAACTCCTTGAAGAATAGATAGTTTGCAGGTTAGTCCAAATCCTCTGGAATGCACCCAGCACCTGGGTGGGTCTCAATCCTTTGTTAGCCCCAGAAGATTAGTTCCAGTGGAAAGTGTTGGTTGCAGACAGGCTGAAGACTAAAGACAAAGTGAAGATGGGGCCACAGTCTTTTATCACCATCAGCTGCCTCATGCTCTCAGAGTCCTTGCCAAATCAAAATGGAGTTGAGCCATCTAGTCAGCCTGGGTAACTGGCCGAACGGGGTTCTCGTTGGACCCACTGCAGCTGGGAGCTCCTAATGGGCAATAAGGATCACAATAGTTTTGCAAGTGCACCCAGCTTGGGATTGCCTTAAGAACAAATCACTTGGAACACACATAAAAATAAATAGATTTCTAATTTCTAATACAGGCATGATACCTACATATAAACCATATAATCATTCTTAGCAGATTAGAGCCTTTCTATTGACACCAAACATGGTATATTATATATGGATTATTGCAAATATGAAATATTAATATGAAAGATAGCCATAAACAGTCCCCTAAACCCAGAGAGCATCGCACAGGGTTTTTTGCGAGGATGGGTTCCTGAATTAGTGTTCTTGTCATATGGTGTTCGGTTACTGGTGAATATTTGCTTCAGGTTGGGGGGGCCGTCTGTAAGTAAGGATGGGCTTGCCTCCCAAGGCTTGAAAAAGTGTGGGAGCAACTTCTAGGATAGGTTGTAGGTCTTTGAATTTAGCCATATGACACAGACTAACACGGCACCAATGTTCCCTCTAATTTTTATAGGCTGTATGTGCAAAAAATTTCTTTTGTGCAAATTTTTGGAACCAGCGGCAAAATTTGTGTGCACTCTAGTGCATGTGGTCAAGCATCTGGTGAATCAGATTGTAATCCATCTCCCATTTATAAGTAGAAATTAAAAAATATTAGGACTGTTGAATTTTTTTGTGCATGCTTTATTTTGTCTTGCACATGGATTTCATGATGTATGCATGCACACATATGCAAAGCTTAGAGGGAACATACATGGCTAACCCTCTGGAAACTTCTACCATGCAAGACACTGAATTTAGCTGTATGACACAGACTAACACAGCTACCCCTCTGGAAATAAGAGCTTTTAGGTGATGCTCAACCTAATGCAGTCCTAGGAGCCATCAGACGAGGTATTTCCAGTAGAGAGAGGTTCTGGTGAGACCCCATCTGGCATATTGTATGCATTTCTGGTCCCCCATGTTTAAGAAAAACGAAGTCAAACTGGAACAGATGCAGAGAAGGGCTACAAGGATGATTTGCAGGATGGAACAGTGTTTCCCAACCAGTGAGCCCTGGCTCACAGGTGTGTCCTCATGCCTGAGCAGGTGTGCCACAGAATATTTTGAAAAACTACTCAAAAAGTTATGGATTGGATCATAAATATTCATGGATTCATTTGAAGACTATATGGTGGTGTGCCTCAAAATAATTAAAGGTCTCAAGGTGTGGTACAGCAGAGAAAAGGATGGGAACCACTGGAATAGAAAATCTGGATGGTTTTGAAATAAAATATCTGCCTTACGATTGGAGACTCAAAGAGCTTGTCTTGATTAACCTAACCTGGGGGGTTGGCAACTCGCAACTTCAGAGGTGCATGCAGTTCCCTGACTGCCCTCTTGTGGCTCCCTGGCAAGCCCCTCCAGGCAGGCAGCTATGCAATGGCTCTCCTAAGAACCGGATCAGCACAGATGAGTACTGGGGGGGGGTTAAAAAGGAGCTGGGGGAGGGTAAAAGAAAGGACAGGTAAAAGCGAAGCAGAAGCGGAGCAGGGAGAGGGGCTGGGAGGCTGGAACTAGTGGCTGGGCCACAGTGGCTGGACCTGGCACCCGGCTCAGGCCACTGATGATGGCCCCATGACTGCAGCCCTGGCTCAGGGCAGGAGTTCAGGCCATGGCTGCCTGGCCTCCTTGGCTTGAGGCCAAGCATTTTGGACACAGCTGCCCAGACCCATGGCTCAGGGCTGAGTGCTTTCACCATGGCTGCCTGACCCCTGTGGCTTGGGGTGAGGCATCGCTACTGTGGCTGCTCAGCCACCTTGAGTCAGGACCAAGTGTTTTGGCCGCAGTTGCCAGCCCTCCCCATGATCAAAGCCAGAAATAGTGACCATGGCTGCCCAGCCCCCTTAGCTTGAGGCTGCATGTTTTCACTGAAGCTGACCAGGCCTGTGGCTCAGGACCAGGCATGGCAGCTGTGGCTGCCCAGCCCCCTTGAGTCATGGATGAGGAGCCACAGCCACTGCTGCCTGCACTCTCATGCTCTGAACCAGGCAGCCACAGCTGCGACTAGGAGCCACAGCCACAGTTGCCCACCTTCCCCCCCCCCGTGGTCAGCAATGGGCAGCCACAGCTGCGACTGCATGACCCCAAGCATGGGGGAGCCTAGTAGTCATAGCAAAAACACCTGGCCCCCTTGCATCAAGCCTAGGCAATCTTGTCGCAGCTGCCTGGCTCCCCATTCTCAGGGATGGGGAGCCACAGCCACAGCTGCTCAGCCCCAAGCATGGGGGGGGCCAGGCAACCACAGCAAAAATGTCCGACCCCCTTGAGTAGGACCCGGGTGTTCCCGCCATGGCCACCCAGACCCCACACTCAGGGCCAGGCAGCCACAGCCATGTCTACGTGGCTCCCCCATTGTTGAGGATGGGCCACCACAACCACAGCTGCCCAGCTCCCCCATGCTCCGGGCCAGGAAGCTACAGCCGTGGGTGCTTGGCGCTGGGCAGCCAAGGCCTGCTCCCCTTGCTCAGGGACAGGGAGACACAGCGACAGCTGCCTGCCCTCCCGTGCTCTGGGCTGAGCAGACACAGCCATGGCTGCCCAGCCCCAAGCATAGGGAGCTTGGCAGCAGTGGCAAAAATGCCTGGCCCCCTTGAGTCACGCCCGGGTTTTCTCACTGAAGCTGCCCAGTTGCCCATGCTCAGGGCTGGGCAGCTACAGCCGCAGCTACACAACCCCCAGTTTTGGGGGACAGACAGCCATAGCCATAGCTGGTCAGCCTCCTGTGCTTGAGGCCAGGTGTTCTACCCATGGCTGCCTGTTCCCTTGTGCTTAAGGCCACTTGTTCTCACCATGGCTGCCCAACCCCCACTTGTTCTGGGGTCAAGCCTTGTGGCCACAGCAGCCTGGCCCATGAGCTCAAGCCAGGCACTTTCACTGCAGCTGTCTGGCACCCGTGGCTCAGGGTCAGGCATGGCAGCTGCAGCTGCCCAACCCATTGAGTTGGGACTGGGCATTTTGGTCACGGCTGCTGGCCTTTCCCATGATCAGGGGCAGAAATGGCAACCATGGCTGCCCAGACCCCTATGCTCAGGCACAGGCCTTCTCACAGTGGTTGTTGGCCCCTTTTAGTCAGGGCCAGGCATTTTGGCCACAGCTGCCCAGCCAATGTGGGTGGGACCAGCTGTGTTCGCTGTGGCTGACAGAGCCTGGCACATGGCTTGGGGCCCCCATGGTGGCCACAGCAGCTGGCACTGGTGCAGGGCTACGGCAAAATAAGAGCTGGGGGCAATGTTGCCTGTAAGCCACAGAGGCAGGCAGGTGGACAGCCCTCACCACTTTCCCACGCAGGGAACGATGCCGGCCATGCACAGCCAGTAGCCATGACCCCTACCAAGTCAAAGGACACAGTCTTCCTGCTGGCAGAGAGCTCCCTCCAGGCTACGAGCTTTTAAAACTCTTGCCCTCAGCATGCCCTGACTGAGCATGCTCAGAGCATTGGGCAACCAGCAGGGAAAGAGCACAGGAGCATAGGGGGAAAAACTGGGTCAAGCTGACTTGTGGGGGGGGGACTGGGAGGGTAGGCAGGTGGGTTGTGGTGAGAGGAAGGGATTGGGCCAGGTCAGGAAGGGACTGGGGGGATTAGCCTCACAAACTGCCGTGCAGCGAACAGCAAAATAACTTGCTCAGCTGCACCAGCACCTTAGAGGGAACATTGCCGGTGGGGAGAAAAGGGAGGCTGGGGTGAGGGGATGTTGGGAGCGTGGACGGAAGGGGTGGTGCATTGTGGGGCATGCGTCTGGCAAGGGAGATGGTGTTCTTGCACCCTAGGGTCTTGCACCCTGAGGTCAAGTCACATTTATTCCTCCCCATGTCTCACGCCTCCCCAGCCTGTGCAGCTCCTCCCCACAGCACAGAAGGAGCCCAGTCCTACCCCCTACCTGCCCCAGAGATGGGGTATTTATAGGGGTGGTCAGATCCACTGGCCCCACTGCTGGGCTACAGGGGGGCTGATCCTGTGCCAGAACCAGATTACAGAAATCCTCGCCTTGGTTGCCCAGTTTCAGGGCACATCCTGGCACTCCCATCCTCCCACTGCGTGGGCCAGAGTGGCATTGGTGTTGGGGCTGTGGCCATAAGCCACCCTCTGCTGCTCTGCATGCAGGTCAGACCCACCCTGGAAACTAGTGTCCTCACGCTGTCCCACCCCACATCCTGGCTCCAGTCCCCCACCACAGAAGTGAACTGGCCCCTTCTAGCACAGGGCGCCACCCCACCACCAGTCTGGTGCTTGCAATGGGACGGTGGGGTACCTAAAACTGGGCAGCCCAGGCTGAAGCCCCTCTAATCCAGTCCTGGTGTGGATTTGGCCCTGATGCGGGACCAGCCCCAGCCCCAATGCAGCCTGACAGCAGGGCCTGAGGGCCTGGCCACCCCTCCAAATGCTCCTACCCTGGGCAGTTGGAATGTGGGGCTGGGGCTGGGGCTGGGGCTGGGGCTGGGGCAGGGGTCCTTCCTGCCCTGTGTGTGAGGCTGAACAGTGGATAGGAGGCCAAGGCTACCGGTTGGGAGTGGGCCTGGGGCCTATGCCCCTGCTTTGTATTTTACCTGGCAATGCCCCTTGTGAAAGCCCTTAAAATGTATTCCACAACCTCCTCTGTTTTCAGCATCCACCCCAGCATCTCTACTTCTGCTTTTTGTATTGTATGAGTGTTCAGTTTTAGACAAAGCTGTTTCATGGTGTGTGCAATGAAAACTAGACGTGAAAACTAGTATTCAGTTTAAAATTAAATTGAAATTATATGAAGGGTTGGATGCCTGCAAAAAAGAGGAACATGAACATGAAAGACAAGAATTCAGAAATGAATTGATTGAATTCCTCGCATTTATACCCACCTCAGCTGTGTTCTCATTATGTTTAATTTGAAATGAAAAATTGGCTCACAACACAAAGTCAAATCTCGAGAGGCATTTTTCACACAAACATGTTTCATTTCCTGAGAAGTATCCAACTGAAGATTCCAGAAAGAAGAGGATTAAGGAGCTAATGCACAAAGCAAAGCAAAGCAAGAATAGCTTCTCAAAATCAATGGAATCACCAAATAGGACAACTGCCACCACCTTTATGGCAACCCAAGTGATTGTGAAGCATGAACATCCATTCACAGATGATGATTACTTAAAGAAGTGCTTCATTAAAGTATCAGAGGAGCTGTTTGCAGATTCCAAAAACAAAAAAGAAGTCATTCAGAAATTTAAAGATATGCCTTTGTCTGCAAAGACAGTTAGAATTTTCCAGAAGGGTAGCCGTGTTAGTCTATGCATACCAAAAGCAGCGAGAGTCCTGTGGCACCTTATAGACTAACAGATTTCTTTGAGCATAAGCTTTCATGGGCTACAACCCACTTACTCAGATGCAAGATGAAGTGGGCTATAGCCCATGATAGCTTATGCTCAAAGAAATCTGTTAGGCTATGTTCACACACAAGTGCTTATTTCAAAACAAGCTGTTTCGAAACAAGCCTGTTTTGAAATAAAGCCTTATTTTGAAACACCTTATTTTGAAATAACAAAAAAGTGTTTTTGAAATAAGGGAAAAGGAGGGAATCAAAATAGCATGTCCAGTGTGACATGCTATTTCAAAATAGGAGAGGGGAGGGGGAGGGAGGCCCTGTGCTGGGCCAGGGAAACCCCGCCCCCGGGATTCCCCTGCGGCTCCGGCCGGGGCAAAGGGGGGGCTCCCCCTGCCCCCCCCCCGCTGCCTCTGCAGGGGGCAGGGATGCTCCCCCTGCCCCCCCCCGCAGGTCTGGCCTCGGGCAGGGGGGCCTCCCCCACACCCCTCCGCACGGCCCCTGCCGGGTGCGGGGACGCTTCCTCCATCCCCCCGTGCGGCTTCTGCCGGGCGCAGGGGGGGGTGCTTCCTCCGCCTCCCCCGCACAGCTTCTGCCTGGTGTGGGGGGGCTCCCACCGCGCCCCCCACACACAGCCCCTGCCAGGTGCAGGGGTGCTTCCTCTACCCTCCCTGCGCGGCTTCTGCCCAGCGCAGGGGGGCTTCCAAGGCCACCCGGGTGGGTCTGGAGGAAGCCCCCCTGCACCCGGCAGAAGCCGTGCGGGGGAGCGAAGGAAGCCCCCCGTGCCAGAGGAAGCCCCCCACTGCACCCAGCAGGAGCCGCACGGGTTGGCGGAGGAAGCCTGGGGGGACGGGGTGCCCCATGCTTGGGGGCAGCCCCAGCCAGCTTACCCCCCTTCCCCTTGCTGGGGGTAGGGGGGATGAAGGGGGCTGAGGCTCCCGTCCCCCCCTGCTCCCAGTATGGGGCCACAGGGGGAAGCCGGCTGGGGCACCCTCTGACCCCCTGCACCCCACTCAGCACCCTGGCCAGAGTGCTGATCCCTGGACAGGGTGCTGAGGGAGGGGTGGGACCTTCCCCCCAGGGTGCTATGGACCCTGGGAGGAAGGTTCTTGTTATTTCGAAACAAGGGTTGTTTCAAAATAACATTTCCAAACGGCTTATTTCAAAACCACTGGTTTCGAAATAAGCCTCCTTTCGACAGCAAAGTGGGTTTAAGCTGTTTCGAAAGGAGGGCTCTTGTTTCGAAACGAGGAGCTCCCTCCTTTCGAAACAAGAAAACGTCGTTTGGACATAGGGACTTTCATTTCGAAACAACCAGTGTTGTTTCGAAATAAAAGCCCTGTGTGAACACACCCTTAGTCTATAAGGTGCCACAGGCCTCTCGCTCCTAAAGACAGTTAGGAACCACCAGTAAAAATGGCCACAGACATCAGCAGTGAGCAGATCAGGGACATTAATTCAGCTCTGGCCTACTGAATCACATGTGATGAATCATGTGATGTTGATGCCATAGCACAGGTTGCCCTCGTCTGCAGATATGGAACATGGCCTCACTAGAAACGCAAATCGAACTAACATGTCCATGTACAGGACTTGCTAGTTTGATTTAGGAAGGGGCACCAGGAGAAATGTGGCAACATGGCACCCAAGAAGGACCATGCCCCCATCCAATACATAGAAAGAGGAAAGAACCCTGGGACAGAAAAGGTCAAACCACATTAATTCAATCTAACAGTTGGTTTGAATTAACATGGTTCCATTGGGTTAATTCAAACTAATAAGTTCAAATTAACCATTACTTAGAAGTTAAGAGAGGTTTTGTAACTTTGAAGTAAGGGCTCATTACTCTGAACTAAAGCATTGCTTACTTCAAAGTAATGAAAACCAGTGTGCCTGTGCACAAATTTAGTTTGAATTAATCCTCATTAATTTGAACTAAATTCCAAGTGTAGACACAGCCTTAAAGAAATAGGTTCTCTTGACCCCAAAGGGTCAGCCACATCATGCAGAACAATACAGGCTTGGATCTTACCCAAAATACCACACTGTGAGCCAATCATTTAATAACTAAAACCAAAGGTTAATATAAAAAGAAAAGAAACAAAACATGAGAGATGTTAAAAAGTCAAGGTGAATCACATACATACAAATGATTTAGAGTAGTGGTTCCCAACCTGTGGTCTGTGGACCACTGTTCGTCCATGAGGGTACTGCAGGTGGGCCATGGAGGAGGCAGGAAAGATAATTATCGCAGGTAAATGTACTGTGACAACTGCAGTATATTTTTGAGTGAGCATAATAAATTATTAGAAATAGCTGTGTTTTTAATACCTTTTGATATACAAGTTTGACTCCCATCAGCCACAGGCTTTGTTAAAATTTTTTTAAAAGGTTTGCTTACCTGGTGGTCCACAAAAACTTTGGATGATGAAGTAGTGGTTCGCAAAAAGGAAAAGGTTGGGAACCACTGATTTAATGTCTATAGAAAGTACATGGAAGAATTTGGAATTTGCAGGTTAGTCCAGTTCCTCTGGTAGACAGCCAGCACCTGGGTGGGTCTCAGTCTTTTGCCTAGTCACAGGGGAATAGTTCAGGAGATGGGTTTTGATTGTAGACAAGAGTCTGAAGGCAAAATGGAGTTGGGGCTCCTGCCTTTTATCACCTCTGGCCTTCCCCATGCTCTGCAGAGTCTTTGCAAATCAAAAAGGAGTTGAGTTACACAGTCAGTCCGGGTGACTCACTGAGCAGGTTTCTCCTTGGGCCCACAGTCCATGTGAGCTCCCTGAATGGGCCATTAAGGAGATAATGGTTACACACATGCTGTGCGGGTGTTTTCCAGAATCACACAGGTTGAACTATAGATATAATAAACATATTTACATCTTTGAATACAGATACAATTTCTACACAAACAAATGACTCCGCGGCACCTAAAAATTAACAAATTTATCTTTTGCATGAGCTTTCATGGGAAAAATCCCACTTACCACATAATCATTCCTAGCAGGTTACAACCTTTTTATTGGTCCCAAGCTTGGCATAGCTCTTGTGGATTATTGCAACCATGAAATATTCATATAAAAATTATCTTAAATGATCCCCTAAATCCCAACATCATCACACCGAGATCATGGAAGTGATGACCCTGGTTGTGCAAATCGTCAACAAAATAATGGCAAAAGAACTGAACCACTGACTGTTCTCCAAACTTCTTGAAGAGGTCAACTGCCAATATTTCCAGGGCTGGCTCTACCATAGGAGCAGAAAGAGACATGGCTTCATGTGACAATTCCTAGGGGCATCGCCACTAGCCTCCCTGAAAATCAGGCCGGCTCCCACCTATTTAACACTTTCCTAGCAGTGCAGGCACTGTTAGTCAGCCTGCAGCTTAAGTCATGTAGGCAGAGGGCATGTTAAATCCCTCTGCAGGCAGACACTACAGATTTAAAGGAATGCATCCCTTTACAATGACTCACAGTCCAAGAGGGATAACACTAGGTAAGGAGGGTGGGTGGACACCAACCGTTGGGGCTGCAGGAAGCTCCAGTCCCAGGTGGAGTGGCCTGGGAGTTGCAGGAAGCTCAAACACTCCCCACCCCCCTCAAACTCAAACAGCCTGACTGGGGCTCTCTCCTCTCTCCCATCTTCCTCTGCACCGAGCCCAAGCAGCAGTGTTCCCTGGGGGGACCAGGAGGAGCTGGGGCCAGAGCCACCTGTTTCTTGAAGTGGCACCCAGGACAGTGAGTTCAGTGGGGTTCTAGAGATTGTTGTTTCAGGGCCAAGTCAGCAGGGAAACAAGGAGAACAGGGAAAGCAAGGGGCACAGGGTTTTTAGGAGTTTGTTTCCCCCATCTTCAAAGCATATGACAAAGTGGGATTTTCTCCCAGGAAAGCTCATGCAATACATAAATTAATTAGTCTTTAAGTGCCACAGGACTCCTTGTTTGTTTTTCAGCTCCTGGCAGTCACTTCTATGTAGATAAGGTTGGATCTGAGCACAGTTATCTAGTCTGTGTAATGAAGAGGGAAGACACAGACTTTTGGACTGGTGACAGCATTCTTTTTTCTCTTCCAGTGTCATCAAGTTTCCCTTGGTGGTCATTGGGGTACGGGAGGGAGAGAATACCAGGGCTTGCTTACAGCAATATGATCTTGTTTAAAACCAATGACATGTCTCTAGTTTAAAAAGAAAAATAAAGTTAAAAAATACACAGAAGGACAGCATTTCCTAGAGCACTGGGCTTGGCACTTGGGTGACCAAAGGTCTCTTTCTGGCTCTGCCCCAACCTGCTTGGGAAAGTCACTTTTCCTTCCTGGGACTCAGTTTCCTCACCTGCAGAATAAAAATGGCAATGAGACTTACCTCCCTTTGACAAATGCTTTGAGATCTACAGCTGAAAACTGCTAAATACACACTGAAATAATCCCTCACTCCTGTTAGATTTAGCCCTTACAGCATTCTTCATCTCAATGCACTTTGCAAAAGGGGGCTAGGGAGGGCCCCCCCCCAACAGAGCCCAGACAGTGTGGCTGGGGTCTCGCCCCATTTCTCCCCTCCCCCCAAGCCCAGATGGCATTGCAATGGGGGGGCCTGAGGGTGGCTGTATCACTCCCCTACAATACTAGCAGCAGGATCTCTTCAGGGAACAAGGCAATAGGCCACATTTATTTGTAAATGTAAAAAAAGACAACCACCAAACCTGACACACAACTACATAACAGCCAGCTTAGTCTAGTTCAATAAAAACAAACAAGGAGTCCTGTTGCATTTTTAAAGCCTAACACATTTATTTATCACACAAAATTTTGTGGGAAAAAAATCCCACTTCATCAGATGCTTTGAAGATGAAGGAAATTACAGAATTCTGAATTTCCCTCATCTTCAAAGCATCTGAAAAAGTGGGAGAAGCTCATGCAATAAAAAAAATTGTTAATCTTTAAGTGCCACGGAAATCCTTGTTTGTTTTTACAAAGATATGCTCATTGAGGTGGCTCAGACGAGACAAAGAAATCACCTCTGCCAAAATGGGAGGGGTGAGGAGTGAAAACAAACTCTTCCAAGTGTCAAAGGGGCATCCTTGTTAGTCTAGTTCAGCAAAAAAGCAAGGTGGCCTGTGGCACTTAAAGACTAACAAATGTATTTATCACATGCGCTTTCATGTTTTCGTCTTCTTCAAAGGCTGCGTTCACACAGCCTCCTTATTTCGAAACAACGGAGGTTGTTTTGAAATAAGGTTTCGGCTGTTCACACGACACACAGTTGTTTCAGAACAACGGGAACCATTGTTCCGAAACAACCGCATTGTTTCAAAACAAGTTAAACCTAGTCTGTGGGCAAAACAACGTTGTTTCACAACGGTTGTTTCGAAACAACACTATGCGAACATGTTGTTTCGAAACAACGGTGGTTTCGAAACAACTTGTTTCGAAACAACCGTCGTCTGAACATGATGTTTTGAAACAACAGTGAGTCATTTTGAAATAACTGTTGTCCAGAATTGCTATTTCGATTCCAGCTTTTCTCCTTATTTCGAAGTGACTTTTTTGCTAATTCGAAATAAGTCATTTCGAAATAAGGCGTTATTTCGATACAAGTTGTTTCAAAACAACCATATCGAAATAACCCCCTGTGTGTGAACACAGCCAAAGGCTATGTCTACACACACATGGTTATTTCAAAATAAGTATTTCAAAATGAGTTATTTCGAAATAAAATCCTTATTTCAAAATAAGTTAATTCAAATTAACAAAATGTTAATTCGAATTAAGGGAAAGCCTGCAATCCAAATAGCTGTTATTTCAGAAGGGATCTTTCGAAATACAGCCATTTGGACCTGTTGTTTCGAAACAACAGGTCTAAAGTCGTTATTTCGAAATATCCGTTTCGAAATAATGGACGTTTCGATGGGGGGGGCAGGTTTTACTTTTTCGGAAGGACAATCCTTATTTCGAAAGGACGAGGTCCGTCCTTTCGAAATAAGGAAACGTCATGTAGACCAAATTTTTTTTATTTCGAAATAATGGGTGTTATTTCAAAATAAAAGAGCCGTGTAGACATGCCCAAAGAGTCTGACAAAGTGGGATTTTCTCCCTCAAAAGCTCATGCAATAAATAAACTTGTTAGCCTTTAAGTGCCACAAGGCTCCTTGTTTGTTTCTTGTTCCAAAACTCTCCCCCACCCCCTTTGTGGGCAGAGGTGATACCATTGTCTCTTCTGATCCACCTCATTTGGCCTGTTTTTGCTGCTTCCCTCAGGTATTTGCCTGCTGCTGGGAGAGAGGAAAAAGACAAGGAGTTGTGTGGCACTTAAAGACTAACAGATTTTTTTTTGCATGAGCTTTCATGGGAGAAAATCCCACTTCGTCAGATTCTGTAAAGTTCCCCCATCTTCGAAGCATCTGATGAAGTGGGGATTTCTTCCATGAAAGCTCATGTGAAAAATAAATCTGCTAGTCTTTAAGTGCCACAAGACTCCTCGTTTTTCTTTTTTTTGTTTTGTTTTTTTTTTTTGCTGGACTAGACTAATACAGCTGCCCCTTTAGAACTTTGCTGAGGGAGAGGTCTGTTTCCCTCTCCCAGACTCCCTGAGCCATGCTAAACATGCTGCATTTCTGTGCACAGGCAAGAAGTTGTAGGAAACATGGTATCATACTAATCATGTAGAAAAGGTTAGGAGCATCCATAAAGAAATATAGCATGGTGTAATTGGCAACAAATCATACAATCGGTTTAGAAGTGAAAACGAAAATCATGATATAGATCATAACCTAGGATGCACAGATGTGCATCCCATGACAGCAGGGTACTGCAGAAATGGAAAGACAGACAGCCCTTGTTCCAAAGAACTTACAGGCTAACCAGTGAAGGTATAGAGAAAAGAAGTGATGTTTCACAAGACCCATAGGAGGTGAGAGACAGAGCTGGTCTGGAGCCCAGGATGTGTCCTGGATTTTTAAGATCTCATCTGAAAGATTATTGCACAGTAAACTGCTTAGAATTCCACCTGGCTACCTCATAGGGATAGCAAACCAAGATGATCCTGATACAGTTCAAACCTGCAGGAGCCAAACCTGATGTTTAGATCCCCAAACCCTTCCTTCCTGAAGACAAATTCCAAAGAGGTTGCGGTGAGCTATGTGGCACATTAGTCTTTAAAGTGCCACAAAACTCTGCTTTTTTTGCTGTTGTTTGCTCTGTGGCCTTTGGGAAATCATGTGCATCAGGTAAGTTTTCAAAAGTAGACACTGATTCTCTCCGCCCACCTCTCCCCCACATTGCCTCAGTTTTTGGGTGTTGTCTTGAGACACCTCGGGACCAAGAAAGAGCAAAATTTTAGTAAGTTTGTAGATAATAAATGTTACTTATTAATTATATTTAAATTCATCAATATTATTTTATTTTGATATTTAGATTAATAGAATGAATTAATCTTGCTATTTGAATTTTTGGTTGTAAATGCACTTTGGAAAACTTTTTTGAAGTTACATGAATGAGATGGGGGGGCACCAAAGCAAAATTTGGCTTGGGGCCACAACCTCTTGAGCCAGCCCTGAATTTTCCCACTTTGTCAGATGCTTCGAAGATGGGTGAACTTATAGCATGGAATGAAAATAAATGCAAGGGGGTGTAAAACATAGGATCAGGTCATACAGTAACAGCAAATCAAAGCAATTGTTAGGTTCAAACCATGGGAAGCCTGAAGTCAAATTACCTTTAGTAATGAGAAAAGAACCCATAGTCTCGATTCAGTCCTGCTTCATTGGGAGACAGACCTCTCCTTGCCTACAGACAGCTGCCCAATCTTAAACAGATACTCACCAGCAACTACAGACCTAACAACAGAAACATTAAAGCAGGCACACACCCCTGCAACAAACCACGCTGCCAAGTCTGCCCACATATCTGCACAATAGATACCATCATAGGTCCTAATCAAGCCTGCTACTCCATCAAAGGCTCCTTTACCTACTCATCTACTAAGGTGATCTATGCCATCACGTGCCAGAAATGCCCCAACACCTTATACATTGGACAAACAGGATGATCACTGCACAAAAGAATAAATGAACACAGAGCTGCTATCAGATATCACAAAACAAAGAAAGCAGTTGCTGAGCACTTCCATCTTTCTAATCACTCAATAAATGATTTGTTAATGACTGTCATCAGAGATGTGGCTGGGACATCAAGACTTCAAAGAGAATCAGCTGAACTCGAATTAATATGCAAGCTAAATTCTGTGAAAGCAGGACTGAATTGAGACTATGGCCTCTTGGACGTGGGCGTAGTCTTGCTGCAGAACCTTTATCTTTCTGCGCACTTGCTCCATCGTGCCCCTGTGCCCCTTTGCAGCCACAGCCTGGGCAATCACCACATAGATCTCCCCCCCCCGCCAAATGCTGAGGAGGCTGAGGACCTCCTTGTGGCCCCAAACAGGAGCTCTCCTGCACTGCTGGCTAGCTGTCCTGGCCTCTGCCGTGGCTGCCCAGGCTGCAAACAGCAGGCCGTGCAGGTGGGGTCTGCCTGTGAGGGTGGGGAGGGGTGGTGGCCAGGGCAGGCACTTCCCTCCTGCTGCCGTGCACTCTGGAAGGAAGATTGTTAAACCTGCTTTTAATTCAAACTAACAGTTAGTTCAAACTAAAGCAACTCCATAGCATTAGTTCAAACTAATAAGTTCAAATTAAAAGCAAGTTTTACAACTTCAAAGTAAGCATTCATTACTTCAAGCTAAGTAATTCCTTAGTTCAAAGTAATGAAAACCAGTGTGGTCATGCACTAATTTAGTTTGAATTAATCCTCATTAATTTGAACTAAATTGCAAGTGTAGACATAGCCACAGAGACTGAATGCATGAATGAGAATTGGACCTAAAGACAGGAAGGAATATGGTGGTCAGACAGACAGAGCTGCTCCCTGGCATTGACATCCCTCACACCCATTCTCTCTTTCCCACCAACAAGTGAAGTGGCTTTTCTCCACCATGGAGCAAATGAAGCTGGTAAACAGTTCCGAACACAAGAATGTGATCCCACCTTTGGTATAGGGGGCACTGTCCCCACACACTCAGAGAGAAGGTGTCAGGACATCATACTGAGCCCCACAGCTGACCCCATCTATACTGTATCCCTGGCAGACCCCTCTGGAGAGAGAGGGGAGTTCACCCTCCTGTGTCCTAATCAGCCCTTAGCAGAAGGCGATGCTGCCCCATTGGCAGCGGGGCACAGACCAGACTCCAGCTCATACCATGCAGGTAACCAGCACCACCTAGACACGAAGCAATTCTAGTCCCATCCTCCTGAGTCCATGAATCCCCTATTGTGGTTTTGATTGGGGCCAGTGCACCCTGGAGGGATAAAGGACTTGTGTTCAAATCCCCCAGCACTGGGCTAGATGGGGGCTGATGTGGGCCCTGTATGCTATTCTTGGACCACTTTGCCGGCCCTGGGGCTGGATTGCAGATGCCTTTCTTGCTGTTCCTCTGAATATTGAGTATTTAGTGCCCTGCTCTCTTTTTGTGTGTGACTTTTGTTGTTTGCACTGAGTGACAGTAAATATATGAATAAACATTCAGCACTGGCTACTTGTGGTTCACTACCTCGATCCCTGATTTTTGTGAACCCAAGACCTGCCAGTGAGCTGTTCCTTGTCTATAAAGGGCACCACCAGGTAAACTGGGTGAGGGGCTCCTCTTAAACTGGCCCCAGAGAGAACAGAGGTGCTTACTCCAACCAAGAGAGGTGCATCAGCCAGGGAAGAAAGAGACTGACTCACTCCTGGAACAAGTTATTAAACCCTCAGTTTTGAGGATAATAGGGTGGTAAGGAAGAGCTGGTAGGGATCTGTAGAGAACAATTCATGTCAAACCGACCAAATATCCTCTGCTGGCAAATTGATGGGCTGAGTGGATGGTGCAAAAGCCACTGATGTGACAGATCTTGGTTTGTAATATTTTTCACAATGTCTAACATGCCATTGGCCTAAGCAAGCTAGGAAAATGGGGTCTAGAGGAAATTACAGTAAGGCTAGTGCGCAAGTTGTTGAAAGACTATACCCGGAGTGTAGTTATCAATGGTTTGCTGTTAAGTGGGGACAGTGTATGTAGCGGTATCCCACAGGGGACATTTCTGTGCTGTCCAATACCAGCCAGTATTTTTATTAACAACTTTGTGATAGACTGTGTCAAGGCTCCCAGCCCCAGGGGATATTCTGGCACACTACCCATGTAGATCCCTGAAAGGTCATGCCAGGTGATAATACAATCCAGGAGCCTCTCTGGCCATAGCTGGAGGGTAACTTTAGGGGAGAGGATTAACACCATAGACTGGGAATTTCAAACACATGGCCTATGGCTGCATGCAGCCTGTGGAAACCTCCTGCTGCCCCCTGATCACCCCTAGAATCCAAGGGCTCCCAACCCCTTCCACCTGTGGATCAAAAGTGTCCTGCAGGGCTTTTCAACTGCTGAGACCCTCAACTGTCTGGAAGCTCAGCATCGGCAAGGCTTCCAGGGTGAGGTGGGCCGAGCTGCATCAACAGACTCCCTAGCATTATTAGCTACTGCCACCTGGGAGCCGCACCACTGACCCTGCAGTGACAAGTCAAGCACCTGGAGCAGGCTGCTTCCAGACAAGTCTCAGGTGTGGAGACTCAAAGACTGGCTTGGGAGTGTGGGGAGAGTTTATGGGAGGCTGTGCCCTTGGAGAGCTCTAGGAAGCCCCGCTGTCAGCAATAATGTGCACCAGGCAGGAGAGTGCTTCCCCTGCAGCTGACCATAATGCAGCGAAGGCCAGGTAGGGGGCTGCTTTCCCAAACTGCTGGCCTCAACGTGGCGAGGGCCAGACGGGGGCCTGCTTTCCCTCCACCAGCCACAACGCAGGCAGGGCCAGGCAGGGGGCTGCTTCCCCCACCACTGGCCAGAACACCACCAGGGCCGGGCAGAGGGGTGCTTCCCCTGCCGCCACTGCCCAGAGCATGGCCACCATGCCCGGGCAGGAGAGGTGCTTTCCCTGCCACCAACTGAGTGTGGCCACCATGGCAAGGGGGAACTGGATCCATACAGCAACGGGCATCTGTATCTGTCCCTAGCCGCTGCAGAAAGGCAGCTGGGGATGGATCTCGCTTCTTGCCACCAAACCAGATTTGGCCCCGAGCAAAAGGCACTTTTCAAGGTGTGGCCCTCAAGCCAATATCCTAGTCCTCATGCAGCCCTCTTGTTGATTTGAGTTTGATACCCCTGCCATAGATGAAGTCAGGAGCGTCATTGCCCTGGGGAAAGACCCAGGGCCTTGGTCCCACCCCCTGGCCCTGATCTGGAGCCAGGGCTCTGGGCCCCTGCCGCCACCAGCCCAGACCCAATTCCTGGCTGGGAACAGGCGAAGCAGTGGCTGCCATGGGTGGCCCAGTTCAGATCGTTGGCCAGGAGAGGCAAGTGCCGCTGTAGCCTGCCCGGCCCTGGATACCAAGCCAGCAACGGGGCTGGGAGAAGCAGGGGGTTGAGCCAGCCATTCGGGGCACTGGCACCAGGACTTGTGGCACATGCCCCACATGCCAGATGCCAGTGATGCCCCTGGAAAAAGTCCTAGGGAAGTCCCAGGAGAGCCAATAGGAACAGAGTCCAGTTTTTTTAATTGGAAGAGCACCCCTTCCTGTTACCTTTTGGGCTGGAAAAACGCTCCTGGAAGGACTGGTAAGGAGATCCAAGGTACCAGGCATGCAGAATGCAGCAACATTCACTTCTAAGAAGAAATTATCCATGCTTGAGTAGAACAGGGAATGCTTAGCTAGACACTTTCAGGTTAGGGTTACTATACATCCAGTTTTTCCCAGACATGTTATTTTTTGTTCTTATTCATCCATCCAGGAGGAATTCTCAAATACCTTAAAAACTTCCAGGATTTTTTATTTTGTTCCCTTATTCCAGGAGCTCCAAACTCATGAGCTGTAGCTGGACCACAGGGAGTTGTGGCCAGACTGGGGAGTTCACAAATCTCCCACCCTGAGCATGCAAAGGGTAGCCGTGTTAGTCTAGTAAAGTGAAAAAAGCAAGGAATCTTGTGGCACTTAAAGACTAACAGATTTATTTATCACATGAGCTTTCATGGGAGAAAATCCCACTTCATCTGTTAGTCTTTAAGTGCCACAAGCCTCCTTGCTTTTTTTGCATACAACACAGTGTCAACTGGGGAAGCATTAAAATGTGATGCTGGTCAATCTGCCAACAGTCAGGGCCATCCAGCTGAGAGCCCAGGACGGGGAGGTGAGACCCTGGGATTTACAATGGATGAGGCCAGCATGTCTCCTTGTAGGGGGAGGGTGAAAAGTGACTCTTATCCACCTCAGGAGACAGCACTGGCTCTGGAGAGCTGTGCCTCAGGGCAGGAACCAGAGATGGCAGCTAAGCAAGAATTTGTAGGGGTGCATTCTGTAAGTTCCCCATCTTCAAAATGTCTGACAAAGTGGGATTTTCTCCCACAAAAGCTCATGGATAAATAAATGTGTTAGTCTTTAAGTGCCACAGGGCTCCTTGTCTGTTTTACTGATGCATTTGTGCTAAATACACCAGCTGCCGACTGCAGCAGCACAGAGAGATCACGATAACCACTTAGGAGAGGGAGTGGGGAAGGAATGCAGTGCTGTTCAGGGGAACCACTGAGTAACCCCAAGGAGGGGAAGGAACTTCCTACACATGTATAGTCCAGGAACTGGGGAATGGATCCATAAGGAGTCAACCTGGCATTCAGGATTCTTCCCAGATTCTTGTTACCCCTGATGCTGGGATGCCAACACCACAAGGATCCAAGAGGATGTTGGTGGGGGCAAAAGGTTAAACCACCCACCCCTGAAACCAGACTGCCTGGACAAAGGGTGCAGCATGGGCACGTACTGGTAAGCATTCATGTATGAGAACAATTTCATATGGATGTTATATGAAGTGGTAGGAATACAGATTTGCATGAAGTCTTTGTAGTTAGATGTACTGTGTGTAGATTTTCAGTAAAATTTAGTGCATGTACTAAAATGGCAAATGGAGAAACTGAGGCACGCAGTCTCATTACTGTAATGGTATAACTCCAAAAGGACTTCAAGGGCTCTGCCCCCATATTAGCCAGTGGCTGACTCCTTTGACAGTTTTGAAAGGGAAGATGTGACAGGATGCACATCAATGCACCCCTAGGGTATGTCTGCTTAACTTTTCCATTGGCTTATGCACTCTGATTGTATGATTGTATGCCAATTAGGTGATGCAGGGTATTAATGTGGTATTGTGTTTCCTGCAGCATCATTTATGTGCACAGATGTATAATATGTTTTACACAGCTCAGGGTGGGGAGGGGGAGAAACACAGAATGCTCATCCAGCAACATGTAAACAACCAAAGCTGTGAGCAAGCAAGTACCTAGAGGAGGTAACAAAGAATATGCAAACTGAGTTCCCTGGCTCAGACGAGATGAAGAGGTCACCTCTGCCTGGAAAGGGAGGGATCAATGGGGATGGAAACAATGAGAGACACTCGTAACGATTTGGGAATTTTTGCCTCAGAATCTCCATCCTGAAATAACTTCAAGCAAGAGCTGAGTCCTGCCTGGCCTCAGGCAGAGACTGGCTGTACAAACATCTGAGAGCCAAACATCTGAACCATAAACTTGGACAATGAGGTCAGTTTAGGTAGAGATATTAGGTTAGTATGCATGTGTGATCTTTAGAGCAGCAGTTCCCAGCCTTTTCTTTGCTGTGGCACACCTTGATACCTTCAAATTTTTCAAGGCATGCCACCATTAAAAAAAAACATGAATATTCAAATTAGCTCAAAATAACTTATAAATATTCATGAACCATAGCACAGTGGTTCAGAAATGCAGCTGTGTGGAGTAGTAGGGGTAGCAGAACAGGGGTGGCAAGACATGGGAGGTCAGGAGTTGTGTTCAGTGGTAGGAGTGTGTGGGGAACAAAGCAGGGCAGGAGTGGCGAAAAAGGACAAGGGCAACCATGTGGGGAACAGCACAAGGATGGCAAGAGAGGAGAGAGGAAGGGAGAACAAGAGTGGCTTTGTGGGGGAACAGGGGGAAACCTGGGGAGTGGGAAGGTAGGGCAGGTGAGCATGGTGCAGCACCCACTTCCCTCTTCTCCACAGTGGCTCCCTGCCACCCTGGGCAAACCCTCACCCCACTGCAGCTCCCTCCCATCCCAGTGGGTCCTGTTCCTCCCCTCCCCAAGCTCTCTGCTGCCCGTGATGGACCCTCATCACTGCAGGAGCCAGAACTAGCCCTCCAGCCCCCAGCTACACCCCCCCAGCTACACACACCCCAAACCAAACAGCCACCCCACAACCCCTGCTACACACCCTCTGCTACACATCCACGCCTACCCACATCTCCTACACACACACACACACCCTGTCCCACACAACCCCCAGCAGTCCCCCTCAAAGCCCTTACCTTGGCTGTTTGCAGGCTGGCTGACCAGATGGGAGCTGCTTCCAGCCACAAGCTGCTCTGCCCCACAGGGGGAAGATTCACAAACTCTCAGCCTGGAGCAGCCCTCTGCTGGCTGGGTTTAAGGTGGACCAGGGATTAAGGTGGATCCACCAGAACTATGCGCGCTGGCTACTTGTGTTATTTTTAGGTGATCCCAGAACTCTGCATTCCAGCACCTTCCTCTATTTTTAGGGGAGCCTGAACCCTTTTCCGCAACCCTGCACAACCCACATGGCTGGGCTGAGCAGGGAGGGAACTTTAACTCCAGCTCTCCAGGATTCTTGCGGCACACTTGAGTGTTGCTGAGGCACACCAGTGTACTGCCACACACTGGTTGGGAGCAACTGCTTTAGAGCATGTGAGTGAAGAAGACTGGGCATGATCCGTTTCTTTGTTAAATGGACAAACTTGAGTGTAGGGTGAGTGGAGTGCATCCCAAGCCCTGCAAGACAGTGGCTCCCAGTGAGGTAACTGGGACTGGGGGTACTTGCCTGGGGACTATCCCTCAAGTAGCTAGAGGGCATACACCCACTGCCTGGGACTGATTGCATGCAAGAGGTTGGAGTGGACTGACTCAGAAGTGAGTAGTCACTTGGCAAAGCAGAATGAATTTGGGTTCAGGAGTGGGGACTGAGGGGGTCACAACAACACACCAAACCAAATCTGAGAGCAGCCTGTCATCTAGGGTCACCACCATTACTGCACACCCCACCCCCCAACTTTGTAACTGGCCCACTGGGAGATGAAGGAATGGTGGGTTACCTACCAGTAACCATCCTTCTTCAAGACAGGCTGCTTGCATACATTCAGTATTAGGTGTCTACATGCCACAGCGAATGATTGGTCGGAAGCTTTTTGCCCTAGCCTGTCATAGCACGGTTAGCGGCCGACAACCCCTCCGGCCACACCAGTGGCGATAGATACAGCCCCAACCCTGACCCTCCTCAGTCCTCTATAAATAGCCAACTCCAGATAGCAGGGATGGTGGGGTGGGCCCTGAATGCATGTGAGCAGCCCCTCTCAAAGAAGGCTGGTTACTGGTAAGTAACCTACCATTCTTCTTTGAGCGTTCCTCAGATACATTCAGTATTAGGTGACTACTAGCCATACCAGGGATGGTGGGCTGAGATGGAACTTTCTGCCTTCAGCATGGCTATCCCCAAAGGCAAGCTCCAACTGGAGGAACACTCAAAGTAGGCAATTGCCCACACAGAGGGGATATCTAAGGTCTTTGGAGTCCTGTGACAACACTAGGTGAGGGGACCCGAGAGGAGCTAAGTATCACCAAAGGCAGGGTTGGGACAGCAGCCCAAGCTGTGTAGGCCTAGAAGGTCCCAGACCCTGGGGATTAAGAGAGATTTTCACGGGCTGGGCCTTCTTGCCCTTAAGTGAAAGCTCTGATACCTTCAAGTGTTCTCTGAGCATTACCCAGGAAATGGAGAATAGAAGCAAACAATTTCCTGTGAGGGTTGGCCTGAGTCTCATCCAGGTTATCTCTTGTACCTGGGAAGCCAGGAGGGGTAGTTAGGCCCCTGGCAAAGCTGGGCCCTACTCAGTGCTGTGGAAAAGCCTAAGGAAAATGTGTTGGGTGACCCATAAGGAGACATGGATTTTCCCAGTTAGACCCTTGAGAGAGAGAGAGAAGTCTCTCATACACATAGTAAATGTAGTATAAGAACCTGGCCCTATTATAAACCTCAGAGCTACAGCTTGAACTGTGGTAGCAAAGCTGTGGTTGCTGAGCGGCAGTGAAAATGAGCCATCTTTGTGAAAGAAGAGCTGGTCTACACCCCCACAGAAAAGTAGGGTAGAGGATTTTCCTATCCATTGGGGGGGGGGGCTGTGAAGGGGTCTAGACCTCCAGTTTCCTCCTGATGCTAAGCCAGGTGAAACAGAAACCTCATAGATTGGACCTAGCAGAGAGGTCCTGATGGGAGACGGTTTACCTCATGTGGTAACGGAGCAGTCCAGAAGGCCAAGAGCTTTATGGGTATCAAACTAGAACTCCAAGCAAGGACACTTTCCAGATCCTCCCAGAAGGTAGGAAGACCTACATTGTGTTTGCCCCTGGGCAAGGAGAGATGGAAGATGATAAGAATGTAATCTCTAAGGGTAAATTTCTCTAAGCCCTAAAAGGACCCATATGTATGGGGCGTCCCATGTGAGTAGTGATCCCAGGGTATTGAAATGGAATTCCTTGGGAAGAATTTCAGGGAAAACCAAGTATGTGAGGATGTGGGGTGGAGAGAGCTCTGTTGCCCCCTAACTCTTTATTTTAAAATGAGAGGACACAAATAGAACTCAGTATGTTGAGATCCAGCTTCTAAGACCCAAGGGACAGGGCCAAAATGGTAAGAGGCAGCTCAAGGTTGGTCTTTGCCTGCACCGGGATTCCTCCGCCTTGTACAGGGAAGACATATGCGTATGTTGGGAAGCAATCAGCGCCTTAGGTCTCTGTGTGAACACCTAGGGCTCGAAGTTCATGAAGGCCCTTATTGAAATAAAACTAGTAGTGAAGAAAAAACTCCAATGAAAGGAAACTATACCCAGACCCAGTCTTGATGTAAAGTTTTATGGGGTAACCTTGGAAGTTCCCTAGACTTGGGTGGGACAAATTCCCCACAGTTCACATTCCAAACAGAGGAAGAGGATGGAGAGAGGGTCTTCCAAGGAAGCACCTCTAGGGATAGAGGGAGAGAGAGAAAGTCCATCTCCCTTTGGCCAGGACTATACAATGCAATAAAGCACCATTAAGCCCTGTGACGAACTGGAGGAAGGGAACCAGTAATGGTCCCTTCAGCAGTTGGGTAGAGGGACAGGCAGGGAGAAAAGGTCCAGGGAGATGGAGGCAACCCTACTGCCATTGCAACCGGAGGGATACAGAACTCACACATTTTGAGAGAAACACCTCCCATGCTTAAAGGAGCCCATCCAGCAAGGTTTAGAGGGAAAAATCGAGGTAGAAAATTCCACTCCTGAGAGGGGAGATACGGATCAGGAATACCTTTCTTCCTGTAGTCGACGAGGCGGCTCTCCTACCCTGACCCCACTGAAGATATCAGGAAGAAGGGAACAGGCAAAAGCTGGTTCTAAGGACTTGGCAGTTGCAGGATAAGTCCTCCAGTTGACAGGAAGGGGTAGTGAGATGGACCTATCCCCTGTGTGATGCTGTCTGCATCTAAGGGACTGTTTATGATTATTTTTCATATTAATATTCCATATTTGCAATAATCCACGTGTGATATGCCATGTTTGGTGTCAATAGAAAGGCTATAATCTGCTAAGAATGATTGTATGGTTTGTATGTAGGTATCATGCCTGTATTAGAGATTAGAAATCTGTTTGTTTCTCTGTGTGTTCTGAGTTGTTTGAGCTGAGGCAATCCCAGACTGGGCATCTGCAAACTATTGTCGTAATGATGACCCATCAGGAGGGGCTCCCAGCTACCATGGGTCCGAGAGGAAACCTGTTTGACCAGTTACCCAGACTGAACATGTGGCCCACCTCCATTTTGATCTGGCAAGGACTCTGAGATGAAAGGCAGGGAACACATCTCCATTTTGTCTTTAGCCTTCAGTCTTCAGTCTGTCTGCAACCAACAACCCCCTCTGGAACTATTCTCCTGAGACTGAACAAAGGACTGAGACCCACCCAGCTGCTGCTGGGTGTACACCAGAGGAGTGGGACTAACCTTCAAACTACGGGATCTTGAAGCATTTGCTTTCCATGAACTCTTAATCATTTGTATGTATGTGATTCTCTTTGACCCTTTAACATCTCTCATATTTTGTTTGTTTTCCTTTTATATTAAACCTTTAGTTGTAGTTACTAAAGGATTGGCTGTCAGCGTGGTATTTTGGGTAAGATCCAAGCCTGTATTGTTCTGGGTGATGTGGCTGACCCTCTGGGGTCAGGAGAACCTATTTCTTTAAGGACCCAGTGGCTAAAGGGGACCCGAGGATCTGATGTGCAGGAAGGGGTCTGTTTCTATTTTATTATGCTTGGTGATGACCGGAGCAGTTAATCAAAAGCTTGTTTTGATACTGCCTGGGAGACTGGTTTAAGTACCACCCATCAGTGGTTTAGGGGTTTGGCCCCTGGTTTTGCAGCTTGCCCTGATTTTGGCACATTCAGAAGGTTATCTCAGGAGGCCGGGGTCACACCCTGGATATGTCATAACAGCCTGAACACCCCCAAGTCATCCTATGTAAATAAAGAGAGAGAGAAAGAGAAAGAGAGAGAGAGAGACATTGCATCCCTTGACATAGGGACCCTCAAAGAAAGGGGGGGAGGATCCCCCCAGTGCAGAGAGAAAGGAAATAATGTTGGGTGCCCCCTGAGCAGTGGGATACCTTGGTTCTTGTTTTGTCCCCTCGCAAGCCCAAGGAGGCATTGGGATGGAAACGGATGACTTAGAGAACTTAACTCTGCCAGAGTCAGATAGATGTAGGAGTCGAGCAGGACAAGTTTAACAAGGCTACCCACTCAGTTAGGGAAGCCCCTTAGGAGAGATAGAGAGCCCCACCAGGGAAAAAAACTGACACACCAGCTCACCTAATGGTCTGGTAGAGCATGCCTGCATGTAGAGGCAAACGTACACCTCCTGAGAGTGTATCTCTTGAAGTTGGGCATCATAGTAAGGGCTTAAATGTCCCATTGCAAAATCACAGGATGCCTTGAGGGGTCTGCAGTAAGAGTCCAACGGTAAAGGCTAGAAGGGGCATGCCCCACTGAGAAGGTCCCTGAAGTGAGTATCATTCCAGAAGTTGTGTGGCACTTCAAGACTAAGAGATTTATTTTTTGCATGAGCTTTCGTGTGAGAAAATCCCACTTTGTCAGATGCTTTGAAGATGGGTGAACTTACAGAGTTACGACTCCTTGATTTTTTTGCTGGACTAGACTAACATGGCTATCCCTTCGGAAATTATCATTCCAGAGCTGCCCTCTTGGGGCTTGGAATGTCATGTTCTGAACTGCCTTGGCTTTAAGTGTGGAATTACCCTTCCAGGACTTCCAAATGGAGGTTAGGCTGCAGAGGGTCTGGGGAGGCCTAAAATGGCCCTTAAATGACCCTGGGGGGAGCAAAGGTAGAATAGTCACCAGGTAGTGGAGGGAATGATCTGGAGGTGTCTGGGATCAGATATGGGGCTGAGAGACCTGCAGGTGAGTCCGATAGAGGTAGATTATGGGGGACCTGATAGGTCGACTAGCAGGGATGCAGAAGGGATGTAAGGGGAGCAAAGAAGGGTGTCAGATGTTTCCTGACCTTCTTGCTGTGTAAGGGGTTCTGAAGAGTGGGGATGTATACCTCAAGCAACTGCAGGAGGTAAACTAGAAGCCTGAAGAAGAAAAACCATGGGAAGTGACCCAGTCCTTACTCTGCTAATCTCGCAGCAGGCATTCCCTTTGAAGCTGGGAGATGGGGGGACAACTCAGGGAACGAGAAGGTAACATGCCAAAGGCTCTGAGCTCTGACGTAGGGTCCCCTGGTGCTGCCTAAGAGGGAATCTCTATCTTCTGCAAATAAGGATTGCCCCTTGAATGGCCTGTTGTGTATGTACTTGCAGGCTTATGTACAGCAGCCACACCATTCACCTCATGGCTACAGCCGAGGCTATCCACTGGCCTGCTCTGTCCGAGGAATCCCACGCATCTAGGAGAGTGTCCCTGGATGCCAGAGGGACTCAAAGTCTTCCTTATGCTCTTTGGGAAGTAGCTCCTTAAACCTTTTTAACGACTCTGAAATATCTACTGAGTACCTAGCCACCAGAGCGTGGTGGTTGGCTACTCACAACTGAAAGGCCAAGATTGAGTACACCTTTTTTCCCAAGACATCTAATTGTCTAGCGCCTCTGGATTTTGGCAGGGGGTTCTGAAGGGCTCCCGCTTTATGCCCTAGGGCAGCTTCAATCACCCGGGAATTCAGACTCAGGTGAGTAGTCAGGAAGAGGAATCTTTCAGTGGGACCTGATACTTATAGGACACTATGTCTGACACTGGGGCAATAGAGGCAGAGCATTGCCCACGGGATTTGGCAATGCTGTGCACGCTAGGGTGTAATGGCACTGTTATAGCACCTGGTGGTGACAACACACCAGGATCAAAAAGGGGGTCCTGCTCCCCACCCATAGGTTCAGCATCTAGATCAAGGTGGGCAGATATTCTGCACAAAAGATTGAAATGTGCTGTAATATCCCTCCTATAAGGAACCCGGAGAGGGGTTTAACTCCCTATCTGAAATGATAGCACCGGTTCTTCGGCACTGCAAAAACCCTGTGCCGGGATCTCCCTCAGCACTGACAACTCATGGGAGCAGTACTGATAGGTGCTCAAAGTCCTCTGTCTACCCCTTTGGAAGGGAGTAGCCATCTCTCTAGTTGGAGAGGGGGAGCCCTCTCTCTGTCCCAGATATTGAGACCAGCTGAGAAGGTGGTGCCAGAGAAGAGGATGCACTACAGTGCCGAGGAGATACAGAGTGCAATCAAAGGTGTTTCGGGGCTGTACCATGCAGTAACCTAGGAGGAATCTCTTCCCGTGGCACTGGAGAGGTCAGCACCCTGCTTGGTGCGGGAGAGCGGAGCCGCTCAGGGGAGTCCATTTCCTCAAGAGAAAGACCGGCTTTCCTCTTTGCCTAGGCCTCGGAGGGATGGGCGTAGGCAGCAACAATAAGGTCTTCTTGGCCTCAGTTGCCTCTGGTGTAGACTGGGTCGGTACTGTCTCCAGGCCTCGGTATTGTGAGGGGCCGAGCCATGGAGAACTTGACTGGTGAGTGCGCTTCAGCAGCGAAGCCAGTGCCGCCCTCATCTTCTGCTCCTCGGGGGAGCGGCACTGGCACTGATGTTGACCCCAGTTCTTTGGGGATAGGCTGCCGTACTTGCTCTAAAGCCAACGCATGGCACCTTTGCTCCTTGTCTTTCAGTGTCCTCGGCTTAAAGGACTGACAGATGGAGCAGTCAATGGCCTGGTGGGATTCACCTAGGCAACACAGGGAGGATCATCTCACAGGAAGGCCTTTCCGCAACATGCATAGGGTTTAAAACCTGGCATCTTTTGAGGCCTTCTGGAGCAATCTTCTGGCTCCGAATTCACACATCTTGGAGAAGCACTAGTTCTTGATGGGATAATGTCCATGAACAGGTCTTCTAAGTGGAACTGGTGGCTCATGCACTACGTAATGACAGGCACTCGCATTCACAAGGACAGGGCTTTTCCGAAACTGTCACTGAGGGCAGAAAAAGGAATTGAGGAGGGTCAGGGTTGGGGTCATATATAGAGCCACGGGTGTGGCTGGAGGGGGCGTCAGCCACCAACCCTGCTCTGGCAGGCTAGGGCAAAAAGCTTCTGATCAATCGATCGCTGTGGCACATAGACACCTAATACTGAATGTATCCAAGCAGTGCTTGAAGAAGAACTTAACCTACCTGGCCAGGCACCTTGGTAACTTGTGCTATGGCTGCTGGGGCTGGCAGGAGCAGTTATGGGAGTGAGGGGGTGGGGGAGTGTTATTTTGCTCTGTGTGTTAATGAGACAAGGAATGTGGCCTGCCTTTCTTAGCCTCTAAAAGCCTGAACAGTGGCAGTTGTCCCAGGATTGATTTGCAGATCAGAGAGGCATTGTTGTTAAATGGCTTTTAAACTGAGTGATCAGTGAGGGAAAAATGAGAGATCAACAGACCCAGCCATGGATCTGTTGTCAGCACTTCCACATTGTGAGGCAGGCTGCAAAGAAATTAAAAAATCAGTTCTGCCTAATTTGGCACTCCTTAAAGCAGGGCAGAAATTATGCCTGGGGCAAGCAGGACCTTGTCCTAGGCACCACATCAAGTGGCTCTATTTCACCACTTGATTTGAGGGCGTCTGTTGTACTCCTTGCTCCGGGCATACCCTGGGCACCAAAATACCTAGTTCTGGCACAGCCTTAAAGCCTAGCACCCTAGGCAACCGCCTAGTTCACCTGTATAGTTGAGCCAGTCCTGCACAGGTGGTCATGGTCTTGCTCTACTCAGCACTGGTGAGGTTCAGTTAGAGACAGTCATGCTCACAGCATGTCTAGAAAAGATATGACCAAACAGGAAAGGATCCAGCAGGACACATCAAAAATGCTCAAAGGTTAGATAACCCAACTTTGACTTGATTTCCCAGAGTTGTTTTTAAACTACAGGATGCTGATTTCTTGGTAGCAAAAACCAATAGCTCTACACAGGAGAGTCAAGGAGGCTCTGTCCCCTGAGATCAGCTATTCATGGTTGGCTCAAGTGATGGTGACTGAGGGCTGCTTCTTACACATCCTTATGTAAGGCAGGCTTAGAAGCTGTGTTTAACAGCTTCTGAAGTGAAAGGAGGGAGCAACTAATCTGCATGGCTCCTGTATTAGCATGGATACAAAGAGCACAATTAGCTGATTAGCATACTGGGTGCATTGGCTACAAAGCATAGTGGGTAATAGTATTTGGGGTTAGTTTGCTCCCAAATCTATCAATATCTGTAATTCTACTAAACGGAAATATGAAATACGGCACTTGTGTGAACTGCTACTCTCTGTTTGTTTCAAATCTGCCTGTGTTAGTTAAAGGGTAAAAGTCACCCTTACTAGAAAAAGATTTGTGCAAGAGGCTACTGCATGTTTCAGGCTGAGAACATAGCACTGGGTTTGTTGAAGTAATGTTTGATATACTTTGTCTTTTCTCCTTTTGTTTCTTCTGTTATTTTTTATGAAAATAGCTGATTAACCAGCTCCTAAAGACTGAGGGAATTGATAATTACTGAGTTTAAAAAAAGGTGTGTTCTCTCTGAACTGAAGAGATCCCCTGGGGGAATAACTAGCAAATGAAGCTGATGGATGAGAGTGGTGAGCTAGGTGATACAAAATACTGGAGGGCAGCACTAGTGGACAATGGGCAGAGCCAGCAGACAGGGAGAATGGCCAGTGGTGAGCTGGGTGATATGAGGGACTAGATGGTGGTGCTGGTGGACAGTGGGCAGAGCCAGTGGACAGTGGGTGGAGCTGAGAAACCTGTTCTAGATGACGTAGTGAGTGAGTGATAGATGGCATTGGTGGACAGCTGGTGTGAAAGACACTCTCTACGTACCTTAGGGTTGGTTGGGAGACTAGTTAGCACTGATTCTCCAGATCAGTATCAGTTTTGCCATTAAGTTTGTATGTTTTGTTATGTGGTGTGGGTTATTGGGAACTTCGTTCTATAGTAAGTTTCCTAGATTAGTGCTGATCTCTGTTATTTGGCCTTTTTCATTTTTGTTTTACTACTATTAAAAGTTCCATTTACTACACTCAGACTCGTGCTTGTGAGTGGGGAAGCCTTACCCTTTGGGGTTCCCAGGGAACAGTGCAGGATTCCCAAAAATCTGGGTGGGGGCTCAAGCCAGTTGATGGTGTCATGTTATTGGAAAACCCTTAGATATAGAAGCTGGCCCTTGACCTGTCAGCCTGTCCTGGCAGAAGGGTTACATTTAAATGCAAAGGAAGAAGTACAAGAGAAGAAGAAAGAGGTTGCACACTCAGTAAGTTTGCAGATGACATCAAGCTGGAGGTAATGGTAGCTACACTGGAGGTTAGGGATAGGATTCAGGGAGACCTAGACAAATTGGAGAGTTGACCCAAAAGAAATCTCATGAGGCTCAACAGGGACAAGTGCAAAGTCCTGCACTTAGGACAGAAAAATCCCATGTGCTGCTACAGGCCAGGAACCAATCGGCTAAGTAGCAGCTCTGTTGAAAAGGGCCTAGAGGTTATGGTGAGCTGGAAGCTGGATATGAGTCAATAGTGTGCCCTTGTTGCCAAAAAGGCCAATGGCATATTGAGCTGCATCAGTAGGAGCATTGTCAGCAGATCAAGGGATGCAATTATTCCCCCCTATTCAGCACTAGTGAGACTGCTTCTGGAATACTGTGTCCAGTTTTGGGCTCCCCACTACAAAAAAAGATGTTGACAAATTAAAAAGAGGCCAGCAGAGGGCAACAAAAGTGATTAGGGGGCTGGAGCACATGACTTACGAAGAGAGACTGAAGGAACTAGGCTTATTTAGGCTGCAGAAGAGAAGACTGAGAGGGGATTTGATAGCAACCTTTAACTACGTGAATGGGTACTCCAAGGAGGAGGGAGCTAAGCTATTCTCAGTGGTAACAGAGGACAGAACAAGGAGCAATAGTTTCAAGCTGCAGCTGGGAAAGACTAGCTTGGATATAGAATAGAATCATAGGGTTGGAAGGGACATCATGAGACCATCTAGTCCAACCCCCTGGGGTTTGGGCCCAGGACCTTCTGCATGTATATCAGGAAAGCTTTTTCACTAGGAGGGTGGTGAAACACTGGAATGGGTTACCTAGGAACATGGTGGAACCTCCATCTTTGGAAACTTTTAAGACCAGCATGTTCCCCTGCAACAAACCACATTGCCAACTTTCCCCACACATCTTCACAAAAAACACTATCACAGGACCTAATCAAGCCAGCTACTCTTTCAAGGGCTCATTCACCTGCCTTCCACCAATGTGACTTATGCTATCATGTGCCAGAAATGCCCCCATATCGTATACATTCAGCAAACAGGACGGCCTCTCTGCAAAAGAATAAATGGATACAAATCTGCCATAAGGAATAACAACATTCAAAAATCAAGAGGGGAGCACTTCAATCTCTCTGCTCACTCCACTGATTTGTTAATAGCAGTGCTCAGACATATGGATAACAAATCGAAGTTTCAAAGAGAAACTGCAGAACTGGAATTCAAATGCAGATTTGACTCTGTGAGGTCAGGACTGAATAGGGACTATGGATTCTTCTCCCATTACAACAGGTGATTTGACCTCACCTTCCTCTGTATGCTGTTCCCCAGTGTTTGAATTGTAACAACTGCTTTGATTTGCTGTTACAGTGTGACCTGATCCTATTACTTACACTTCTCTGCAGTTATTTTACTCCTATTCTGTAAGTTCCCCATCTTCAAAGCATCTCACAAAGTGGGCTTTTCTCCCACAAAGGCTCATGAGATAAATAAATTTGTTAACCTTTAAATGCCACAGGACTCCTTGCTTCTTTTGCTGAACTAGACTAACACAGTTACCCCTTTGGAACCAGATTCCTTGTTTGTTTTGCTGGACTAGGCTAACATGGCTGTCTCTTTGGAACTTTTAAGGCCCAGTTAGACAAAACCTTGGATGAGATGATTTAGTGGCAGTACTTCTGGGCTAGATAACCTCATGAGATCCCTCCCAGCCCTAATATTCTAGGGGTGTGTTCACACAGCATTCTTATTTCAAAACAACGAGGTTGTTTTGAAATAAGAAATGCCATGGCCACACGACGCTTCACCCCACGGGCGCCTGCAGTCCCCTCCCCAAGCAAAATAGCATGTCCACGCTGTGGACATGCTATTTCGCACTCTTATTTCAAAGACACTGTTTTTGTCTTTCAAAATAAGGTGTTTCGAAATAAAGAGTTATTTCGAAACAGCTTGTTTTGAAACGTCTTGTTTCAAAACAAGCCCTCTGTGTGTGAACATAGCCTAGGATTCTAAGACTTGGTTTGCACACCCGATTTAAGGACTTTGATCCAGCAACTATCAAGGGACAAAGGCCTGGAATTGTTAGGGTGCTTGTAAAGCTAGATCAGACAAAATAAAAACCCACTGCTGAGCATCACCATCCTTCAGACTCAAAAATCTTGGACCTTCACTCCAAACTCAGGTCTTACATTCAGAATACACAGTGAACTTCCAGATTCTCACCCTTAAATGGCTGCAATTTAATATCATCATCATCATCATCATCATTCTCATAACCATCTTCTCCTTCCCCACCTCTGTAATCATTTTTTCCTCCTCCTCTTCATCTTCTTGAGATCATTGTCATACTCTTCCTCCTTATGTTCATCTTCTTCACCACTACAATCTACTTTCTTTTTTCCTTCTTCACTATCATCATTTCTCCCTCCTCTGTCATCAACATCATCTTCATCTCCTTCTTAATCATAATCATGGCTGTCATCCTCAGTGACCATTGCAGTAATGGAAATGTGGCTGGGGCTTTGCACTAAACCTGAATCTTCAGTCCAAACCTTGAACCACATGATCTGGGGGAATGTGCTGATCCTAATGGTCCTGTTTTACTCCCTGAAGTCCATAAATTTATCAATTCTCAACACAACTAGAGTGGACTTTCCAGCACTGATCATGGTGCTAGGAACCACCCCTTCTCACTACCTTCCCAGAAGAAAAGAGAGGATGAGACCCTCTATGTAATGAAAACAATCTGTCTGGGGAGAGTAAAAGGAAGAAAAGGTGACTAGAGAGAAGACCTCATATTTGACTGCAATGACGTACAAGACACCTGTCTTTCTATCCCCAGCGATACACCACTAGATATCTATCCATGCTTGATGGCTGGGATCCAAGAGGCCTGAATTCTGTCTCTGGCCTCTACAATGTGAAAGGCAATGGGCTGACACCTGGCCTCCTTGGATCTCTTGCCACTTCTGGGGGTGCACATGGATCTACTAGGTTAACGTGGGGTGGAGGGTCTTCGCATCAGGGCTCCTGGGTTCCGTCCCCAATTGCTTGGCAGCAGGAAAGCCCCTCTCAAATGACATGTTCTCTGAAAGGCCTCACCATCCCCGGGACGTCTCAATCATTCCTGAGTCTGCAGTCTTCTTGTCCCAATCTCTGGGGAAAAACAGCCAACCAACAACTAAACAACACAGGCTAAAAAGGGGAAGTTTACACAAGCGAAAGTCTCACCCAGATTGTTTTTCATACCCCACTTTTAGCCTCACCAGTCCAATTTTCACACCTTTTCGCCAGCTTGAACAGTCAAATCTCCCATGTGGGAATCTGCTCTTGTTCTTAATCTATAGTTAATTATCTTGACTGCCACTTGCAGGTGGTGTCTTGCAGTCAGAGATGCCTGAGAAGAGTGGTATGACAGGCACCAAGCAGAGCTGGACACACAGACAGAACCACAGGGTCTACACTGCTGGGGCACTGCCCACCATGGCCACCAATTGGGTGAAGAAATTAGAGAAAAGCAGCTGCTATGGGATTCCCTTCATGTGAGTACAGAGGGCGTCTTAACCTATCAGAGTGAACACCCTGCCATTGGGGAAGGAGAGTGAGCTAGAGAGGGGAGCAGGACTGTAGGGTTCTCTCCCCACTTCTGGAAAAGAATTGAGGGTCTAGTGTTTTAGAGAAGAGGGGCTTGGAGCCAGGACTCCTGGGTCTTTTCCCCTGTTATGGGAGGGGAGTGTGGTCCAGCGGTGAGAGCAGGGGCTGGGAGCCAGGACTCCTGGGTTTTCTCCCAGCTTGGGAAGGGGAGTGGGGTCTAGTGGGTTAGACCAGGGGGGATGAGAGTCAGAGTGCTGGTTTCTCTCCCCAGTTAAAGGTGGGGTAATAGGGTCCAGTGGTTAGAGTGTGGGGGCTCGGAGCCAAGATTCTTGGTTTCTCTCCCATGTTATGAGAAGGGATTGGTGGTCTAGTGGTTAGAGCAGGGGGACTGAGAGATGGGACTTCTCAGTTCTCTCCCCAGCTCTGTAAGGGAAGCAGGGTCTACTAGGTTAGAGCATGGATGCTGGGAGCCAGGACTCCTGGGTTCCTTCCCCAGTTGCGGGGGGGAGTGGGGTTCCACAGGTTAAAGCATGGGGCCAGAGAGCCAGGACATATGGGTTCTGTTCAGGTCTATGAAAGGCAATGGGGTACATCCCCCTCAGCAGACCCCATGCAGGGGTAGCATGCAGCAGGTGCCTCCCCCTGCACTACATGGATATGTTGGGGAGGGGTTTTGCAGGCCAGGCTGTGACCCCACTACCCACCCTGGTCAGAGCTGGGGGAGATAGAGCAGCTTTAGCTCACCCTCCACCAATAAGCTCGGATAACCACTTAGAACACATTCCTGGCCTGGAAGAATGTGGGCCCAAATGTCAAGATGAAGGGAGACCAGCAGCATGCTAAGGAGGCTCCCAGGGCTGGACTAGCAGGCAGTCACAGGTCAGGAATGAGGGGACCAGAAAAGCTGGGACGGCCTAGGGTCAGCTAGCAGGGGCTGTGGGTCAGGAGTAAGGGGCACCAGCAAAACTGTGGGGAGGTGAGGGCTGGACTGGCAGGGACCACAGGTCGAGAATGAAGGAAACTGGCAGGGCTGGCAGGGCAGGGGGGAGCTAGGGCTTAGTTGGCAGGGGCTACAGGTCAGGAGTGAGGGGCACTGGCCAAAGCTGTAACTAGGCTGGGGTAAGTGGGGCAAAGCCCCAGGCACCAAATTTTAGAGGGCACAGGGGACAGGTCCAGCTCCTTGGGGTGGCTGGGGATGGATCAGGCTCCTCGTCACCTCTAAGGAGTCAGATCCATCCCCAGCCATCACTGGGAGCTGGATCCATCCCCTGCCTCCTCTAAAATTCGGCACCTGGGGCTTCTGGCACCACTTGGGGCTTGCCGCTGGCACCACTTGGGGCTTGCCACTGCCTTCCAGAGGCAGCTGCGGATGGATCCAGTTCCCCATTGCCCCAGCGGCAGTGGGGAGCCAGCTCCATCCCCAGCCACAGCTGGAAGGCAGCTGGGGCTGGATGCAGCTCCCCACTGCCTTTTGGTGGTGTTTGGAGCCAGATCGGGCCCCAGGTCAGGGGATGGCACCTTTGGGGCTGCTTGCCCCAAGCACCAGAATAGATAGTTACGGCCCTGGCATTGGCAGCACTCTTTCTAAGGAGATACAATTCTGTCCTCTCTTTAGACCCAGTTGAAAATATTTGCTACCAAAATCTTTCTAAACTGAGGCATGAATTTCCTCTTCAGCACCCCCTTCACCAGAGGTAAAACCCTAAACTCTGTGAGCAGGAGTGCATCAACATGAGCCATCCCTGCCTTCCTCTGCAAGGTCTGCTCTTATGTTCCATGCTGAGAGTGGAGACAGGTGAATTTTCTCTATAGCAAGAAGGGTCCCTGTCCCAGCCACCTGGGGCTGGCTATACTTGGCAGCTCCTTTGAAGCTGGTGGCGCAGAGTTCAACTTTCTAATTTGGCCTCTGAATTGAGCTGACTGTTTTTGTGGCACAATCAACCGGAGATGCCTTGGACTTCCTTTCCAAAGGAGCCAAGCTCCAGTATCCCGAGCTAAAGCTCACTGGACGTATGGATCCTGGGAACCGCTCCTCAGAGAGCGTCTAGCTTGGCCCCCCAAGAAATTGAAGCATCTGACACTCTTGAGAAACTCATCCCATAAAGATGAGGAAAATATCCAGCAAAATCTTTATCTGAAGCAGTTAGTAAGTCAGTGCAATCTTACATAGGAACAGGGCTAGGAAAGGCATGAGCTAAGGGCCATTATAAGCAATTGAGTATTGAGGAGGGAAAGATTTTACTTTAATCATAAAACAGTGAATCTAAACCAAACCTTAACCCGACACCTTCAAGCTCACAACTCTGGCCTAACTCAATAACCATGACCCTAACCCCAGATTTCCAACCCCTGAAAGATGCATCAGCTCCTCAACCATGACACCTTGGTTCTCACCCTTTCACTACAATCCTAACAACATCCTTAATCCCAGATATTTAATCCTTCCCCCAGTGCTGACACACCCCCCAACCTGAACTTTCCAACCTTATCCCCAAAACACGGACTTTAGATTGCTCTCAGATGCAGTGCTCCTGGGAGTAGTAAAGTCCCCTCGGTTAAGCACTTGGCATGATGGCTCCCTGATCTTTCACTGGGTTTTCGAGGCCACCACAATACTAATACTAGAGAACAATTATACTCTCAATCCTCTAACCTTAGTCCCAGCACTAACTCCAAGCTCCCCAGCTTGACCCTCTGAGTACCAGAGATTCAGTGTCCTCAGTGGGTAGCAAACAGCCTCACAACCAGAATAGTGAGTCTCCTTGGCAAACTGGCCCCTTTTGCCCCAAGAGTCTCACTAACTCCCATCAGGAAATGGCAGCAGACCCAATAGAATCTGACTGGTTACATGGCAGAAAAAAAAATTACAAGAAATCTGACTAGGACCTCTCAAATACAGAACATAAGACTGGAAACATATTCAACTCTAACCATTAAACCATCACCTTTAATTCTGCCCCTAGAACGCATAACCCTCAACTTCATCACCTAAACCTAAGCACTAACCTTTCTACTTCTCTATGTAATTTTAACCCTGTCTCTAGTCCAGAAGGCCCACATGTGCCAGGTTGACTTCATCACTACCAGTTTCTATGAACCCGTGAGTCTATGGACTGGGAAGTCACTGAGGATAGCTCACAACACATGTTTGAGCTGTAGAATTCTGAACTATCCACAAGGGGCCAAAGATATCAGGAATAAACTGAGGACTCTAATAAGAATGTAACATTTAATATTCTTACCCCAGCTAAAGGTTCTAGTGTCACAGTCTACACTGTTCTGGGTGCTAGACTGAGCTCCCAAACTTAAGCGATATTAGGCTTCTTTGGAGAAACCAGAAATGTTCCCAGATTTAAGTTCCTCACTCAAAAGCTTAGGTTGTTTTTCTACCTCAAGAGGTTGTAATTTCTCCAAGGGGAATTTTACTCCTGCTTCGATACCTAATTACCTTTGTCTGCTCAATGAACAGCTCAGTAGACGTTACTGAGAAGGACCCTAGAGTCCATTAATCAGCAGCTGAGACAGTACCAGTTTCTCTTCACCAGATACCCTACTTGTCCCTGCCATGCACTTCCTGTGACTACATCCCTTCCCCAGTCTCTGCCTCAGTTTCCCAGATGACTCTTCCTCTGTCTTACCTATTTAGACAGTGATCACTTTTCCTATGGACAATGTTACTGCAAACTGATGCAAAAACCAGCGTTATAGGGGCTAGGATCTCTTCCCAGGCAGTGAGTGCCCTGGAAGTGGGGCAGAGGCTTAGTTTGTTTCTTATGAACCTCCTCTGTTCCCCTGTACAGCTACCAAAACGCGCCCATCTGTCTTCCCCCTGGTCCCCTGCGCTGACGGCATCACCACCTCCCAGGTCACTTTTGGCTGTTTCGTCACGGGTTACTTCCCTGAGCCAGTTACAGTGAAGTGGAACTCAGGCTCTGTCTCCAGTGGTGTGAAGACCTTCCCTGCTGTGATGAGCTCTTCTGGCCTCTACAGCCTAAGCACCCAGCTCACCATCCCAGCCAGCAGCTGGGAAGTGACCACCTATCACTGCGATGTCACGCACCAGCCCACCAGCACCAGCATCTCCAAGGAAATCCCAAGTAGGGATGATGTGGGTTCAGCCCAGCTAGATGGGGAGCAGTGGGAGGGGGCTGAGAGGTCCCTCATGCCAGGCGTTGATGGCATGGACAGACAGAGAGAAGCAGACACCATGGAGAAAGGGCATAAGTAGATCCTTCTGAGTATGGAGACAGAAAGATGTACACCGGGCACAGAAGATCAGAAAGACAAGGAGAGATAAATCATAAAAAGGGAGGCAGGGGGGCCATGCTGCAAGGTGTGGGGGGGGGCTACATGAGACTGTACAAACACTGACCCATTACTCCTCTCTCCCAGAACCCATCACAGAAACCCATGCCCCCGAGGTGCACGTCTTCCACTCCTCCTGCAGCACCAAACCAGGGGTCACCTCCATACAGCTTCTGTGTGTCATCTCCGGCTTCTCCCCAGAGACGTTGAAAGTGACGTGGCTGGTTGACGGCGAGCAAGGGCTCCTTGGTGCTGTCACTGATCCTCCTAAGAGCACACCTGAAAGCAAAACCTTCAGCACCCGCAGTGTGGCCACAGTCTCACAATCGGAATGGCTGGAGGGCAAGACATACACCTGCCAGGTGTACCATCCAGGCAGCAAGAGCACAGTGCAGGACCATGCCCGAAAATGCGCAGGTGACACTGAGTGGGGCCTGGCTGTTCAGGGAGGAGAGACCCACCCAGGCTTGGGGCAAACAGTGTGGGTAGGCCACGCTGGGCCTGAGGTGGAAAGAGAGTGGGGAGGGAAACAGATTGGACATGTGGAGGGAGAGGACAAGACCAAACATCTTACCTTGTCTCTCTTGCCCCAAAAGACACCTCATCTACCAGCGACATCCAGGTCTTCCTGGTGCCCCCGTCGCCTACCGCCCTGTACGTGGACCATTACCCCAAACTCACCTGCATGGTTGTCAACTTGCCTACTGACGCCGGGCTCCAAGTGATCTGGTCTCGGACGAAACCAGGCTCCGTCAACCCTGAGCCCATGGAAATGGTGGAACACTTCAATGGCACCTACACCGCCTCCATCTCCCTGCCCATCTTCGGTCGTGACTGGGAAGCAGGAGAAACCTTCACCTGCAAAGTCCAGCACTCAGACCTGCCAGCACCAGTCATCAAAACCATCTCCAAGAAGCCAGGTAAGAGGTGGGCAGGATGCTTAAGGGGAATCACCCATTACCTTGGCCCAGAGCAGGGAGGTAGCCTCCGTAAAGGGATGCACCAACACCCAAAATCCTGGCCCATTTCCAGCCCCATATCCCCACCCCTAAAACATGCTCTGGAAAGAACAGCTCCCACTCCCCAGACCCTACATCCCAGAGCACTGAGGGGATGTCCCGCCACTTCGTATACCCTGTTCTTCTCTGTGTATGGCTCCAAATCAGTGTCATCCTTCACTCACCTGTGTCCTCCATCCCCACCCACCTAAGGCAAGCGCTTAGCCCCAGGTGTCTACCTCCTGCGCCCCCATCCGGAGGAGCTGGACAGCAGCAGAGACACCGTCAGCCTCACCTGCCTAGTGCGAGGCTTCCTCCCTGACGACATTTCGGTGCAATGGAAGAAGAACCAACAACCCAACGAGAGCCTTGAATATATCACCACCTCACCCAAGAAGGATGGAGAAGGCGACTCGACATTCTTCCTCTACAGCAAGCTGAAAGTCAGCAAAGAGAGCTGGAAAAGTGGGGACTCCTATACCTGCATGGTCATCCATGAAGCCCTGTCAACAAAGTTGATCCAGAAAACTGTCAGCAAACACTCCGGTAAATGAAGATGACTCCTCCCAACCCTGCTATTAGCTTTGTCCAGTAGAGCTTCCTGTAAATAATCTCTGTGCCCTCAACAATGACCACAAAATAAATGGAATTTGTCTGAGCTCATGCCCAGGTCTCCTTGTTGTGGTATCACTGGGGGCACAGTGCAGGTTGCTGAGCTGGGCAAGGTCCTGGGCTGGGGACTGGGATATGCTGAGGTAGCACCAAACTCAAGTTCCTAGTGCCAGAATCTGTATGACTGGACAAGTATGTACCATGGGTGCAGAGATAGACTCTTGGGTAGAACCCCTGGATTGCTGGAGAGACACATGAATACATGCCATGGAAAGCAGGGTGGGCAGAAGTATGGGTAGGTGTGATGGAAGGTAAGAATGGAAAATGCCACAGAAGTTAGGATGGAGAGATGCATGGGGAGCTGTCACTGAAGGCAGGATGGAGAGATGCCATAGAACAGGGGTCAGCAACCCCATGCATGTGTGCCAAAGCTGGCACGCACACCAGGTCATAGTAACACTCAGGGCTCCCAGCCCTACAGTGCAATGCCTGCTTCCCCCTATTGGTCCCTCCACAGTGGAGCCTGGGGCCACAAGAGCCACACGTGCCATGGCTCTTGTCATCTGTTGACGCCATTCCCCAGCTGGCTCACAGCCGCCAGGGAAAAGGCTCTGCCACATGCTGCAGCTCCTGGCCAGAGCCCCAGCACCTGATGAGGGTTACAAGACACGGCTGGCAGGTGTTCCAGCTAAGGTTGCTGACCCCTGCCATAGAAGGTGGGATGGGGATGCTGAGATGCATGCAGGGATACCAAGGAAGGCACGAGGCAGAGATGAATGGGGAGCTGCCAGTGAAGAAATGAGTAAATAGACACCATGGAAGGAGAGAGGACTAGCTGGTCAGGTACACATATTTGTACAAACTGCAGAGGAAAGGACACATTAAAGCTCAGCCCAGTTCAAAGGTCAAGTGTTCAGAGAGAGAATTAGATGGAGGCACACATATGTACTTCATAGGGAAGGACTGATTGACCCAGAGATGGTTATCTGGATTAAAATAGCACCTACACATAACTCATATCTGAGTTTTGCTAGGCCGAGCATGGCATGGGCAGTGTGGGAGACACTACCTCTTACAGCCTAAATCAAGAAAGGGGGAAGGAAGAACTGACCTACCAAAAAGGGAAGGGGCCTGTCTCATATGACATCAAATATACACACTGTGAAATACAAATGGATAGATAAAAGGATGTCCACAGATACACCATGATAGACAGAGAGAGAGGAGTGAAGATGAACAGCTATATAAATGACTGGTAATGGATGGATGGTTAAATATGGCAGTCTCTCTGTACTGATGAGGTTGGATGAAAATAGGAAAATTAGTAACCCTGTGGATGGATAGATGGATGGATGGATGCTGAGCGTTGAGAATGGATGAGATGTGAGATGCATAGGTTTGTCTCCCAATGGCTAAGCAATCCTTGGCATTCCAATGAGACAAGATACTCTAGGCTATGACCCAAGCATGTCCACAGTGGTGCTGTATCAGGGTTAGCATCTACACCACATCTCCTCCCACCGTGCAAAGAAGATACCCAGGGGAAAAGTGCAGAGAGAGTCCATGTGAAGAGGCTAATTTGGATACCCTGTGCCACATAAACTCTTTCGCAGAAGCTAGGAAAAAAAGGGTTTGCCCTTACCACTGACCTTTTGTGGCAGCTGGGGTGGGAGGTGATTGGATATCTTAGAGGAAACTTCCACTCTAGGGATCAGCTCCTGGAATCCAGCACCTGCAAAGCAGCAGCAGCAGCAGGGCTGTTATCTAGAGCAAACACTAAGCAGGGACTCGGATGAAGTCTCATTAGGGCCCATAACAGACAAGGCCTCAGGGAATGGGGAGAAACAGGATGCAGAATTTCCTACGGTCCCATGACCCTGTCTCCTGCCTGGACCCACAGAGCACACCCCATAATGCACTCACACATACATACATGCATACACACTTTGTATGCACCAGCCCCAGGCCTGGACAGGGGAATGCAAGGCTGCAACTCACCAGTGCCATACACAGAGCACCACACTTAACACTAAAAGGGAAGTGCCCATTCATAGCAGTCTTAGGGCTGTTATCTCAGAGGTAGTGCAGTTTTGGGGAGAAGAGGTAGGACACAGAGCAGGAGAATGATCCTTGGCCACTCCCACATGAGCTACCTTCATATATAGAGAGAGAGAGACACAGAGACAAACAGATCCAAGCAACTGGGGAGACAGGCTTGCTTCTTCCAGCAGATGCCAGCAGGGGGTTTGGGGGGAGCCAAGCACAAGGCTGGACCATGTGTCCTATCAAACAGTAACCTGAGACCTTTACCTTAAAATACCCATGGCCCTGCACATAGATACAACCATGTTTAACACCACTATGACCCACAACCAGGCTAGCTGCGGGTTGCTTTGGGAGAAATGGATTACTGTGTAACCACATTCAGAGGTGCCTGCATTATATCCAAAGTGACACCTGGCTCATTCGATACATTGTATCAGGTTTGTGTAGGAACATGTGTATGGAAATCCATCCATCCTGCTCTTCATGGGGCTACCAGACCCAGGTAGCAGCATCCTGGAATATCACACACTTTTTTGTGATTATGGGATCACAGGCATGGAGAAATACAGGCCATACCACAAGGCCATGGCAGACTCAGGATTTAAACTCTGCTCTCTTGTGTCTGAGCCCAAACCCTTCTGCACAATGCAGGCCTAGTGCTCTGGACATGTATATTAATATCTCCACAGATGTCTACAGGACTGTAAGGGTGAGAGCAGGAGGGGAAACAGGGCTGCGAGGGCCCAGGGGTTCCAACATGGGTTGTCCCAAAGTGAACAGAGAGACTTACTTGTCTGTAGATGTTAAAACAGGCCCATGCTTCACCACAGTTTGTAACACCACAGATATGTGAGATGAATGACATGTCAACTACAGGTATCTATTCCTTCATCTCATCACAGCGGGCAGGACTAGAGGAAGGGATGGAGAGGAGTGCAGTGATGGACACGTGGGTGAGAAGGACAAATGGATGAATGAATGAAAATTTTCTAAGGTAATGAATAGAATGGGTGTACAGGAATGTATGGATGTGTCTAGAAAGCAACTGGTAGAGCAAGTGAGAGGTGGCATAACATCAGACACAGAGTCCAAGCTCACTCAGTGACAGCAGCTGGCTCAGTGCTGACATCCCTTTCTTTCTCCCAAAGAGGTGATCATGTCAGGCGAGTTTTGCAGTGAGGATGGCGACGAAGAGCTGGAAGGGCTCTGGGCCACCATCTCTGTCTTCATCACCCTCTTCCTCTTGAGCGTGTGCTACAGCGCAACAGTGACCCTCTTCAAGGTGAGTGTGAGGGAACAGAGTTAGGATGGCATGAAGGGAGAAATGAATGCAGCTCTGAAGGAGTGGCACAGAATGCAAAGGGAGAATGAAAGAATGGAAGAGAAAGAAGGGTTGAGTAAGGCAGAGACTGAATGAGTAAATGAGAAACGGGCATAAAGGAAGGAAGAAATGCAGTGGACAAACATACAGACAGAGGAACTCCCCCAGACACTGACCCCTCTCAAACCCTTTCTCTCTGCCCCAACCACAGGTGAAGTGGCTTCTCTCCACCGTGGTGCATCTGAAGCAGGTGAATGGCCCTGAGTACAAGAACGTCATCCAGCCTGTGGTATAGAAACCCCCACACCCATCTGCCTGGACACAAGGGACAGGGACATCATCTTGAGTGCTACAACTGTCCCCCAACCATGTTGTGCCCTGTAGGGGAAGAAGGGAGCTCACCTCATGTGACCAAATCAACCCTCATCTAATAGGAATGCTGCCCTCCTAGAAGCTGGGCTGAGACCATACTACAACTCATATCATGTAGGGATCCACCACCTTCTAGAGAGGAAGAAACCCATGTCCCACCCACCTGAGTCCAATAAACTCCTAACATGGTTTGGCTTGGAACCAGTGCAGCATTGAGGGGAAAGGCCTTGTGAATGAATCCCACATCATGGGCCAAATGGAGGAGTTGTCCCATGGAGAGTAAGAGCTCCATGTGCTATTCCCTGACCCCTTAGCCATCTCTCTGGCTGGACTACAGTTGCCTTTCTCGCCGTTGCTCTGAACGTTGTGCATATAGTGCCTAACTGTCTTTTTGAGTCATGAAATTCATTGTTTGCACTGAATGACAGTAAATACATACATAAACATTTAACACAGGCCGCTCGTGGTTTACTGTGGTAACAAGCCTTGTCGACAGAGGGGAAGTGGTAGATGTGGTATATCAAGACTTTAGTAAGGCATTCAATACAGTCTCACGTCATATTCTCATTAATAAACTGGGAAGGTATAAACTAGATGGAACTACTATAAGATGGGAGAAAAATTAGTTGGATAATTGCTCCCAGAGATCAGTTATCGACTGTTCATATTCAGGCTGGAACGGCATAACAAGTGGGGTGCTGCGCAGATCTGTCCTGGGTCCTGTTTTGTTCAGCACTTTTATCAATAACTTAGATGATGGCATAGACAGGAAATTCAAAAAGTTTGCAGATGATATCAAGCTGCGAGGGATTGTGAATTCTTTGAAAGATAGGATCACTATTCAAAATTATTTGGACAAACTGGTGAAATGGTCTGAGATAAATAGAATGAAATTCAATAAAGATATGTGCCACGTACTCCACTTAGGGTTGAACAACCCATTGCACACACACAAAATGGACAATGACTACCTAGGAAGGAGTACTGCAGAAAGAGATCTGGGTGTAATAGTGGATCACAAGCTAAATATGGGTCAGCAGTGTAATGCTGTTGCAAAAAAAAAAAAAGCAAACACCTTTCTGGCCTGTATTAACAGGAACACTATGAGTAAGATACAAGAAGCAATTCTTCCACTCTACTCTGCACTGATTAGTTCTCAATTTGAGTACTGTGTCCAGTTTTGGGTGCCTCATTTCAAAAAGGATGCAGAGAAACTGGAGAAAGTCCAAAGAAGAGCAACAAAAATGATTAGAGGTCTGGAACATTTGACCTGTGAAAGAAGATAGAAAGAGCTGGGTTTGTTTAATCTAAAAAAAGGAGACTGAGAAGGAATATGATAAATTCCAAAGGGGCAGCTGCATTAGTCTAGCCAACAAAAAAAAAAAAAAAGAAACCCTGTGGCATGTGATAACAGTTTTTAAATTGCTAAAAGTTTGTTATGAGGAAGAAGGAAGAAAATTATTCTCCTTAATCACAGATGATAGGACAAGAAGTACCGGACTTAAATTACAGCAAAGGAGGTTCAACCTAGACATTAAGAAAAAATTCCTAACTGTCAGGGTGATTAAACACTGGAATAAGTTGCCTCAGAAGGTTGTGGAATTTCCTACCCTGGAGATTTTTAAGAGCAGGATAGACAAATACCTGTCAGAGATGGTTTAAAGGGAGTACTTGGTCATGCCATGAGTGCAGGGAACTGGACTCGATGACCTGTCATGGTCCCTTCCAGTTTCCATGGTTCTGTGATTCTGCTGCCTCCTTCCCTGACTTTTGAGGACCCGGGTAGTACTGTTACATGTCCATAGTAGGTGCCGCCATACATGGCAAATTGCCTGAGGCGCACCCCTTGAACTGGCCCCAGTGGGACAGGGGGCTTTACTACAAAGCAAGAGGGCTGGGCAAGCCAGAGGAGCTCTGGGGCTAGGAATATCTCTGAATTTAGACACAGAGGCACATGTCAAGAAAGAAAGAAAGAAAGAAAGA